>OY288272.1:5564793-6086672 GCA_958450335.1 Hibiscus tridactylites | reverse complement strand
ACATAGCATACCCATGTATTATAAATTCATTTTCAATTCATTTCATATATAATTTTTTTGAGTTACTTCTTATATTATTGTTCTTATTATTATGTTTTATTCACTTTTAGTGATGATTTTTTGTTAAGAAAAACATGAGATAGAAATTTATTAATTGGTTGAATAGTCGAAAATTTTCATGTTGTCTCATTTTGTATGAGCTTAAATTTTAACATTTACTTTGAGAATATAATTATACCTGTATTTAATTAATAAAATACAACATGTGATCTAACAAAAAGATGTCACGTGTCATAAAAAATACATCATTTTTTCAAATCATAAAAATTTAAAAATATGAAGAAAAAACCCAAAACTTATTTAATGATTTTTTTAAATATTTCGATAACATATTATTGATAATGTACATATTATAATTAGAACCATTTTACTACGAAATAGTATAGACAGGAATGATGATGCGAATACCCGATTTATTTTTACAATTTGGATATTCTTTGATTTCTTTTTACACTTGCAAAAATATTTTTAGCAGAGTTTGCTGCTTCTAGGATAATACATACAAAATTTATTCAAAAAAAAGAACAAATTATAATATTTATAGAAAAGTTCAAAATATAATTCTGAAAAATTATATATATAAATATTTTAAATTTTTAGGGTTTTGTATGTTTTAAATCTTTTGAACATTCTAAAATTAAAATGTAAAAAAAAATACAGTTAAATATATTTTTTTAGAAAAAAATATATCAGAATTTTCAAGAATTTGTTGGATCCTTCTTTTTCAAATATTTTATGCTTTTTAATATTTTAATGAATTTAATTTTTAAAAAATATATTAACCATAATTATAATTTTATAAAAATATAAATTCAAACACATATTCTAAAATTGAGGTTTTTTTATATTTATATTTTTTGTTTCTCTAATGATTTTTTTTTAAATTTTCAGACCCTTTACATGTTTAATGTTTTGATTAGTTCAAATGATTATTTTTAACAGAGTATACTACCGAATAACGATAAATACAAACCAATAGTGTAAAGAATAACAAAAGAAAGTTATACAAAGAGCCAAAGTGTGTGTTAAATACGATCCATTAATTGATTTAGTGATAAAAATATTCATACTATATTATTTTGTGCAAATTTGAATCTAATGTGAAAACTCACTAACTATAATATAGAGACAGTAGTATAGTATACCCAAAAAATACTCTCTCATATAGCAACAACATTTCATTCTCACCTTTGGTCTTACCAATACAATAAAATTTCTATAAATTAATAATATAGGGACTACGTAATTTTATTAATTTAAAGAGATTTTTTCTCTAATTCAACGAATCTACATATTTTTTTATGAAGAAAAACATATATATATATATATATATTATATATATATATATATATATATATATATATATATATATATATATTGTATTGACCAATTGACTAGTGTTCATGTACAACATGACTAATCAAATATAATACATACCCTTAAAAATGAAACTTTTGTTGCAGTATGAGAACGCAACATCGGAACTTTTGGACGCGGTAAGGAAAGTTAGAGATGAAATATAATTAGATTTAAATTTTAAGAAGAAGCAAACAACAATAGAATAATATTTTACTAAGTTGTCCTAGTTCTATTTGTAATTTTATAGAATTATTAATTTATAATATTAAAGGGACCGTAAATTTATATAAGGGTCTTCTAGAAAACTTTTATCCTATTAATTTTTTGAAATTATGATCAAATTAATAGACTGTATAAATTTTGAGTACTAACATTATTATTATACTAAATCACGTCACTATTCTCACTTAATATTTGATGATGAAGGACTTATTTATAATAGTTTTAAATTAAACAAGATATTTGAGGTTGAAAATCAGATATTTATTGTGAGTTGTGATTTATATAAGAGCGTTGAAATGCTAAGGCAGTGAGTGTGATTGGGACTTGACAATGCAGGCATTGGTCCCCATGTTCTATTCTATACACCACTTTTGATTTTTTAACATAGGAAATAAAAATTAATAATAAAAAGAAAATACAAATTGTTAGGAGAATTTTTCCATAAATGTGATGTTTTAATTTATTTTTTTTTAAAATATGGCATCAACCATTTTATTTTTTAAAATATTGCATTTTAAACAGTGAATAGAAAGATGGTTCTAAAAAAGTCTGACTTTAAACTTTAAATGGACTAAATTGAATAAAATATTAAAGTCGGGACCAAAAGGGTCCAACTTTAAACATTAATTTGATAAATTTCAGCATATTTTTTTAGCAAAATTAATGTTCAAAGTTGGATCCTTTTGGTCCCGACTTTAATATTTTATTTAATTTAGTCCATTTACTGTTTAAAGTCGGACCCTTTTAAAATCGTCTTTATATTCACTGTTCAAAATATAATATTTTAGAAAATAAAATGACTGAAGTCATATTTTGAGAAAATAAATTAAAACATCATGTTTTAAGGAAAAACTCATTGTTTGGGAATAAAAATCTCTTTTGGGTTTAAAGTTAGAGTTTAAGAATTTTGGGGTATAATATATTTTTTAAGAGGTAGAGTGTAAGCTTTAAAATTTAAAACTTAAGATTATAATTTTAATTTTAATTTTTTAATGTTGAAATATAAAAAAATACCTAAAAAGGGCAAAAAAAAAAAAAAAACTGTGTCCTTGTTTGGGTGGTGATAAGTGTTAGATCACTTTCATGATTCACTGAGACAAACTACTCCTTTGGGGTTTTCCGTTTATAGTACTCTGTTTGGTTTTAACCATTTCCCCCATTCCCCCCTCTCTCCACTGCCTCCACTCATTATTTTCTTTTTCTCTCGTTTCAGACACTTTCTATTTTTGGGTTTTGTTATATACACAACTGTTTCTTTCCCCACTTTGTCTACTGTTCTATTACCTTTCTTGGGTTTTGTTTTTATTTATATCATTATCTTCTAATTCCAACCTTTGTCCCACTGAACACCTGGTTGGCTGAGATTGGTTTATCTCCTTAGCTACTACTAACCAATTTAAGCTGTGAGAAATATCTTTTATCTCCGCCCAATAATACAACGAAACACTGATGCTGTGAAAAAAAAAGTTTAATGGCTACTGTCTCTTTAGCCTGGTCTAGGTTTAACATTATTACTGTTACGTCCCTTTTCAGACCACAGGGATATGTATAACTACATTAGTGTCCTGTTCCTTTCACAACTAAACAATTCTTGCTCAGTTGGGTCATTCAATAACCCCATAATCTTAAATTATAATCTCATTAATATAAATAAAAGTTATAAAAAAGGGTTTTATATATTAATACTGTATCTTCTTTTGCAGCCTTTGTAATTTGTAGCGAGTCCAGCATGGGCGAATCTATTAAGTGTCTTGGTGGGTCACTAAATTATAGGTAAAGTTAAATTTGGGTTACTCAAGTTTTAAAAATTACATTTGAATCACTGAAAAATGGGTAAAGTTATATTTGAGTCATTCAATTATGGGTAATGTTATATTTGATTCACCATCCATATTTAAAAAAATTACATTTTGGTCAATCTATAATGTTTGAACTTTTGATAAATTTTATCTTTGAAACTCAGAAGAACTTTCATGATATCACATTTTATCTCTTTAAAACGTTATATTTGACAAGAAAAAATAGTTGATCCCGAATTTCTATACTCATCCTTTATCAATTCAACTTATAAACGAACGTAAACGAACAAACATAAAAGAACATATGTGAATAAATTTAAACAAACATATGTGAATAAATTTATTTTTTAGAAAAATATAATATTTTTGTTATGAAAAATAATAAATATAAATGGATATATGTGAATAAATTTAAACGAACATAAACAAATGGAATACCAAACGTTCACGAACGTAAATTAACGAACGAACCATTTGCTCGTGTTTGTTCATTTAACTAAACGAACATAAAATCTTATATATTCGTTCGTTTATAAATAAACGAACATAAGCAAACTTTCTATCGAACATTTCACGAACGGCTCGTTGAACATTTGGTTCGTTTATAGTCGTACTTTTCATTTTTATCAATTGAGGATTGTCATTGCTTTTTTTTCAAGGAGATTTCTTTAAAAAAATAATTTTTTTGATGCTATTTAGTCTTTTATAGTTAAATTGATTGTATAGAAGGATCAAAGCCTTAAGCCTTTAAATAAGGTAAATAAGTGAACTATCAAATTTAAATTCTTATATCCACCCTTGAAGTTCAATGATGTAATTTTAATGGTTTTTTTTGTTATTAAAAACTTTTGTGTTTAAAACATTAATTCAAAATAACATTGTATTAATTATAGTTTTAAATACGAATTAACATTTCCGTTTTATGAAATAGAAAAAAAAGTCCATATTCTTTTCGTTGGACTTACGTTAACCGGTTGGACCATTAAAAAAACCCTAGAAATAAAAGGCAGGGCAGATAGCTAGCTTTAGTGGTCCCCTTTCTTTTCAACAAATTATGGTACCAACAAGAATTTATTTTCTTCTTATATATAGGCATGCCAATAAATAAAGTTTTTAATCATTGAATGAATAGTCGGTCGGTCAATTTGATAAATTAAAAATATAATATATTAATAAGAAACCGATATGATTAAGCCACGTAATTCTTGTTCAGATTTTTAATGTTTAGTTTCTGTCAAGTTGCCGAATATGGAAGCTGGTGAGCTTTGGTCCACCAAAACGGACGTTAAACATGGCTGCTGCTGTTTTCATCTTTTTCAGTGAAAAGTTGGCCAAAAAGAAAAGAAAAGAGAAAACCTTTGCAAAATCAAATTAAAAAAATTGATTCAATTAATCATGTGAAAGCTGCCGACACCATGACCAAGCCATATATGTACAACTTTTTATACCAAAAGTAATTTAATGAAACAAATTCAAATGAAATATTATCAATCTTTGATGTTTCAAAGTAAATATCAATGGTGGGGTTTTCAGAGTACTAGCTTATTAAATGTCGCAGGCTTTGTATGCCTAGTGGCATTATTGTGACTGAACCTGTCAAAAGGACCAGACAGCTGAGATAATAATAAAATTTATATAATTAATTTATTTTCTTTTTAAAGAAAATTATATTAAATATTATTATTTAGATGAGAATTCATTTGTTTGTGTTTTATGTGTGGTGAGGCTTAAAAGTGGCCACGACTCACTAATCCTATGTAGCCATTCATTTTTCATTTGATTCTACTAATGGCGAAGGTAGGTTTAATTTCCTTTTCTTTTAAAAAAATCAATTATTTTATACCTTATAAATCAACTATTCATATAAATTTTAATATATTAATATATTTAATTTTTATAAATTTTAACATATACATACAAGGAAGCTTATTTAGCACATATACCGTAAAATTTAAACTATACAATTTTTTCTGTCTTCTTAATACTAAATCTATAAATTCTAAACATATAAGTTAAAATCTTAATTTCTAAATAGAAATTATCTTATCAAAACAAATAAGATTGTGTATCAAATATTTTTTCTTAATATAATAGTATTATATTTCTTTTTTCAAAAAAAGTTTTTTTGTGTCGTATAATTGCACGATGAAAACAATAATTGCCCATTTGAGGGACAAAGAAAGGTATATACGAGTTTCCGATTTAAGCAATGAAAGACTTTGCCTTTTTTATTTCCAAATGGGTGGCTTTCAGCTTTCACTATAAAAGGGTGACAAATAAAATAATGACAATGGCTATGACCAGCTAACCGAGGAAAAAAAAGAAATTTAAAAAATTTTACCCTAATTAAATTAATTAGGGTCTTAATTCGATTGATATTGTTATACATATTTAAATATATAAATGAATAATTTAGATATTATATCAAAACATTTTAAATTTGTAACTCATTAGACTCGTCTATGTGTTACCACGGATAAGGCCCAAGTAAGCATTTTGACTTTAAATTAGGTTTTAGTGTCTGAAGCAAGCTACATGGACCAGTTTCCTTGAAGCCATGAAAGACCGAAAATGATAAGGCCAAGTTGAAACTTGTACAAGGGAATAAAGCTTTCAAACAACTGATCCTAAATCTTCCATATGCTTACTGCTTACAAGAAACACAATTACGAACCCTACAATATATTCTATGCACGAATGTTATCGGCGTTCTGCCGTTCAATCTCGGGATTGCAAAAGCTTCATGTGCTGAAAAGTTGGACCGAATGTTAACCAATGTGGAGTAGCATCTTTAAACAAGAATCTATACCATTTCCATTACTTCTCTTTTCCTCCTCATCATTCTATGTTTGTATTTGCCAAAGATACTTGAGGCCTATTTACAGGGAATCTCAAAAATAAACTTGGGAGTTGAAAAGCAGAAACTGGTTATCCTGCTTGTTGACATTTGGATGGATAAGGAATCCCGAGAATAAAGAACGAGCATCTGACAGCGGGCATGGTGCACTCAGATTCATTTTCCAGAGAATGCCAGCACAAGTCGTCGTCCGACAGTTGGAAGCACACAAGGATAAGATACTACCTATGGCATGTATGAGATCTACAAAGCAAAGAACAAAATACTCAGCAGGATGTATTTATCTAAAACGGCTTACATTTTTCTGCCAAAAGTGCTGTTTCTTCCTCGGGTAAAATGAGAACAAATTCTCATTGAAAGATTAAATGAAGAAATATACGCAATCATGCATCAAATCATTGAGGATAATAATTGTGGGAAAAACACTCACATGATACTAACTAAGCTCATATGCAAAGTGCTCCCATGTCAGGTGGTGCTCCATCAGATCCAGGAGATGCTGCAGATTTAGCAGATACTCCTTTCTTGCCTTGTTTCCGCTCCTTTTTACCCTTTCTGACCTCCATTGTTTGGTTACTATATAAAAAAAGGTTCAGGAAAAACGAATGCCTTTTGCTACAAGTCAAACGCTAAGAAACTCAACATGCAAGAAAAGCATCTAAACAATACACACACACACACAGACAGACAGAGTGAGAGGGACTCAAGCTCCGATATCATGTGCTACAAAAAAGTGTCCAGCATGTGCCAGTGTTTAGCTGAACTTGAGTAATAGAACTAATATATATTGCATTTAGCTCAGATAGCATAAATAGACCCATAAGCACAAGAGTTTAAGAGGTATACACTATAAGCGCATTCGAGGACCTCCCTGAGACAGATCCACAACAAGCCTTGTATTTTTTCTTTGATCCACAAGGACATAACTTGTTTCTTGGAATCTTCTGCAGTTTGGAAAGTTAAAAGAGAAAAAACGAGTGAAAATCTTTCTTTTAAATCATACATATAATTTTTTAAGGGAAAAGATTTATTATTTTCATCACAGCATTGAACCTTTTCATCCGGCCGAGAAGTGTTACCATCAAGGGTTTTAGTGCCATCGCTAGATGGATCCCGTTCCGTGGTCTTCTCTACAGCTTCTTCCTTGTGTTGTTCCTTGTTTCCATTTTCATTATTACCTGGATACCATATTGAAGAATATATAAGTTCATCATATATGTCAAAATATAATCTCTTTAAACATCCTAGAAAGCAAAAGCAAAGTGAAACCTCCCCAAATGTCAAGCAGGTATCAAGTAAAAAGAATTAGATTTAACAGAGGCAAAGGAGGACTTCAACATTAATCTTCTACCAGTTAGCCAGGTTCCATTTGAAGTAAAATATGAATTTCCTAACCAACTCTGAAAATCTTCGCATGAGACAGATTAATAAATCCACTAAAGCTGGGATGGTGTTGGATGGGTGCAACAGATAAAATTGCAGCCCTGCATTTTCAAAATTTAGGAGCCATATATTACATGAATAGGATTTTCATATTTCATTTTGTAATGATCTTTCTAATCTCATCAACAACTGTCTTACTAACTAAAAAACCCTACATAAGATGTTATAAAAACAAGGTGGACCTTTTCATTATAAAGAATAAAATGAAAAGGTAATGAAGGGAGGACCCTAACCAAATATCTAGAAATAGCCTATGTACTGACCGGCCATTACCATGAGAACCATTTGCATGACAAGTATGTGAATCATTTGCAGCTGCTTCTTCAGCCCCTTGTTCTGCTACCAGAAACTCTATAGCAGCATCAACATCACCGTCTACTTGTAGTAAAACCTAAAGAAGAGTGCAAGTAAGCAAAGTAAGCGCAGAGGAAATTCCAAGCATGTCATGATTCTTGAGCACGTGACGTGGAACAAGGGACTTGAGGCCATAACTTAGAAAAGGCACAGCCTTACAGGAACAAAGACACCACATATATATTAACACGCTAATTCATCACCTGTTCAACTTTTTCAGCGCTTTCACAACCACTTCCAGCCATTACTAATTTGATTGATCCTGTATTGATACTGTCCTTACCAGCTGCCCCCTTCGGTTTACTAACTGCAGCTTTTGCTTGATTAGATGACGCTGAGATATCAGCATCCGCCTTTTGACAAACTAGAAGTTAGTAGACTATAGTTACCAATTAAGACATTCAAACTTAAAATCAGAATAAATACATGAGCCATCACAGTGAAAATTATAGAAGAAAAACTTCAAACCTTAATTATAATTGGAATTGCTGGCCCATTACAGGGGTCTTCTTTTGATCTTACACTATTGTAGTGTTCCTCGTCATGATATGATCTGAAAAACATTTGTATTTCGTACAGTGGAATTAGATACTATATGCTACAACCAAAGGATGTGAAAGCAAAATGAGCACTGCCACCAATAAAGGGATACTATAACACTTACAAATGGACCATGCGAGTTGCTCTGTCATCAAAATTCTTTATGTACCACCGCGGCGACATGTTCTGTATACCATGCAAAGTGTGAGGGATGACTTCCATGATGCCCAAGGCTAACCACAGAAGAGAGAAGAAGATAGGATCTTACTCGGTGTATGCATATATTTCTACGAGTAACAAGAGAAGCTGCCTGCAGTTCCATATGTCCAGCCCATGTGCCATCCTTTTCCATGGACTGACAGTATTCATCAAATGGCACATCATCCTCGATAAAGGGTTCAAACGTTTCACGGTTCTTCTGTTAATATCAGATAAAAGTGAGGATTGCCTACAAGTTAGAATCTTGAATAAGAAGAAAAGATGGGGGAGTTATAGAGAGGGAGGAGAGAAAACAAGGAACATATCATAAATCATCCAACCATTCAAGTGCGCAACAAAATTTATGAGATATCAATTAAGTGAAGACAATTAGCAATCTTCTGATTTACTGTAATATACATATATATAATAGAAAAAAAACAGTTAAAATAAGGCATATCACACCACACAAATAAGCACTTCTCATCATTTATTTCTACCTTTCAATTGTTTCACACATGAGGGATTTGCATGTGCTCTCTAGAGTTGACTACTAGAAGAAATATATTATTCAACAATGAAAATGAAATTGTCAAATTAGTTTGCATCAAGCCTTTCTAGGGGCAAAGAATCCAACTAACCTGTTTTTCTTTATTCTTGTTTTTGTGCGTGAAATAGGTGTAGCTAAAAGTAACTGAGATTATAAGTTCATACCCTTATCTTTCAATTTCAAGATGCTATTGTACTTACACCAACCAGTTCTAATCATTGATAATAACACATATAGCATACACCGAGGTGCAGGAACTAATAAAATTAAACTAAATAAATTAAAAACAGTACTTACAGATAGTTAACATATTTCTAATGTCCAATGCAAACATCTGAAAAGAGACTCGGAGATTCTTACACAGCTATAACAAAAACAATAAGCCAAGACCACCATTATTTACCACTATATATTGCACCACCATGCTGCGGTATTTTCCATGTTGCTCTTCGTCACCTTCCAACTGATCAGCAAGAGCCCTGATAGCTAACACGAATGAGCAACTTCAACAAAATCAACGAAAATGTGCACCTCTATAATGACAATGAAGTACCAAAATCAGATATTAACAAACGTAAATGGCGTGAATGCTGCAGAAAAATCGAATTAAAAGATACAAACCTGAAAAAACAATTACCATCTGCAGTGACTTTGATGATTTTTAGTCCCAATGCGTCAAGCCAGGCAAGAAACTGAGAGATATCTGCCTGCTTTCCCTGCTTTTTTACCTATGGATGAGGAAACAATCAACCGTGAAAAGCATTAAACTGAAGTATCATTCAGTTATTTGGTTGCTTTTCTATCAGCAGCATTCACAAATTGCAACACCCAGATTGGGGATCAAATATCATACAAAGAAATAGAAGGAAAAAAAAAGGGGGGGGGGGGGGGGGGGACTTACTTGGGGATGTTGTTTTTTGGGTTTGGGTTTTTGTTGTCTATTTTTTACCATTGGTTCACCAGATTGTTCTTCTTCGATGGATTACTAGGATTTGTCTGGTCCCGAGTCCGACAAAAGAGGAAATGAGGGGGAGACGATGCCGGTGATTTGGTCTGGAAACGACTCCCAGCACCCAGATTGAAATTGCGGCGACACGGAGGTGCGGATTGTCGAGTTTAAGCCGCGATGATGCTTATTGGGCTCAGTTAATTGCATTTCTCATGGGCCTTTAAATGACTTAATGTTATGGGCTCCTGCTTGGGCTAATTAGAGATTTTAATGCTAAAAAATACATGTTTAAAAGCCCGCACCACTTGTTTGTGCGATAAGAGTACTTTGTAGGTGAATATATACAAGGCTTAATCAAATTAGCCCTCCAAATGTATCTGTTTCCCACTTTGCACTTTAATTTTTTTTATTCTATTATAATTTTCAACTTATATTCGTTTTTACAATTTACGCCTAGAGTAAAATTATGTTATATATATTTTGCCTAATATGCATTAAAAATCTTTGACCAATAAAAATATGTCAGTTAGTAAGTGATAAGAACAATTTGAAAATATGGATTTCAACCCTTGTTTTTTTAATAGTCTAAAAATGCTTGTAAAATAATATTTATTCGTATATATTTTTAACTCTTTAACAATGCATACACACTATATAAACAAAATAATTGAATTCGGGTCTCCTAAAATTTCAACTCTTGTTCTAAACCCCTTTTATTGGTCAAATTAATAAATTATGATGATTGTCGAGTTGATCTACATTTCATCTCTCTGTATTCCTAAATACATAATTTCTTATTCTCATTTATCGCTTTCCCTAACTCTATAGGATTTGTTACATATCTTATCATTTTTTTATCCAACACGTCTCCCATTTTTCTTATGAAAATTGTAGATGATTTTATCTTAGTCTTTTTTTTTTTTTTGTAAAGCTAGGCTATAATATGGTCTTATTTTGATAATCTATCTCCGCTTTTAGATCTTCGAGTTGGTTCTCTCATTTTAATAAATACTCACAATCACCCTAGATATATTGTGCTTAAGTTGTGATAAAGCTAATTGTCATAGTGCTATCACGTCCTATTAATATGTTAGTATTGACGATGTTTTATCGTTTACATCAACAATTATATTTGTTTGTGTCTTTATTTTTTCTACAGTATGCTAAGTTTTAAAATTGTATAATTTTACGTATTAAGGGTCTTAAACAATATTAAAGTGTATTTATGGTTGTTTAAATTGGTGTATAAGTGTGTTTTGGTGTTTCAAATGTGTTGGTTAAGTGTCAGGATTAATTTTAATTTGCTTAGAAGTCATTAGGAGCAGAAGCAAATCCTCTATGGAGCTATAAGAGCCTTGGATCCTCAAAGTTTAGAAAATTTGCTTTATAGTCCCTTTTTTTAAGATTTCTCTTTATATATATATATAATGGGCAATGACTTCCCAAAATTTGAAAATAAAAAAATTTTATAGCCCTTTGAAAATTTTAAAATTCCTTATTATATATAGAATGTCTCCTCAAAAAGTTTAAAATTTTATATAAATGGCCCTCAAATTTTTTAATTTTTTTAATTTTATAGTTGGCTCCCTCAAGATCAAACATCAAGATCCACCCTCGATTAAGAGTGATTAAAGTTTATTTTTGGTACTAAAAATGAAGAACATGCTTCGCTGGTTTGAATTTTGCGTTAATGTATACATCAATGTTGATTTTTTAAAAAATAATGTCTACATTAATGTTACCGCACATAAACGGGCACTGTTCATTATTTAGGATTTATATAGAAAATTAGAAATGTTGGAGAGATTCGATTCATTAGAACCGGAGAGATTTAGAGAATAACCTAAATGAAAGTAAATATTTGGAATGTACGGGATGTTAAAGAATATCTGGGATAGAAGTTATTTTTTACAGTACACAAAGACCTCGTCATGTGCGGATGACGAGATCTAATTTTTTAATATTTTTTTCTCAAATTTCGCCATGTGTAGGTGGCGAAGTTTAAATTTTTAATACTTTTTTTCAACCCTCGTCATTTGCAGGTGGCGAGGTCCCAGTGTACGGTAGAAAATAACTTGTATCCTCAAATATTTTCCAACATCTTTTATATTTTAAATATTGACTTTCATTCTGTCTAAAAATCCAACGAAGCCCATTAGAACCATTTTGGTTGAGTGGTCTAAGATTAAAGTTAAACGTGTTTTTAAAATCTGTACTAATAACTTTTTGAATATTAAATCTGTACAAATAATTAAATGTTCAATTAATTTATAATTATTCTAAACATTTCAGGTTTTCTTCATTATTCGAAAATTATATGTAATTGTACAATTTAATCCCAAAATATTATTTTGCAATTGATGTCCAATTTGACTTCGGTTTGCTTTGAAATTTATATCAGTTTAATTGCACATTGTTTTGGGAATTTGCATGGATAAAAAAAATTGTTTGTGATAAAAAAAATTGTCGAGTTTTATAAATTGGATCGAGTTGAATTTTTCAAGATGTGTTAAAAAGAGTTTTGAAATTAAAATGTACAATTAATTCCAAGTTGAGTTTTTATGATTATTTATGACTGAATTACTTGATAATGTCTTCGGTAGGAAATCAATCATATGTAAATATGTCAAAATTTGAATCGAGTCACTTCGGTGATTAACGTGGCGTTTTGAATTTGGTCGAACCGTTTTGGTCGGGTTTAGGTGCCCCAAATGCAAATAAATCCATATCAATGAGATTGAAGTTCTATAAATTTGATTTAAGTTTAATCGAATCCAAAATTATTCTATAATTAGAAAGTAGCATCACCTGCTGGACCAATATTCAGGTCGGATAGTGGTGTTACAGAGTAGGAGTGTTTACAGAGTATGCATTTAAACCTTCTTGCAAGATCCAAAGGGTCTCCCGGGCTGCATAACAACAAAACATAGATTTCAACAACATTTGAAATTTTAGAACAAAAATGCATTCAAAATAACTACGACAAACCTGGCAGGCTGAAATACTATTACATCCACAAAGGCTCTGTCCATTCATGAAATCTAGAGCATCAAAAACACCACCTCCACCACTCCTCTGCATGATTTTAGTGGTTAGTACTCTTCATGTTTTAAAACAAATTTCTAGGTACTAGTTAGTAGTTACAGTTGAATACCAGATAAAAGTCGACCGCCACGAAGTTCGGCATCCTATTCCCAGCTGCTCGGGAGCAGGTGCGGATCATGTCAGCAAGTGGTGCTGAATGCTCTTTGCAAACTACATCTCCGGACGGTAAACTCGTGTAGAAATTCATAAGGACAAGAGAAGCAGTTTTTGAATTAAGCGGTTTTGATTCTTTTCTGTTCGGGCATCTGCCTGGCCTTAACCCTGCATCTCCAGCTGAAACCAAAAAACCATCAAGGCATCAGCCACATGACTTGTATATGATACGAACGCATCGACAACGTTATCATATCGTATGTACGTGACGTGACCGTTACCTTCGTTTTCCAAAAAGTACTTCCACTGATAACCAATCCCTTCCCTCGTTTCCTTCGTCGCAACCGAACTAAATACCAACAACCTGTGATTTAATTGCACCATTTGGTTCACGGTAGGCCAATCCTCACCATTTTGGGGCATGTTGGACACTGGAAACCAATACTTTTTCAAACCGGCGTTTGTAAAAAGCTTAGTTAAGGCATGCGGTGTACGCACGTTGTCCTCGATTATAATGGTTACAATCTCTGTCGGATTTCGAGCCAAGAATGCTTCCACTTCCTTCAAGGTGTTGATTGCAGGTTGCTAAAAAGAATTCCAATGAGAACAATGAAAATTATTCCACAAGACTCGAAAACAGATATTACCAAAGAAGAGATGATTGGTGGAAAAGTTATTACAAAGGCAGTGTGGCTGAAACAAAAGCCTCCGGGTGAATGGCAGAGCCAAACATCTCCCTTGAAATCGTACATGTCCAACATCAGCCCCCTAACTCCATTCTAAACAATGATCGAAACGAAATCGGATTAGTCGAGAAATGAAGAAATGTATTCGTTGCAAGACAACAGAAATACAGACCATCAATTGAGTAGTAACAGTGTCGTCTTGATTGTAAAATGTCACTCTTTGAACACCTGATACAAGTGGAGCGTTGGTATTGCTGAAGGAATTGTGAGTCGTCAGCCATGAATACTTGTTGAAAGGTAAATTACCAATCTGCCACACCAAAAATGAATTCCCCTCATTTAATTTGCCGGAACCACCAAATGAGAACACAAACATGTCAATAAGAAGCTTACAACAGTAGTGGGGATGGTGGCTTTGCCTCTCATACAAAAAGGTCGAGCCTTGCCTAAAGCAGGGCAGCTCCCACAACGATAACCTGGACCACATTTTATACCCTTGGAACATGAATCCAGAACCAGCAAAAGCGTCAAACATTTTCATTACAACAAGAGGAAAAAAGGGGGAGAGAATATGAAAGGAAAAAAGAAGAAGAAGAAGAAAGGAACCTGGCAACTTGTAATCGAATAAGAAGAGGAAACTTTGAAGGAAGAGGCGAGTAACATAAGAAACAAGAACCCAACAGCGGTACCGCCGCGAAAACCCGTCATGTCCGTGACATGCTGGTACCGCCGCGAAATCTCGTAGGTCCACCGCGATACGGCGGATGCGTCGTCAGACAAAGCAAACAAAGGCCTGTTTCTCATTTTTCCGATAAAACAAGACTCCTCCTTTCCGTAATGCTTTTCTAACATGGTCCTCTGCTTATAACTAACTCTACGAAGCCTTTCCGAGTTTCGACCCCTGATTCAGCACATGACTTTTTTTTGTTGGGTCAGCGCCATCCACCTGTTGCGTTGAATCGGACATTTTTGTTTTTTTTTTCCTCCTGAAATTATTATATAAAAAATAGGGTAAACTACATCTATAACCACTCAATTATAGGTCGGATCTTATTTTGACCACTGACCTTTCAACTTATTCAATCAGTCTATTCAACTATTTAAATGATATCAATCAAGTTACTAACCGTTAAAAATTAACGGACAAGCTGACTTTGCAGTAAAAAATTAGTATAATTACGCAATTGGTTTATGTTACTTTCACATTCTATTAATTTAGTCATAATTATAATTTTATTCAAAAAAAAAAATTAATCATCCAATCAGGTGGTGACATGTGTCACCTGATTTAGAGAAGAAAAAATATAATCTAGGGTTCATAATTAAAATTTAAAATTTAGAGTACATGTTTAGGGTTTAGAATTTAAGAGTCTAGGGTTAAGACTTAGATTTTAGATTCTAAAGCTTAAATAGACATGTTTGTGAGTAAAAAGTTTTTAATTATATGTGCATAAAAGGTTAACCCTTTCTAGAATACATAGTTTTCAAGATAGCGTCAGTGATCAATATTTCTAAGGAGGCTTATAATATATGCCCGTGTCTTATACTACATACATCATATTTTAAAATAAGAACATCTTATATTACATGCAACATGACCTCCAACGTACGTCAAACTTTGTGTTTTGATTTAAAGAACTGGTAGGACAATAAGCAAACTAATAAAATAGCCTAAGAGAATTGTAGTTCCCTGCACATTAATCAACTTTAGCTTACAATATTTACTTATAAAAACAAACAAATAGTTTCTGTAACATGACAATAACTCTAGAGACAATGCTATGAGAATGGATGATAATGGACTAAAATTCAAAATCTCAATCATCTCCGAAAAAACAAACATTCTAAAAAAATGGTAGTGGAGGATTCTATAAATAACTAACCTTTAAATGTGTATAGTTGAAACAGAAGAAAGAACAAATTAAAGAGAGAAAATAAATGATACATGTTGAGTTCTTTGAGACTATAAACAAGACAAACGAGACAAGTAGTGGAATCATTTTATATTTTACATTTTACATTCAGCAAAACTCAAACTTTCTCATCTAACGATGTTAGAAAAAAGAAAGTAGAGTGAATTTGTGTCGGTTGGAGTACTCATATTGACAAGCCTATAACTAAATTTAATGAGGTTGTTAGGCCATCGGAGGTTCTAGATTATTTTAAGATATTAGATGTTTGTGATATATCTTGTAAACATAAAATTAAGTTTATAACCTATTTTATTTAGTAAAATTGGTTTTTCTTTTTCTTTTGTATTTTATTAATAACAATCGTTGCTTACTCTTTTTGCTTAGCCAATATCATTCGACAACGTTTGACCGTCATATCAAAATGTTTACATTGTATCATTAATTAACGGTTTTGAAACTTTTTTTTATTACTATTAATTTGTAATTTGGCTCTGATACCATGTCAAACATAAATCTATATTGTAAAAAAATATAATAATGTTGAGAAAATTTTAAACGTTTCGTTAATTTTTCGCTGAATTTTATAGAGAGCAAAATTCTCTTTTATACACGGGATAATAGCAGTTACAACTGACTACACAACAATTTTAACATATTAAATTTAATAGTTTTAACAAAGTAATTCCTATTTAGTTTAACATTTCTCACTTTGTTTTTTTCGTTATTTTTACGTCTATTGTAGGCGTCTCTTAGTTTTGTCATGCGTCATCAATCACTGATAGTTCTGACGTCCAGGTTCAGATTTAATCGACCAATGAATTATTTCGATCCAATTAGTCATCGCGAGCTCTTTTATGAACATTCTTTTGTCCTTTATTCGTCGTCATTGTCAATTTTGTCTAACGCCGCTTCGTCTATTTCTTTCACTACAGTAAAACAGTTCTATAGCGGCACTTTTAGCGGCGTTTTAAAATCAAACGCCGCTAATTTTAAAGAATCAGCGACGTTTTTAAAGAAAACGCCACAAATAACAAATTTCGCGGCGTTTGTAGGAAAAAACGCCGCAAAAAAAGGATAAAGGGTGGCGTTTATATACCAAACGCTGCAAAAGGGTTCCTATAATTAAAATGCCTAAAAATAATTATATTTTGGTGGCGTTTTAAAAAAACGACGCATCAGGTATACATTTAGGGGCGTTCTTTATAAAAACGCCGCAGTGTGTATTTTAAAACTCTTTGTTCATCTCTTAAATCTTAATCGATCCCTCACTCGATCCCCAATTATACCCAGAAGCCCTAATTTTTCCTCCATCGGCTCTTAATCCCTCACATCGTTTTACTCTCAATCTCTCACGTCGTTTCCCTCTCAATCGACTCTCACTCCTTTGAAGCTTCCTTGCCGCTAAAGATTGTCCCTTAAAACCATTGACGTTGTCTTGGTGAGTATGTGCTGCATTATCGTTTTGGAGGAAAATCCTCTTGTAGACTTTGTAGAGCTCTCGGATACTTGTCAAGACCTCTACTACTGCAACATTTTAAGCGGAGTCATAAGAGGAGCACTGGAGATGGTGGCGATGAAGACGGAAGTCACCTGGATCCGCGATATGCTTAGAGGAGACGATGCATATGAGTTGCAGGTAAAACTTTTGAGACAACTTCACAAGGACGATGAGTAACATTTCCCCCTTTCACTTCATTTCCCCGCATATCTTCCATTTTCATTTAGGGTTTATATTATTCGTACTCTGAATTTCCTTTAAAAGTTGGATTAGATTTGGTACTAGGTTATTCCGTACCAAAATTCATGTTTTCAATTTAGATTTTATTTCATATTTAACTTGTACCGAAATTCATGTTTTCAATTTGGATTTTATTTCACTTTTTTCGGTATCTTTTAATTATGATAAGAATCAAGTTTCAAAATTGGAAAAGAAGTAGGTAATTAATGAATACACGTTGCTTATGCAACAACACTGGTTAGTATTCATCTCTTGTTTTACAGGATTGTTGGTCAAGTTGCTGTTTCTGGAAAGCATCAGTGGATATTTGCAGATAAGCATGCTAACAGCTACTGCTCATTGTTCGAGGTGATGAACTCTATGAGAAATGATATTAAACATCTGTTTCATAGTTTTTTTTGATATATTTTTCATCACTCTCATGTTATTTTTTCCTGCCTTATTGGGTTTGAATTCCAGTTCTGTGATGGTTGGCAAAGTCAATTTGTGGCAGGGATCAGGGTATGGGTGTATTTTCTTTCCACTTAATAATTACAGTGCAATTTGTTTTAGTTGAAGAAAATATAAATCTTAGCTGTAATTTGATATTATGGGTCCAACTTGCATAGTTGCATGATGATTATTTGATGTTTTTTTTAGTGTTAAATATATGTTGTAATATGTGCAGCAAGACAATCTAGTCAACTGTAACAGGAAATTTGCTTCTGTTCTGAGATATCATATCATCCTTCGAATTATATCTTGCGATGTGTTCAGATTGAATACGGTGAGACTGATGCATGGTTATCTATGGAACTAATGTTTCATCTGAGTGTTCTTCCTCTTACTATTTACAATCAGATTTGATTTTTTTTTTGCTTCTTGTGCAAGGTTGTGGTAATTTCTACTATAGTATAGATTTCTAATTAGTATGAGCTACTAATTTGGTCCCACAGGAATACAATATATGTTTCACAACAGTTGAAAGATTTCCTGATGGTTTAGTTCCTCGTTTGCCCTCTAGTAAAACAGCCGGGGTTCTACCTGAGGTATAATCTCCTCTTAACATTCTGAATCTATTTTGATGATTTGAACAGCTGAATTTGCCAAGTTCTGTCGAAACATTATTACATACTGCTTCTTTATTTGTGTGTTGTCTATATAGTTCTTTAAGTAGATGCTCCAACTGTTTGGAAGTGTAAAATAGAAACATATAGTTGTATTTTAAGAATAAGTAATCACTTGTTTTATTGATGCTTTTGAAACTAGAAAGGAATTTTGAAATTGTATGAGTTATAACTATTTATAATCACAGATTATTGTTATTATTTTAAGTGATCAATAAATTATGATAAAAGGAAATCTGAGACGAGTAATGATACTCATGAGCAATCTGCCTGATCATTGTTTGAAGAGCTATTGGCTCCTTGAATGCTTCTGCACGTTCAAATGAGACTTCTCTATTAAAGATGTGTCTTTACATTGTCTATTTGCTTCCAGTTCTTCATATGTAAATATTAATAAAGTTTTAACTCTCGTAATTTGTCTATGATTATGGAGACTTTGAAAGTATATACACTTCAAAATGTAGTAAAATTGCCTTTTAGCTAGATTTGCCCTGTAACCCCCTCGTCCCGGTCTGGCCGGATGACCGGTCCGAGTGAGCTACACGAGGAAAACCGAGTGAAAACTCTCAAAGGAACTCTCCCTCGGTTAGCAACCCTATATTTTTTTTTAAATTTTAATCTTGTCTAGATGAAAATTACATCCTAAGTGATCATACAGCGGAACGATATTTACAAAGCAGTCAAACGAACCCAAACTAACATTTAAAAGCCCATTTTTTAAAGTTAAACTGCAGGCGGTATCGATACCCTTAGGGGGGTATCGATACCCCTTGACTAGGTCAACCGGGTATGGTCAACCTGAGGAGACAGTATCGATACCTCCCTCAAGGGTATCGATACCCTCTCCAAAAGTTGACTTCCCACGGTCAAAGCTAAGACAACGGTATCGATACCCTCGAGGCCGGTATCGATACCGAAATCGACAGTGGCTCCAGTGGCCAAAAAGGTATCGATACTCTCCCTCGAGTATCGATACACGAGGCCTGAAACCAAAGGGCAGTATCGGTACCAGTCCAACGGTATCGATACCCCAGCTACAAAAAGGCAGGTTTGAGCTGATTTAAGGCACAATAAGGCCCTTAAATCCCTCTCAAACCTCAACCAACACACTAACATCAATCCTAAGGCAAAATCAAACATATAAGCATGCTCTAACATGAAATCGATGGCACAATCCATCACAAGATGATACACAAGTCATGCAATCAACTTAGCATCCAAACATAAGCAAGGCATACATACTTGGCATTCCAACAAAGGCAATTAGGCATACAAGTCATACATGGATCTCAAGGGTCTTAAAAGGCATAAGGTAAGCATATGAGGTTTGACCCTCTCTAACAAGGCAACCTAAACACCAATAGACATGCCAACACACGCAACATCCATCATAGCATATCATGCATTACAACCCATAATCAAACTAAGACATCAACATAAGGCATTAACAACATGTGGCCAACACAAAGGAGTCTAGATACAAGCTCCTAAAACACGTAGCATTTCTCATTGCTAGACTACTACATTATTTAATTATACCATACTTGAGGAAACTACCACACGCTTGGACACCCTCATCTTGCTCCTTGCTAACTCCAAGCTAAAGATCTGCATTGTCGGAAAAGGAGAGCGTAAGCATAAAGCTTAGTGAGCGGAGCTCTAAAACATAACTACGACAATGCAGGGTTCAAAGCTTTCTTTTAAAATAAAGGTCAACACATACAAATCATCCTACAACCTAAACCTTCTACTAACATACAAGTTCAACCAAAGGTCATCAACATAAGCATTTGTCATGGCATTACACTTCATGGTATGCATAAAGGCATGATCCTAAATTAAAGCAAAATCATAGGAGGAAAGATATAGTGAGATACACATGAACAACACATGGTATGCACAAGCATAACCAAAACACACACGGTGGGACTACACATCACCGTTTCGACTAGTAGTTTTCCAATGGGACTACACATCAAAGTACTCTTCTACTAGTCACTACCGGCGGGACTACACATCACCGGAGTCTTATACCTTTCGCTACCGGCGGGACTACACATCACCGGAGCAACGACAACCATCACGTGAGGTTCGACACCAACCATACAACACAACATACAATAACAACATGCGACATGTACTCACTATATCATGCACAACCAAAACAAGATGTAACGAAAACCACAATTAAGCATCACTTACTACTTGGAGTCTTACCGATCACAATGGTCTTACTCACCATTTTCGTGCACAACTTGCACCAACTTACTCACCCCTTTCAAGGCATATCAACGACATCATTAATACCATCATACATCATTAACGATATAGAAATAGGCAACATGCTCCTACTCAAGTATTCAAATTACATGCTTAACAAACCATCATTTCAAGCAACGAAAACAATGATAAAAAGAGAAATTAAAGAGGCATTTCACATCAACTTACTCTTTAAGTTTTAGTCACTTTCAAGCTCGAATCTAAACCACTTTCAAAATTACCTTTGAACCAAAACATCACTTGAAAACATTTTTACTTCCACATGCTAAAACCAATCATTGAAATCAATTCAAAACATTAACCACTCACCTAAGCTTCCAAGCTCCAAGCCAAGCAAGCAACCACTCTCACAAACCCGGATTTCTTCCCGAAGCTTCTCCAACACCAATTTCCGCTTTCAAACAACCTCAAACACATTTCAAACAATTCCAAATCAGCCCAACATCAAAAGACCAACCCGGAATACAATTCAATCACAATTGACCATGTTGCAAGCTATGAACAATTCCCATTTTTAACCAACTCGGACAGCCCCAAAACCATGCCCAAAAACTATGTTTCCCACCTCCATTACATCCACAATTGATCCCAATTCAACCCCTATCCATAGTACTATCAATAGCCTATCAATACCCACCTAAAACAACCCCCAAAACTCACCCAAAACCCTCCAAAAACCTCATTTTTACCCAAATCCGAAAATTGCTCCAAACCATTCAAAATTCACATATGTGGTACCATTTAACTTCTATACATCATAACTAACCATATTAAATCAAAACATTAGGCTTAACAACACAAAGTTTCCATTTTTAATCAAAATCTTTCAAAACTTTATTTTCCAAAACTTCCATGAAAATGAAAATAAATGGTACTTTTAAAGAGAGGGAATTGACGGGAAGTCAAAAACGTTGTTACCTTTCAAAATGGAGTTGAAATGGATGAGAAATGAGATGGAATAGTGATAGAGGAGGAAGAGTTCTTCAAACCCGTTGCTTTCTCTTTGAAGAAGAGAATGAATAGTAAAATGGGTGTTTTATTTTGTATAAAGGGGGGATTTAAATTGGATGATGGGTAAATTACCAAAAGGCCATTAATGAATGGCTATCCCCTTGTTCATCAAAAAGCTCTTCAACTTGCAATTAAATCAATTTGGTCCCATTTCAAATATTTATTTTGAAACCCGAAATCTTAAAGGATCATTTTAATTATAAACCCGAGCCCAAATAATATTAAAATATTATTTTCACCTAACCCCTAAACCCGGGTGTTACATGCCCCTTGCTATACGTATGGTTACTTTATTAATAGAAATACTTTCAACTTTTTGTAGACCATTGTTGTTGTATCTGTTGTTCCTCTTTGTGCTGTCTAGATTTAGTTTTGATTTGAACTTTTGAGGGTTCATTTATGCATTTCTTTGTGGTTTAAACTTAAAGGTTATTATATTCTTTGTTTGGTCATGTGTCAAGGTTATATGACCTAATGTTTGTTTGGTTTTTTTTCTTGAGCAAAAGAAACAACTCTCCTAGACCTGCTTAATTTCATGTATAACAACACCCTATCAACAACCACACCTACTGCCTTGTTATATGTGTTGATGGCTGCTAACAAATTTGAGGTTGCATCATGCATGAGGTTGCATCAGCTTTGCTGTATTGTAGGGAATCAAAACCTGAACATGTAGGGATTCGAGATGGTGGTCGGTAGTTATGTTGACTAAGAGCTAGTGGATCGGGAAAGAGAGGCATAAGAACGAAATATGTAGAAAGATTAAATTGTGAACAATGTACTTTTTGTAATGAAATAAATATTTTGTTTAACCAATATTTTTGAGATGAAATAAATATTTTATTTAACAAATATTTTGAATAAGTAATTTACATTTTTTGACGAAATAGAAATAGGGAAAAATTAATTTTTATTATTAATTTATTTCCTCTACAATCAAGCTTAGCGGCGTTTGAAAAAAAAACGTCACTAAAAGTTAGGTTATTGTGGCGTTTGTAAAATAAAACGCCACTAAAGGTCAGGTTTTCGTGGCGTTTGCAACATAAAACGCCACTAAAGGTCAGGCTTTCGTGGCGTTTGCAACATAAAACGCCACTAAAGGTCAGGCTTTCGTGGCGTTTGCAACATAAAATGCCACTAAAGAACAGTTATTAGCGGCGTTTTATCTACAAACGCCGCTATAAAATTTGACTTTTTGCGGTGTTTTCAAAAATAAACGCCACTAAAGAACACTTATTTGCGGCGTTTGTAAATACAAACGCTGCTATAGATCTTGACTTTTTGCGGTGTTTTTTTTACCGAAAAACACCGCGAACTATTGCGGCGCAGCTTTAAGCGGCATTTCTTGCGGCACTTTCTTAAGCGCCGGGAAAGTTTTTAGTGGCGCTAAAAAACGCCGCTATAGGGTTAGAAAAACGCCGCCAAAGAACTGTTTTGCTGTAGTGTTTGTCATCTTCGACATTGTCTCAATTCCTAATGTTAAGTTCAAGATTCGATTTACATCACAATACACTAATTGATATGTGTGACGCATTTGATCTATTCGCATGCCTTCTGTTGTAATGTTAGTGATTGGTTTTTGCTTGTAACATTGTCTCAATTCCTAATGTTAAGTTCAAGTTCAAGATTCCTTACTTTTAAACTTGTTTTCATTGCTATACGTCTTAGCTTGGTCTAGACAACCATACAACTTATGCAATCCTTGCAATGAAAACACTTCGATTGCTTCTTTTTTACTCTTGACTTAACGATCTTGAATGATAAAATTGCACCAAATCTTATAGTTTTTCTTTCTTCCTCGTCATCTACCTGACTGATGGCATCAAATTTAGCCTTATAAGAATAGTCTGTCATTTGGACATGTATGAAACTTGGTGTATCAAGTCATTGAACTCTTGCATATTTTTTCAAATAATGTATTCATGCTTAAATGCATCAACATAGATCGAGTTCATCTTCAGCATATTCAAGGTACAATTACTTTGCACCTTAAATTTAACTTATATATCAATTCATTCCTCGAACAAGGCTTGAATATCAACTTTGCCTCAAATATCAATTATTAAGGAGGTTATAATTTTGCCTAGCGCCCATACAACCTTAGACAATAAACTAGAGTCGAACGCTTAAGTCAAATGCAAAACAATCGTGATAACTAAAAAAATTCTATACGATATTGAAAAATAAAAAATTTAAACGAATACAGAATAAAGAGAGAGGCAATAAGAAACAGTGAGAGTGAAAATGTTATTTTTATTAATTTTCAAGAGATGAATGATATAAATAAAACTTTTATTTATGATCGAGTCATTTTAAATTCAACAGTACAAATAATTAAAGTTACTGTATTATTTACTAAGTCAACCAAGACTTATAGATTGATTTTTTAGAATGTTATAAAAATCATATGATTTATTCTGTTAATAATCTCTTAGACAATCACTTGTACTTGAGTCTTAGATTCATGCTTACGGTTAATAATACATGACAACACAATATTGTGAGATAACAATGACATAGTACTTTTTTATTATTACATATCATATTGGCTCTGATACTTTTGATGATAGTTGATTTTAAAAATTGACTATAACATAAATGAAAAAAATAAAAAAATAAATAAAAAACCCTAACAACAGAAATAAAGAAATGAAAAAAAAATAAAATTTTATTTGTAGAAAAGATTAAATTTTATTATTTTTTAACTAAACATATTTAGAGATTTCGCAAAACTATTTTTAACCGGTCAACTAATTTTTAGCTTTTTTTAATAAGTGGTTTTCTTCTAAATTGTTTGAATAATTCGTTTATCGCTTTAAAGGTTATAGTTGAACCTTCAAATTGAATTGGTTCAATCGGTTGGAGAGAGATATAAAAAATTGGAACTCAAATCAGTAAAAACAAAAATACATTAGAATTGAGAAATTTTAAAAAGAAAAAAGGTCGGCCATGCATGCTTTACATATGTATAGTGAATTAAATTTTCCGTCCCCACTTCATTCACTATTTTCCTTTCTCATATAACCATATGAATTAAGACATTTTCTTTTGTGCAGTTTTATGTAACGCTTGTGGCTCAGCATGAAAATAAATTTGATAATATTTATGACTATTGACGGTTTCGCTACTTTTTTATAGAGAAAACTCGTTGAAAATTTATTAAAAAAACGTTGAAGTTTTGGTAAAAAAAACCGTTGAAATGCTATCTTTTTCTGATACATTCAAGGTATCTTTCATGTTTGTTTTATAGTCTATTAAGACTCCAAAGTTTAAACTTGTGTTCTCTCCTTAAGAGTAATATGTCTTATCGCCCAACATTATTTGATAAGATAAAAACTTTTAAGAAAATAATATCAAATGCTACAATATTTTAAAGAAAAGTTTGCGAGATACAAAATTTGGTAAAGTTTTAGTAATATCGACTTGATTTTTAAAGTTTGATAATCTTTTTATTGGGGTTAATCCCTTGTGGCCCAACAAATTTAAGATCACATGTATCATGTATAGGACCGTTAAAAATTAGTCAACTAATAATTGATGTATGAATAAATTATTTTGGTAAATAATTTACGCACTATGAATACATGAACGTTTCAAAATATAAACAGATATACATAATTAAAAATCATTTTAAATACAATTATGATACAAAAATACACCAACAAATATATTTAAAAAGTTAGAGAATGAGATTTATTAATTGTCCGAGTAGTGAAGGATGTTTATGTTGCTCCTTGTGTGAGTTCGAATCTCGATACTTATTTTAAAAATGTAATACCTCCTACTTAATAAAAAACAAATACAGATTACAATTAGTCAACAACCAACCATAAAAACCTTCTTACTACCATAGTTGCCATCTCCTTGATTGGTAATTAATTCAGATTCTTAAATATCTCCAAAAACCCTCCCATTTTTTTCCTTCACTTGTATGATAACAACACAGTGTAATAAAACCATCCTTTGTGTATTTTGTCATGTTGCACCCTATTTGATATTCTCAAAAATAAGTTTCAGTGGAACCTGAGTCTCTCGGTGCTTATAAATAGCGTCCATTTTCCTATACACTTCATTGCCTCTTCTCATCACTACTTTTGGTATACACCCTTTTCCTTGTTCTTCCTTTGTCTTCAAATTAGAGGGTTTAATCTCTTCTTTCTTTTCTTTTCCTTTCCTTTCCTTTCCTTTCCTTTCCTTTTGAGTTATTTGGTCTATATTCAGGTTTGATTTTCATGACGATATCCTATGTTTTTTGCTGTTGTTTTTAGTTTGATTTCTTAAAAACTGTTGAAAGGCTCATTGAGAAGCTTGGTTTTATAAATAGTTTTTCAGATTTAATTTGTTTTTATCAAAATGTTATTTTTTTGTGTAGCTTGGGAAATGTAACACACAAAATCCTATTTTTTTCCCTTTTTAACTACAAAATTGATGTGAAGTCAGTGGAAGTTTGAGTTCCCCTCTTCTCTCTCTCTCATGGTTGACTTGTTTTTATACTTTATTTTTTAAAAAAATATTATGTTGATTGGTACCATATTTTTAAAAAAAATATTATGATGAAAATTTCACTCTGCATAGTTTTATCCTATTGTATCTAAACTCGAGTGGTTGTAGGATAAAAACAAGTGTCTAATATATATCTGGATGGTTGTAGCATATGCATTTCTTTTTTGTATTTGTAGTCACAATGATTTTGTTTAAGTGTGGAGTTAAATAGAGTCGGATTTTGTTTTTTGGACTGAATTGTAAATGTTATTTTTTATACACAAAATTCAAAGTGGAAGTATGTGTTTATTTGTAAGGAAAAAGGGTCCAAACAAGCAATTTTATGGGTTAGATTGGTTAGACTGTTGAAAAATCTGATTACTTTTTAAAAGTTAATTTGGGGTTCTTTTGTTTTCAGATCTTATATTTGTGAGCCATAATGCAAAGTCAAGGTGAAGGTCAAGGCAGCAACTCTCGGGAGAACCCGACCTCCAGGCTTCTCTTGGAGAACAGTGGGACGAACCCTAACAATGTTCAAATGAGTAGCAACCAAGGAGCCATTGTTCCAACAAATTTACCGGGTCAGGGTCAGGGTCATGGGACCGGTTCTGGACCTTCTGACCCTGTCCAGGTAAACCTGAATGAGCCACGGTTAACATTGGACCTTTTTAGGAGTGGAAGATCCTCTGGTAATCAACAAATCTCAGCCTCTGGTGGTTCCTCAAGCCCAATCGCGATTCATTCAGGCAGCGCTGGGTATGTTTTAGAAGAAAATATCAGTCGTCCAACTCATAGTCATGGTCAGTCGAGGCTTTTATGCAAAAGAAGGGCGTCTGAAGTGGCACAGCCCCAGAACAGTATCGTGATCAACATCACACATGGAGCCAGTTCCTCCAATAATGGCACTCATTTGGCTACTCAGTTAGCTCGAGCCCTGGCTGCTCGGTCGATACAGGTCGGACAAACCGACAACTTTCAAAGGAATACTCGGCTGAGAACAATTGTAAGTCAACAAAACCCGGGGCCAGTGAACGTGTCGCCATGGAACACAAACAATTTTACCGTTCAACAAGCAACTGGTCATCACCATCCACGACCAGTGTTTTCCCCGTCTGGTTCCTTTCCGACGCAAAATTCACCACAAATGCCAGTTCTGGGAAATCCGACCATGTTGCAGCAGCACCAGCACCAGCAGCCTATTGTCGGAGTCCCTAATCACTTGCAGCAGCAGCAGCAGGTCCATAATCCGTTGCATGCTCCACTGTCTTCCCAATACTGGAACAATGGGACAACCATGCCAGCGCATGGTCATTCATCTATTGTTTCTACACCTTTTATGACTCCACTCCCATCAGCAAACATGAGCTTGGTCAATCGGAGCCCAAGCTTATTCGGAAGCGTTACCGGTTCTTCGGGAACCATATCCAGTCCAGGCATGTATAATTCACCATTTTCGTCCGTGGGGGGGTACGGGTACCATCACCGAAGTATGGCTGAACAAAATGCACAGAGACTGCACCATGTTTTAGACCGGAGGACGGCGCCGGAGCGTAACCCTAATGAATCTGCTACTACTATTGGAGACGTCGAAGTCGCATTGAGAAATGATAGTTACTGGTCAACTCAGGTTTCTCCAAGACCGGGAGCCATACTTGAGAGACAAGCTGGTAATAATTCTCTACTCTCACGTCCAATGACGCCGCAAATGGCTGCTGAAAGGAGAAGCAGACTGATATATCAGGTTTGCTCAATACACCATTTTCTTCACAAGTATTGCTTTTGAAAAATTGGGATTTGGGGAACTAAATACGAATTTGCCACAACAGATTCGCAATTACCTGCGAATTGTTCGTAGGACTGGTGGCCTACGAATTGAGGTAATGTTTAAGCTTATTCCATGGTTATAAAAATTGCTGCCATATATCAAGGTTTTAACTTCTGGTGTTCTTGGTCAGGATGCCACGGAAATGGGTCGTTCTTTTTTGCAGAGCATGTATGCGTTAGAAAACGTTAATGATGACATGCGTCTTGATGTTGATAACATGTCTCATGAGGTAACATTTTTAAATCATTCTAATTCAATGTTATTTGATATCAGATTTTGTGAAACCCCAACATCATTTCTTGGATTCAGGAACTGCTGGAGCTGGAAGAGCAAATGGGGAACGTTAGCACTGGGCTAAGCGAGGAAACTATTCTGGCCAATCTGAGGCGCCGGAGATTTCTGCCCATCACAGCCGCACCACCTACTGCCGAAGCTGAACAATGCTGTATCTGTCAGGTTATATATGATCGTTTCATTTCGCATTATTCGAATAACTCGATGTTGATAATAAACGGAAGGTAACTCTATTTCTATGTTTTGGAACTGTTTACAGGAGAATTATGCGGATGAAGATGAGCTTGGAAAGCTGGACTGTGGACATGATTTTCACTTCAATTGCATCAAGCCATGGCTGGTGCAGAAGAATCTGTGCCCCGTGTGCAAGAAGACAGCTTTAGCTATTTGAGGAGTTGGATCACCTTTGTTAGGACTCCTCAACCCAATAAAAAAACATCATATGCTGATGTTTTAAGTATTATCGTCTCAGTATCTTTATCTTTGTTGTTGCTGTTGTTTGTTTACCTTTCCTGTTATGGGACTGCTTTCATGTTAACTACAGAGGTTAAGACTTTGGACCCTCTGGATTATCCTTATGGTAATAATAATCATATTTGCTACAGTAGTTTTTTATGGTGTTTTTATTTAACTTGTTAGAGAAATGCTTACCGATTAACCTATTGCAATTTGCAAAACTAAAAAGGTATAGGCTGATGCACCAATTCAGTCGAACTCCGAGTTTAAAACAAACTGAATTTCAAATTATCAATTTCTTATCAAAATTGTGTTCTTTAAGTAATTAAGGTTGTAACATATGTTTTTTTTCTCGAAAAATATGATATTTGTAATTGGGAAATACTTTGATACACAAGTCTTTCGATTTTAGGGTTTATATATTTAGATTGTGGTTTAGAGTTTAGGGGTTTAGGTTGTAAGGTGTAGAATTTAAGATTTATGGTTAGAATTTAGAGTTTAGGGTTAAGGTGTAAGGTTTAGGTTTTAGGATTTAGGATGTTAGGATTAAGAATTTAAGTTTTAGATTTTATAGCTTAAATATGAAGGGTTGTATAAATTATTTTTTATATAACTTGTGTATCAAAATATAACCCTTTGTAATTTTAGCTAAGATATATTTAACCTATATATTTAAAAGGATAAAAGATTAAAAGTTCTTATTTTTCATATAAAAATCTTAATATTTAATTTTTATACTAAAAAGGTTAAAAATTAAATTCTCTTATTTTTTTTCCATTTAAAGATATCCAAGTATTGTTGACCTCATTTTTTTGGGTCTAATATCATTTTCGGTCTTATAAATTAAAATATTTATCAAATTAAATTATTTTTTCAGTTTTGAAGTTTAAATACTCAAAAGTTCATATTTTTTTGAGATAGAGTAATGAACACTTCTCAATACTTGATCCTTGTTCATCCCTAGATATATTGATATTTGTCATCAAAATTCTCCAATTTGATGTGTATATTAACCAGTCTGTCATATATTAAGTCAACAAATATCAAAATATGCTGAATTGAAATATGTTAAATATCACCTGGGGTTCTCAGTCCAACTTTCTATTATACGAGTCGTATCTAAATTTATGTTTTAATTATCAATTTGATTGTGTTTTGTAATATGTAATTCAGGTGATAGTTAATTAGATGTACAATATTTGTACTTGTAATTATAATTGTATTTGGATATTTTGATGAAAATGATGTCAATGTTTGTATTGAGATTTTTAGATAAAACAATAAAAATATTTAATTTTTAACGTAATGTACTAAACTTCAAATTTTACCAAATTACAAGGTGAGAGGTACATGTTCACATTTAAATTGAGATCATGTATTATTTTTAATCACAAATTTAAGTTTAAGTGTGTTCTAAACATAATAACACGAACTTACATTTATCATTTATTGTATGTAAAATTATTCATGAGTTAGAACAGGTTTGGGCAAGACCGATATTATTACAATTTATATTTATTCAAATCTTGCTCTACTCGGTGTAATTTGATATATGTGTCTCAATTTTTCTTAATCATATTTATATTTTGTAAATGGTTAATCTAAATTTGTTTCAGTCACTTTTGTACATTTTAAAATACTATTTTATGATGTTTTTAAATTAATATTTCATGTATCTTGAAAGTGTTATCCCCTTAACAACTAATCAAACACCTAACAAAAATGTATTTTTGTTAAGAAGGTCTATATATCTAATTTTAATCTTTAGATTTTATCTCTAAGTACTCTCCACTAAATTATTTGCACTTGACGGTGAATCAAACACTTGTCTTAGATAGCACCTAGGATATTGTTATGGCCTATGGGCATATGATACCATTTGGGTTGAAACTTGAGAGCTAGTGGCTCTAAAACACTCCTAACATTGATGAATAGTACAAATTGCGATATTTTTTTTAAAAGACTCTTTGCAATATTAGAATGTTTTTTTTAATTAAATTGAGTTATTATATTCATATATCGAGATTCGAACTCATATAAAATGAGACAATGTTTGTCAATTAGCGGATAGCTGATAGCGGATAGCGATTTACATTAGTTGATAACTGATTGCATTAGCTGATTTAAACTAGCGGATTATATTAGCTGATTGTATAAAAGTGTTTGGTAAAATTAATTGATAGTTGTTAGATTATTTAAACAAACAAAATGACATATAAGGACATGATTATATTCAATACTTGTTTGAATAGTTTATTAGTTATCAATATTTTGTATCTAAGTATTATTAATTAGATCTATAAAATTATTTTTAATATAACTTTCTAAACATATTCAAATGATTTATATATTAATTTATTATTTATATAATTATTTTAATATAATATAATTAATTAATAAATTTAAATACACATATAAATATATGATAATAAAAAATAAATAGGATTAACTTATAAATTGGGTGAGAAAATGTTTAATTTAGGTTATTTTGAGATTTTTGGTAACTAGTAAGGGTAAAAGAGTCTTTACAACTCCAATATCAAACCTCTAATCTCAAAAACTCCTATTATGAGCTTTTTTTTAAATTAGTGGTTTCACCACAATCCGCTGTTTACCAAATCTTTTAATATTTTATTATCATAATTTATTGTGGATATCCTAATTCTTCTTTTCTTTTTTCTTTTTTTTTTTGACCAAATAATTCAAACTTCATCGCATCAAGCAGCATTACAGGAAGTTAACCAAACCAGTATGATGTTCAACCATCTAGTTAAAAGGACACAAAAAGGTCCTAATTTGTTTAGCCACCCAATCAGCAGCAAGGTTACATTCACGACGCACAAAAGAGGAAGAAATACAATTCAAGTTCGAAGCATAAGAAAGGATATCCAATTTCACTGTTGTACTCTCCCAACAGGAAGAAGACATAGCCTGGAGGCGAGAAATTAAACCAGCATTGTCAGATTCGACAATGATCCTATCCCATCCAAGTCGTATTGCTTCAACAAGTTCCAATATGCATGCTATTGCCTCACCAGTGGTAACCGAAAAAGTAGGAACACACTTATTCGCTCCACCAACAATAACTCCATCAGAGTCACGAATCACTGCAGCGAGCCCTGCAATATACAAGGATGCATCACAATTGACTTTGACAACACCTGGAGGAGGGGGACTCCACTGCCTCGGGGAGCAAAGGTTCTCCTCTCTTTGGATCTGCAAAGAGAGCAAAGCATCATTGAATTCAAGATCATCATAAACAACTTTATTTCAGGTATCAATCGGGTTTCCGTCACATCTATTGAAAATTACATCATTATGAGCTTTTCATAAATTCCAACAAATAAAAGCACAAAGACTTAGACAATCATCTCGATCATTAGATTTCAACGTTTTCACAAACTCAATCCACCATTTACAGAAAATCAAAAATTCTTCTTTGATTGGATGGTAGCTAAAGCTTGAAGCTTTCCACACTGCTTGTGCGAATAGGCAAAAAAATAAGAATTGCTCGGCAGTCTCCAGGTCATCATCGCACCTCACAAATTTAGGGGAAGGATGTTTAAACCTACGATGTAAAATAACATTAGTAGCCAAGGCATTGTGACATATTCTCCATATGAACGATTTAATTCTTGCCCATAAAGAATTTGGATTTATGATCTCCAAACTTGTTTGGCAACCAAAACTAGAATTCCCTGAAACCAAATTCACCAAGGCTTTATTCTTTCACCAACTTGTCTCACCCGACCCAATGCATACCGCTTCTAGGTTTCGTCGAATTCTCCCACCAGGATTGGCCCACGAGATTGTTAAGATCTTTGCAAAAAGTAATTGGAAGAAGAAGGCACTACATAATATAAGTAGGAATCGCAGCTGCCTTTACAGTTCTGTTGATCTGCTCATGCAAAGATAATGTAGTCATCGACAAACAAAAGGTGACTCAAAATTGAGCATCTCCTTCCAATTTGAAACCCTGTTAAGTTTTGATTTTCAAGCTCCTTTTCAATCACTGAAGACAAGACATTGGCAATCATGATAAAAAAAACAGAGAAAGAGAATTTCCTTGACGTAAGCCTCTTTGAGGTTTAAACTCTGATTTTCGCTCCCCATTAATAACTAATGCCAGAGAAGAAGTTGAGACACATTTTATGACTCTTTCAACCTACCAAGAACAGAATCCCATCTTGGTCATTAGTCTTTCAAGAAAAAACCAATTAACTTTATCATAAGTCTTTGCAAGATCCAGTTTAATGGCCATGGTGCCTTTCGAGCCCTTTCTTTGCTGTTTGATGGCATGAAAAACTTCATGGGCAAGTATATATTGTCTTGAATCTGTCGTCCAGCAAAAAAGGCTGATTGATTCGGCGCAATTATATATGAGAGAAGAGGTTTAAGCCTGGAAGCAATGATTCGAGAGATAATCTTGTAAGAGAAGTTACATAGACTAAAAGGACGAAAGTGATTAATTTCCTCTAAAGTCGTGTTTTTAAGAATAAGAACCACATTAGTCGTGTTAACTTCTGGTGGCATTCTTCCACATTCGAAGAAGTCAATGACCAATGCCTGGAAATTCGTCTGGACCAGGAGCTTTGAAGGCTACTAAATTGAACAGTGCTTCTTGAATTTCCTTCTCAATTACTTCTTTACAAAGAATATCATTCATCTTAGAGGAAATACTGGATGGAATTGTTTCAAGAGTTTCCTCCAAGTATGATGTGGGTTTTTTATGGAAAACTTCCTTGAAATGGTCTAATATGAATAACAAGTTGCTCCTCGTCATCAATCTATATACCATTCATTGTTCGAATCCTTGAGATATTATTCCTTTTTTTATTTTGAATAGTGGTCGCATGAAAAAAAAATTGGTGTTCTCATCCCCATATTTCAACCAATTAACCCGAGATCTTTGATGCCAATGTCTCTTATCTTTTTTCCATAACATGTCCAGCTCAGATTTTAATTTACGGGCTTCATTATCGGTTTTACCGTTTTAGTAGTAAACAGAACACTTTTTAAGGTAGCAATCTTTTTTGAGGTTTCTTCTGTTGTTTGCCTATTCTTCCCAAATTTCCTTTTGCTCTAGCTTTGAAGTTTCAGTTTCGACTTCTTAAGTTTACCATGCATCTTGACTCCATGAGATCCATGCCCTGGCCAATTCCAAGCTTCTGTCACCACTCTAGTACATTCCTCCTCCATAAACCATTATGACTCAAACTTAAAATCTCTCTTATATTTCCTTGATCTCCCTTTAAGAAGAAGCACAATCGGGTTGTGATCAGATCCAATGGCAGGTTCAACAAAGCTGAAAGCTTTATTGAATAGAAAATTCTAACCCACGTTGAAGAGAATTCGATCAATTTTCTCAAGAATAGCATCATCATCGGTTCTCATATTTGACCATGTAAAGGAGCCTCCACTAATGGGTATTTCCATTAATCCGCATTTATCAAGCATGTCCTGAAAAAGTCTAGCTTGATTAGCATTATAAGAGTTTCCCCCTATCTTCTCATCTTAGGAGCAGACAATATTGGAATCACCGAGAATACACCATGGATTCGAGTCATTTGATCTAATATTAGCAAGAAATTCCCAAATTTAAGCTTTACCCTCTCTATAAGACGGCCCATACAAGAATGTACAATACCAGGGAGCTTCGCCATTCACCGAAATCGAAGTGTCAATGAAATTCTTTGAAGTTGCAAAAGTAGTGAGCTTAACATCCATTAACCACCAAAGGGCAAGACCCCAGCAAGTCCCATCGGATCCACATAAAAGCTATTAGCAAACTGAAAACGAGTTCTCATTCTCTCCAATTTCACTTTCGATTGTTTTGTCTCCATGAGAAAGACAACAGAAGGCTTATGTTTAGCAATTAAGTTGTTTAACATTCTAAAAGTTTCTGTTTGTCCCAAACCCCTACAATTCTAGGATAGAATCGCCATAACAGAACAAGAAGAACAAACCAAACCACAACAATGCAAAAATGAAGAGAACATAACGAATCAGGTGAAAATGGTGAATGAACCCCAGAAGACGACCCCGCGAAACACAACCTTTGATCCAAATCTTCACACGCCGAAAAGACCCAAAATACAAGCTGAAAACCGACGATGCTGCTCAAAGGAGGAAACCCAACACTCGGAGCAAGACAATCGAACAACTGGTGAACGAAAAGGGGAAATGAGAATCAAGGGTTCGCTCTTCGAGGAGGCCTTAGGGCCTGTTTTTGGTTGCGTTTGGCAACCAAAAATCACTTTTTTAAGTGCTTTTAGTTAAAACAGACTGTTTTTGGTTGCTTTTAAAACTAGCTTTTCAACCCAAACCAAGAAGCTGGATTTTATAGCTTCTTGGGTGGAAAAGCTAGTTTGAAAATAAAATTACTTTTTTACCCTTATTATTTAATTATAATTTATTGTTAAAATAATGTTTATGCATACATAATTGTAAAATAATATATATTTTATAATATTTATATTGAAAATAAAATTGTTTTATTTGTACTTTATTTTATATTTATTATTAATGTGTAACTGGTATGCACATATATAATTTAGAATGTAGTTTATATTTTCAAATTAAATTTTATAAAAAAATAATTTTTTATTATAATTGAAATTGATTTATTTCATAAATCATAACATTAATTAATTTGAACAATCACCCAAATTTAATTTTACTTTTCAATATCATGTCTAAAATAGACATTTTATCTCCTCAAAATCACTTTTTGACATCAATGACAAACACTAACCAGCTTTTCAAAACTACTTTTTAACAGCTAGTTTGAAAATCACTTTTTTCACCGCACTTTTTAAAAGCAACCACAAACTAAGCCTTACTTTTCATATCCTAATTCTTCTTTTCGTGTGTAAGTGCTATCATCTAACATATAATCATATGAATTAATAGAAAATTATTTTATGGGTCCTTTTCACCTTACCATATCAATAATGGCCCCAATCAATTCAAAACATTCGTTCCATCACTTTTTTCTATACCAAATTTTCACCAGGTGAATGTTATTGGCCGTCAATTGAACCCCCCTCCCACACATGAAGGTGAACGCGCCCCACGCGCGCCAAACTTTTCTCCCCCCAGAGCTATCCGAGCCTCAGACAATCGCAATGATCTACCGAAGCCGGCCCTTTTGCTTGGTCAATGCACGGGCGCTTTCGTCGCCGGCAGGTGGCCAGCTGATCGTCGGCATCTTAGGGGACGACGTTTACTAGTGATTTGCTCACAGGAGCTTCGGCGGTGGAGGTAAGAGGGAGGCTCGCGGACGGGACACGGTTGCGTCTGACTTTGGCACTTGGTACAGACTCCTTTCGGTGACTGGTGAAGCCATAACCGCTGCAAGGAGCTTTGCGGCCGTCGCGGCGACTGTTGACCACAGAAAACGTCGTCCCAGCCCCTGGCCATCTGCTCCCCTCCCCTACAACTTTCCCTTCGACAACCGATGGTTTGAAGATCTGGGTTCCGGTGATTTTCACGTGAGTTTCCTCTGTTATGGACCCGGGCTTAATTCTTCCCCGGCTGAAAAAATTGGTGTTCTCATCCCCATATTTCAACCAATTAACCCGAGATCTTTGATGCCAATGTCTCTTATCTTTTTCCCATAACATGTCCAGCTCAGATTTTAATTTACGGACTTCATTATCGGTTTTACCGTTTTAGTAGTAAACAGAACACTTTTTAAGGTAGCAATCTTTTTTGAGGTTTCTTCTGTTGTTTGCCTATTCTTCCCAAATTTCCTTTTGCTCTAGCTTTGAAGTTTCAGTTTCGACTTCTTAAGTTTACCATGCATCTTGACTCCATGAGATCCATGCCCTGGCCAATTCCAATATTTAAGTTTTAGATTTTATAGCTTAAATACGAAGGGTTGTATATTTTTTACATAGCTTGTGTATCAAAATATAACTCTTTATAATTTTAGCTAAAATCGATATATTTAACCTATACATTTAAAAGGATAAAATATTAAAAGTTCTTATTTTTCATATAAAAATCTTTATACTAAAAAGGTTAAAAATTATATTAAAAAAGGTTAAAAATTAAATTCTCTTATTTTTCCATTTAAAGATATCAAGTATTTTTGACCTCATTTTTGGGTCTAATATTATATTTGGTCTTATAAGTTTAAATATTTATTACATTAATTATTCTTCCCAATTTTGAAGTTTAATTATTCAAAAGTACATATTCTTTTTAAGATAGAATAATGCAGGGCCGGCCCTGAGCAGGAGGGGCGCCCACCCAGGGCCCATAAATAAAAATTGTTTAGTTTAGATGTTAAGATGAATTTATTTTTAAAAAAGGTTCTAAGAAAAATAGGAACTTGTGCGAAAGAAAACAAAATTGAAACTTGTTTTTCTTATATAAGAGGCCTACGAATAATATATATAATTATATATTAGATATAAGATATTTTTTAATATAAAAAGTAATGAAGAATATTGTAACACTCCTAAAATATATGTACATAATTTCAAAAAAAAATGAATGAAAACAATGAAAGGGGTGAAGTAGAAAAACAAATAATGGAAGAAGGTGCTACCATGGGGTGTTAAACCCATGACTTGTGCTTGGCAAGCTTAAGGCTTAATCGTTGGGCTAAAAACAACATTCGGTTAATTCTTACACTACTATTGTATTCAACTGTGTTTTGATGGTATGTGATAGTTAAAAATATCTGAACTACCCACATATCGAAAAGGGAGTATTCTTTTTGAATCGAATAAGAAAAAATGGGGTGCTTCGAGAGTGTTCTCCCGACCCCTCACCTACCTCTTACCGTTCGTCGCTCCGATCTACACCACCGTCGAGTGGTGTACGACACCGCCACCACTAGCGGTTCCGCCGTCACGTTCTGAGCTCAACCCTGCCGGTCACTCGCACAGTTGAGCCGTCAGTTGCTGTGGAGTCCCTTTTGAAGGTTCGTCGGGAACCAAATATCCTCCGCCACCATTTTTCATGGTTTTCGGCCGCCGCGATTGTCCGTTTGCCGTGTCGTTGCTGCTATCGTCTTCCTCATGGCTGGGCGAGCAAAATCCAACCGTTCGACCACTCGTCCGACGCCGGTAAGGACTTCATCGGGGTTACGTGAGAATCCGGCCATTTCGTACAGTTTGGGTAAGTCCAATGAATTCTGACCTAGATTTTTGGATTTCCGATTGAAATAGGTTAGATTTAAGGCTATTTTCGGTGTTTTTGGTGTTGTTCAGCGTCTTTTCCGACCGAGAAAGGTCGCGCGTGGGCTTTACATGCCGTCCAAGGTGATTTCTGGCCGCCTTGGACGATGGCTGTTGAACCGGCCGGCTCAGACCCGGTCTGACCTTGAACCGAGCTGCCCGAACCGGTTCGAACAAACCGGCCCAAGCCCAATGACCGACCCGACCCGTTGACCGAGTCAACTTAGTGAGTCAACTCGCCCGAGTTAACCCAGTGAGTCAACTCGCCGAGTCAGCCTTTGGACCAGTGACGTCATCGTTGACTTTGATCGCTGACGTCAACGTTGACTTTGACCAAAAAGTCAACTTTTCCCGAAAAAACCCTATTTTATGTTTTTCGACGTCCTGAGTCCGATTTTGACACCCGTTTCATGAAATTCTAACCCGAAAGCCTCCGAATTAGACCTAGAACTCGAGTTCGCTTATGTAATTTATTAATCAATTATGAGCAATGTGAATAAGGACTAAAATTGGAATTTGTGCGATTGAAGGTATTCACAGTTTCTTGTATTCGAGATGTTGAGGACGTCGCATTCGGGTTCGAGAGTGATCGAATGGGGTACCATGGTTGACCGATGTAGCTAGGATTAAAGGTAATACATTACTACCTCTTATATGCTTTATGAACCTGTCGATATTCGGTTAATGCATGCATAAATATGATGAGGAGTGATGTTAGCTCTGTATAAGTTAAACCGGATATGAAATTGAGTATGATAACCTAGATAAGATCGAAATGCTCGAACGGGAAAATTAATAAATGTAAGGATCTAGAGTTCAATAAATTAAGTAATAAGGCAGCTAGTCTCCAAACCCGATTATTATTGTCAAATGATTAAATGCTAAAAATATATATTTGGATATGAAATAATGAAAATGCCCTTAAATTATAAGAATGACTAAAATACCCTTAGAATTGGAAGCGATTTAGAAATCTATACTGGATATGGTAAAACAAGCCGATTTATCTAAAAACCTCGAACTACTTGGAAAGTTATGGTAACAAGATTTAAACCTTCGAGATTGTAAGGTGTTAGGTTTCCTTGAATTTGGAATGAATCTCCGTGTATAGATTTACGGGAAACTATCCATACCTCTGAATTAATCAAGTGGCTCAAATATTGAATTGATCGTAATGACTAAAAGTACTAGAAATACTGTTATGGTTAAATTAATCGAAATGATCGTATTGATAAAAAGGCTGAAGTATCCTCGGACATCGAGGTTTGCAAATTAACTGGAAGGATGGATAAACCCTTGAGTTATGAAATGAATGAAGTGGTTGGAGGTACCGAAATTTCTTGAATGATTGAAACACTCACGAGTACTTAAATGATTGAAATACTACAAATGGTTCATTTGACAAGAATGATGGATATCTCGATCTTGAAAATAACTGAAATACCCCCTTGACTAGAATAAGTAAATTGCCTTTGATAAAATTTTAGAAATGCCAATAAGGCTAAAAATGACTGAAATGCCCATAAGGGTTGAAGCATGACTCATGTGCGTCAATCACTCCTGATATTAATATATGGACATAAGTTTTTCCACACAGAATATAAGTTCGACTACTCTGTGGCAAGTTCTGTGGTGAAATATGAAGGCAACCGTTTAGATATACGATACAATCAGTATTTGGAAATGATACTCGTGAAGTGCATACATCAGAAGGTTTGGTTAGTACTATAAGGTTGGGACATGTTAGTTCAATTGGTTTTAGAGGCTCGATAAACTTTTGGAAATCTTAAATATTGTAAATCTTCATTTTATCACTATTGAGCTAAATTACAAAATCACCCCTGATAGTTAAATGACCAAAATGCCCTCGTTGGCTAAAGTAATCAAAATAGCCCTGAATGTATCTGATATCGTGAAAGATCTTGACATAGAAATCTTTGAATGCCTGGCTGGAAACCTGATGAGCAAACAGAATTCTCGAGCCACTGTTTATGCCTTGTTGGTATAAATTACCATAATGCACATGTATGATAAAATGACCATAATGCCTTGTAGGCTTAAATGACTAAATCACTCATGATATGCCAAAACTCTCAAAGATCTTGATGTATCATCTCTTGAATATCTGGTTTGAACCGTTAGTACAAACCCTTTTTTAATAGGGGCCTCATTTTAAAAATCCGTTCAATTGTCAAAAGTTTAATGTGTTCTCTTTCGTAAATGACAATTTTCTCCAATGAAATAAATTATTCCACCTAGTGTGTTCTATATGTGCTACACGACTATTTTGCATACTGATTTATATGTTATAATATCGATCACGTGCACATGATTGACATACTTGAACTCACATGAACATGACATGTTTTATAAATTAAGCATGACCGTACTATATTTCTGGTATATGCCTATGCACCCGATATGACAAACATGCTATATGGATAACGTGTTACTAAAAATACAGTTATTGATTGATGAACTATTGATGATCTGATTCACTGGGTACTTGGGACATGATATGAAGTTATCGTCGGCTCAACCTTGATCCAGCTGGTAAGTCCGCTCGTATTCGGATCCTAAGCTTCGGCTAGGTTTGCCCGTTTTCGGATCCTAGGCTTCATCCAGGTCCGCCCGTTTTCGATTCCTATACTTCGGCAAGGGTCGCCCGTATTCTAAGGTATATCCTTAAGATGGTACCCACACCCAATGGGCTCGGGTTAATGTCTGTACATGATACCGCCCTGGGGAAACTATATACTGGAGTATGGTTGGAGGGCAAATAAAGAATTAAAATAAACTTTACGGCTACTTGAAACAAATGTATTTAAAATAAAAAGGTTTACTACATTGTTACATTTCATGCATTAACGTTGCACTCTTGGAACACACTAGACACTAAACTCTCTGTTTCCACCTCCGTATGTTATCAGCCTATATAATTCCCGTTTAATTCACGATGTTTGAATAAGGAACAAATACCATTATCCTCGAGTATGATGCTACCTCGAAATAGTAGAACAGAAAATAAAGATTGTTACTACATGGAACATCATGAAAATGTTATGCATACCATATATCTGCATTAGCTTATAGCATCTTTTGGTAGTTCTGTATTACTGAGCTTTTTCAAGCTCATGTTGTTTTTACCATCGCATGTTAAAAGAATATATCATGGTATAATGGTTGGCAGCAGTGTTCGGAGTTGTCTCGGCGTTGCCTTTGGAGTACGGTATTGTATAGTTAGTGGGCATGTATGTCATGTATTATTTTATGACAGTGTCTGTAAAACACTTTCTGAAATTTTTGTTACATGTTTAAATGACTTCCCGAAATGGTATTTTAAACAGAAGTTGATTTTACAATTTAATAAGTGTTTGAAAAAAATGTTTTTATGTGTATTTTTACTGTGGGTCGCTCTTGTGACCCTAATGTGACTTCTTAGGATCCGTTGTAACGCATAGGCGGGTCTAGGAGGTTATAAATATGAGGGAGAAATGTTGTCTTTTAGGGGGCCACGAGTTTAGAAAAGGGAAAAAGGTTTACTAAGGGCCCACGTGAAGTAAAGAAAAGTCATAGAAAAATTGTAAGATTATAGATAAATAATTGGGTAAAGCTCATAAAAAGTCACTGAATTTTACTAAATTATTCAATTTGACAATCAAAATTTCAATTACATCAATTTGAGCATGAAACTATTATTTTTATTATAAATTAGTCATTAAGTCGTTAACTGTTATTAAAAGAGTGACGTGGCCGTTAAAAATAATCCCACTTTCTCATAATTCATCTAAAAATTTATAACTTTAACTTCTCAATTTCTTATATTTTTTAGATTGTTATAAATTACTATTTGTTTAATTTAATAAAAAATTGATAAATAATTTATGTTACATATTCCTTAAACTTCTTGTATGTTAGGGCCTATTTTTTAAATTTCGCCCCGAGCCAAAAACAAATTTAGGACCGGCCCTAAAATAATGAACACTTCTCAATACTTGATCCTTGTTCCATCCCTAGATATATTAATATTTGTCATCAAAATTCTCCAATTTGATGTGTATATTAACCAGTCATATGTTAAGTCACAAAATATCAAAATATGCTTCCTTAAAGAGAGCAAACTTCCTAAATTGAATATTGCTTCTTGAATTTCCTTAAAGAGAGCAGTGCTTCCTCAATACTTTGAAAACACCTGGAGAGGGATCAAAGGTTCTCCTCTCTTTGGATCTGTAAAGAGAGCAAAGCATCATTGAATTCAAGATCATCATAAACAACTTTATTTCAGGTATCAATCGGGTTTCCGTCACATCTATTGAAAATTACATCATTCCGAGCTTTTCATAAATTCCAACAAATAAAAGCACAAAGACTTAGACAATCATCTCGATCATTAGATTTCAACGTTTTCACAAACTCAATCCACCATTTACAGAAACTCAAAAATTCTTCTTTGATTGGATGGTAGCTAAAGCTTGAAGCTTTCGACACTGCATGTGCGAATGGGCAAAAAAATAAGAATTGCTCCGCAGTCTCCAGGTCATCATCGCACCTCACACATCTAGGGGAAGCATGTTTAAACCTACGATGTAAAATAGCATTAGTATCCAAGGCATTGTGATGTATTCTCCATAAGAACGATTTAATTTTTGGTGGCACTTTAATCTACCAAATTGAATTTTAGAGTCGTCTATCATTTCTCGACTCACTGCTTTGACAAGGGTCGCTTACAAGACTCGACGAATGCATAATCGAAAAATAGTCAGACTTAACAGAGTAACATCCATTCCTATTTGTAGGCCAAACAATCTCATCTATACAATGGATCCCGCCAATGGGGATAGTTTGAATGGCCTCAACTTCTTCCTTTGAGAAAAGAGCTTGAAGTCGACCATAATTTCATTCTCAAGAATTATGATTAATCAAATGGCTAACAAGTGAAATCTCACAACGATCAGACCTAACAGAAGAAACAGGGAAATTTGGTCTTGAGGGAATCTATCGATCCTCCCAAATAAAGATGTTTTTATTTCATTTCCGACATTCCATCTTGTCCTATTCTTAATGATTTCAAAACAATTCACCATGCTAGACCAAGTTAAAAACGCATTATGTCCTTTCTTAGAAGTGAGCAAGTTCCCATTTGGGAAATAGATTTCTCTAAAAATTCTTACCCATAAAGAATTTGGATTTTTGATGATCCTCCAAACCTGTTTGGCAATTAAATCTCGATTGAAGGAGTAGAAGTCTTTGAAACCCAATCCACCAAGGCATTTTTCTTTCACCAAATTGTCCCACCCGACCTAATAAATACTGCTTCTAGGTTTCGTCGAATTCCCCCACGAGATTGTTAAGATCTTTGCAAAAAGTAATTGGGAGAAGAAAGCACTACATAATATAAGTAGGAATCGCAGCTGCCACAGATTTTATGAGGGTTTCTCTTCCTGCCGAGGATAGGAGCTTGCTTTTCCATCCTTGAAGCTTATCCCCAAAGTGACGGCAACCCCAAGTACTTACTGGACATATTAATTGGTTGGATGCCTAAGATGTTGCACAAATGTCTTTGAGAAAGAAGGCTAATAACTGGTGAAAAATAGACTGAAGACTTATCAAAGTTAACAGTCTGTCCTGTTGCACCTCCGAACCTTTCAATAATCTTAAGAATACATTCACAATTCTGTTGATCTGCTCGTGCAAAAATAATGCAGTCATCGACAAACAAAAGGTGACTCAAAATTGGGCATCTCCTTCCAATTCAAAATCTTGTTAAGTTTTGATTTTCAATCACTAAAAACAAGACATTGTCAACCATGATAAAAAGAAACGGAGAAAGAGGATCTCCTTGACGTAAACCTTTTTGAGGTTTAAACTTTGATTTTCGTTGAGGTTTAAACTCTGATTTTCGCTCCCCATTAATCACTAATGCCAAAGAAGAAGTTGAGACACATTCCACGACTCTTTGAACCCACCAAGAACAGAATCCCATCTTAGTCATTAGTCTTTCAAGAAAAAAAACAATCCACTTTATCATAAGCCTTTGCAAGATCCGGTTTAATGGCCATGGTGCCTTTCGAGCCCTTTCTTTGCTTTTTGATGGCATGAAAAGCTTCATGGGCGAGCAATATATTGTCTTGAATCTGGCGTCCAGCAACAAAGGCCGATTGATTCGGTGCAATTATATCTGAGAGAAGAGGTTTATATTGAAGCAGGCCTACTGATCGGAGAAGAAGCAACGGTGAACGGTTAACAGAAAAAGGGAAAACAGAAGAGAAAGGAAATCGGAAGAATTATGAAGAAGAAAAGAGGATGTGATTTCAATGTAGGCCAAAAACTTAAATTTGGGCCAGTGCCACAAATGTGGTTTTTATAACCCAATATGGCTAACTGAATTGAGAATTGGGGCCCAATCAGTTAGACCAAGCGAGTATGCAAAACAACCTAACGTCTTCAACTTTTCCGTTACAACAGATGCAACCAAATTGGTTCATAAGACTCAACATTCACTCTACTTCCTTGTTTTCTTAAGTAAACTTGCTTGACCACACACACAACTAGGTTCGCAACTCTTGAAACCGTGCAACAGGTAACGGTTTAGTAAGTATATCTGCTGACTGATGCTGTGTTGGAACGTAATTGACCTCAAGTTGCTTGGCCAACACTCTTTCGCGAACAAAATGCAAATCCAGATCTACATGCTTGGTTTTGGTGTGTAGGACTGGATTGGCAGCCATTGCCACTGTACTGGTGTTATCACACCAAACCTTAGGACAATCTTCAAATACCACTCCCATGTCACTAAACACAGCTTTGATCCATAACACCTCACTGGAAGCATCAGCCAAGCTTCGATATTCTGCTTCGGTAGTGGACCGAGAGACAGAACGCTGTTTCTTTGAACTCCAAGAAAGCAGATGTGACCCAAGAAAAATACAATAACCTACTGGTGTTATCACACCAAACCTTAGGACAATCTTCAAATACCACTCCCATGTCACTAAACACAGCTTTGATCCATAACACCTCACTGGAAGCATCAGCCAAGCTTCGATATTCTGCTTCGGCAGTGGACCGAGAGACAGAACGTTGTTTCTTTGAACTCCAAGAAAGCAGATGTGACCCAAGAAAAATACAATAACCCGATATAGACCTTCGATCATCTACATCTCCTCCCCAGTCAGCATCCAAATAAGCTTGTATAGACATTCTCACAGCACTACATGGTTCTTGTGATGCAAACCATAAACCAAACTCGGTTGTCCCTTTGAGATAACGTAAAATACGTTTCACAGCAGCCCAATGAACATCTTTAGGATCTTGCATAAACTGAGCTACTTTATTTACAACAAATGCAATATCTGGTCTGGTATGACAGATATACAAAAGAGCACCTACAACACTTCGATATCGTGCAACATCAGTATATTGAGTACCATCAAATTTACTAAGTTTAGGCGAGACAACCATAGGTGAATCGACTGCTCGCGTTCCTAACAAGTCATGTTTAGCCAACAGTTCTGTAACATACTTCCTTTGGGAAAGAAACAAGCCTGCAGTAGAGTGAACAACCTCTATACCCAGAAAATAATGCACAGTTCCTAAATCCTTAAGACCAAACTGATCATTCAAAGCATTCAAAATTCGTGTGATGTGAAAATCTGAGGTACCAGTAGCCAAAATATCATCCACATATACTACCAAATATATAACATCACTATCCTCACGAAAAACAAATAAAGAAGGATCAGCACGAGATGCAACAAAGCCAAGAGTAAGAAGAAACGTACGAAGCTTACTGAACCAGTTTCGTGGAGCTTGATGTAACCCGTAGAGGGCCTTTTTTAGCTTGCAAACCAATTTGCCACCATTACCATCAGATTTTTTAAAACCAGCAGGTTGCACCATATATACATCTTCTTCTAAATCTCCTTTAAGAAACGCATTATTTACATCCACCTGACGAGTTACCCATTTGCTAGACACGGCCAATGAAAGCAAAATATTAATAGTAAAGAATCTTACTACGGGACTAAAAGTTTCAGAAAAGTCAAAACCAGGTACTTGAGAATACCCTTTTGCAACTAACCGAGCTTTGTACTTGTTGATCGTCCCATCAGAATTATATTTTACCTTGAACAACCACTTCGAACCAACAGCTTTGCGATTTTCAGGTAATGGTACTAACTCTCAAGTCCCATTTTGTAGCAAAGCTTCATACTCTGCCATTACAGCTGCATGCCACTGAGGATGAAGAAGTGCTTCATGTACACTGGCAGGTGTCTCATTACACTCAACAAGATACACCTTGGGCTTGAATACACCCACTTTACTTCGAGTAACCATGGAGTGGGTGTTAGACTGATTATGAGAAACAGTAGGGCCTGCAGAAGAAGGAAGATGTGTAGAATCAGATTGCTCGTGAACAGAATGCATAGTATCCTCAGCTTGTTGTTCCTCAGCTAGCAAATGTTCATCATCAGGTTGAACCTCATCTTGCACCTCATTTTGCAAAACACCATCAGTATGCACCTCATTTTGCAAGCCAGGACTTGGTTCAGTAGCTTGTACTTCAGATAATAACTCAGGAACCAATGCTGCAGGCTGAGCCAGGGGCTGACTATCAGAAACATTAGGCACTGCAGAGCTATCCCCAGCAGCAGGTTGTGCAGGACTGTCCTCAACCGTAGCCACTGCAGGACTGCCAAAGGGTGAACCTTCTGTTGGATGAACATCAGGAGAAGCACCTGCAGCAGCATCATTTACAAAAGTCTCCTCAGGATGCAGACAAGAACCAGAAGTTGTATGAGGGCCAGTCGAAATAGGAAAAGAAGGTGACTGAAAAACTTCAGATGTAGTAGGAGATTGAGACTCATTATGTGAAGCAAACGGGAAACACCACTCGTTGAACTTGACATTGCGAGAAATAAACACACGCCTAGAGCTATCCAAACAATGATATCCATGATGTCGTGGAGAATATCCAAGGAACACACAAGCCTTGGACCGAAAATCGAATTTGTGACTGTTGTAAGCACGCAAGCATGGAAAATATTGACTACCGAAGACACGTAAAAACTGATAGTCTGGAGGTGTACCATACACAAGTTGATGAGGTGACTTTCCTTGAAGAACTTCAGACGGCAGCCTATTAAGCAAGTACACTGAACTTAAAACAGCATACGACCAGTAAGCAAAGGGAACTGAAGCTTGAGCAAGTAGAGCTAAAGCAGTGTCAATGATATGTCGATGCTTTCGTTCGACAACTCCATTTTGTTGCGATGTGTGAGGGCAGGAATATCGATGCTTAATACCCATTTGAGCTAACATACCATCCAAGGCCTGAAATTCACCACCATTGTCAGTCTGAAGAGCAAGAATTTTAGACGAAAACTGATTATGAACAAGAGCATAAAAGATTTTAAAAGCATCAGAAACTTCAGCTTTATTACGCAAGAGATATAGCCAACAATTACGGCTGTACATATCAACAAAAGACACGTAATAACGAAATCCACAAGACTTAATTGGCGCTGGACCCCAGACATCGGCTTCAACAAGTTCAAAAGGCTTAGAATAGACAGTGGTGGAAGTGGGAAAGTGCAACTGGTGACTTTTTCCTAACTGACAGGCCATACAAGTAAGCTTATCAACAGGTACAACTTTATTCAAAACCTGACTGACAACCCTGGGTGCAGGGTGTCCTAACCTATTATGCCACAACCAATATGTGGACTTCACACTTGAAACAGAACTAGGTGAAGACTGAAACAAAGTATTATTAACCAAACCAATAGCAGACGGCACATCCTCAGCAGTAAAGCAATATAAACCATCTTCCAATGCCTCTCGAAGAAGAATTTCCCCTGTGTGCTCATCCTTCACAAAGCAATCACGAGCATGAAATTCAAAATAAACACTATTATCATTAGTAAAGCGCGAAACAGAGAGCAAATTTCGAGTAATTTGAGGTACTAACAACAGGTTCTCAAGACTTAACACACGAGAAGTACTAGCCAAATTAGCATGCCCTACAGGAGAAATACCTAGAGTGGATCCATCTCCAAGATAAACTTTGCCCTTACCAGAATACGGATGACCTCGAGACACATTTTGTGGACTTCCAGTAACGTGATGCGTGGCGCCCGAGTCTGGGTACCAAACTGAGTTAAGCTGCAAAGCTCCAGTTGCAATCAAGGAATTAACATGTGTTGTGTCATCAGAAGCATCTTCTTGGACATCAGCAACCCCTGTAGCAACACCAACAAACGGATCATAGCAAACATTAGGTTTCTCATCAGAAACGTGACAGAGATTTGCCTAAGAATTATGCATAGGAGATGAGCCTCTGGACAGCCCCTTGAAATTTTGATTAAAACGATTTCAGCAACGGTCGGCGAGATGCCCAAGCTTGCCACACAACTGGCACTGCGGACGACGACCACTGCTGCTGCGAAATCTATTGACAGCCTGATTATGATTCTGTTGAGAAGCATTAGACTCAGAACCACCATTGTTCTCTTTGTTGTTACCAAAACGAGTAACGTTGATCCCAATCGGCAACCGCATCGGATCCAAAACTCTCGTTTCTGCATCCATAAGCATAGACACCATTGTATCGAGTGTATGAACCTCTCGGCTCATTGTAATCGCAGCCACAAATGGTTCATATTCTGTAGATAAACCATTAAGAACCGTAGCAACCTTTTCAACCTCAACAACAGGATTGCCACATGTGGCCAACAGATCGCACAATTCTTTGACCTGCATCGTGTAATCACGCATAGAAAGAGAGCCTTTCTTCAAAGCATGCAGGCGGCAGTGAAGATTCATAATCTTCGTAGTCGATAGATTGGAATAAAGTTTGACGATCGTATTCCAAATCGTAGCAGAGGATTCGGCTCCCACAAGCTGTGAGAACAAATTAGGGCTAATGGTGGAAAGCAACCAGGAGGCTAAGGAATTATCCTCCTTCTTAAATCGCCGAAACTGAGGATTCAAAGATCTGGTTCCAGATGCACTGGTGACATATCGCGGCGGCACCGGAGTAGACTCATCGAGGTAGTGCTCAAGTTCATGACCTCGCACCATCAGAAGCACCTGTTGCTTCCACAGTAGGTAATTGTTGTCGTCGAGACGCACGATGATGTGCTTGTTGGCGAATATTTGACCAGAACCTCCATCGGTCGCCTGAACTTCGTCAACCGGTTCAGATTGCAACTCTGACCTCTCCTCAGCGTTAGGCATGACGGCGCAACTACACCACAGAAGAAACAAGAACGAAGATGAAAAAGATGAGCGGAACCACAACAGAGATCAACAAGTGGCCGGAACGATTAGCTCTGATACCATATTGAAGCAGGCCTACTGATCGGAGAAGAAGCAACGGTGAACGGTTAACAGAAAAAGGGAAAACAGAAGAGAAAGGAAATCGGAAGAATTATGAAGAAGAGAAGAGGATGTGATTTCAATGTAGGCCAAAAACTTAAATTTGGGCCAGTGCCACAAATGTGGTTTTTATAACCCAATATAGCTAACTGAATTGAGAATTGGGGCTCAATCAGTTAGACCAAGCGGGTATGCAAAACAACCTAACGTCTTCAACTTTTCCGTTACAACAGATGCAACCAAATTGGTTCATAAGACTCAACAGTTTAAGCCTGAAAGCAATGATTCAAGAGATAATCTTGTAAGAAAAGTTACATAGACTAATAAGACGAAAGTGGTTAATTTCCTCTGTAGCTGTGTTTTTAGGAATAAGAACCACATTAGTCATGTTAACTTCTGGTGGCATTCTTCCACATTTGAAGAAGTCAATGACCATGTCACATACATCCTTTTTAATTGTGTTACAAAAGAATGGTAAAAAAATGCTCGGGAATTCGTCTGGAGCAGGAGCTTTGAGGGCTCCTAAATTGAATATTGCTTCTTAAATTTCCTTCTCAGTTATCTCTTTACAAAGAATATCATTCATCTCAGAGGAAATACTTGATGGAATTGTCTCAAGAGTTTCCTCCAAGTATGATGTGGGTTCTTTCTGGAAAACTTCCTTGAAATGGTCTTGAATATGAATAACAAGTTGCTCATTGTCATCAATCCGTATACCATTCCTTGTTTGAATCCTTGAGATATTATTCCTTTTTCTATTTTGAATAGTGGTTGCATGAAAATTTTTGGTGTTTCGATCCTCATATTTCGACCAATTAACCTGAATTCTTTGATGCCAATGTCTCTCATATTTTTCCCATAACATGTCCAGCTTAGATTTTAATTTACGGACTTCATTATCAGTTTCAGTAGTAAACGGAACACTTTGTAAGGTAGTAATCTTTTTTTAAGATTTCTTCTGTTGTTTGTCTATTCTTCCCAAATTTGTTTTTGCTCTAGCTTTGAAGTTTCAGTTTCGACTTCTTAAGTTTACCATGCATTTTGACTCCATCAGATCTATGCCCTGGCGAAATTCCAAGCTTCTGTTACATCTCTCTTTCATTCCTCCTCCATAAGCCATTTAAACTCAAACTTAAAATATCTCCTATATTTCCTTGGCCTCCCTTTAAGAAGAAGCACAATTGGGCTGTGATCAGATCCAATGGCAGGTTCAACAAAGCTGAAGCTTTATTGAAAAGAAAATTCCAACCCACGTTGAAGAGAATTCGATCAATTTTCTCAAAAATAACATCATCATGGGTTCTCATATTTGACCATGTAAAGGAGCCTCCACTAATGGGCATTTCAGCTTTACCCTCTCTATAAGGCGACCCATACAAGAATGTACAATACCAGGGAGCTTCGCCATTCACCGAAATCAAAGTGTCAATGAAATTATTTGAAGTTGCAAAAGTAGTAAGCTTAACATCCATTAACCACCAAAGGGCAAGACCCCCAGCAAGTCCCACCGGATCCACAATAATGGTATTTGTGGTTCACACGATGTTTAGCTCATCCTTGTTCATGCTATCATTTTTATGAGAGCTTAAAGGCCAGGAGAAGACCTTTTCAATTTATAATGAATAAGGACCGAATCGATAAAGTTTTTCTTTTTTACAATAGGGCGATAGTAGATAATTGTTATGAGAATATCGAGTTTCAAAATTACATAAAGTGATATTAAATGGATATTTTTAATCACTCAATTAATTAAAAATTTATTAATAGAGTTTCACTTGAACATGAATCAAGCAAGATTAAAAAAAAACATTTACAGCAAGACTCGCATAAAAATAAGGGTAAACTACTGCAGGGGTCACTTTCGTTTCTCGTTTGTACAGAGTTAGTCACCACTTTTGAAAAGTGACAATTAGTAGTCCTCTACGTTTTCGATGCGTAAATACTTGGTCACTCTGACGTTATACTCCGTTAGTCCCCTAACGGATTAGGAATTAATTAACGAAAAAATAAGGGTAAATTACTGCAATAGCCATTAAAATTTATCTCATGTACATTTTTTCTCCTCAATTTAAAAAAGTAAACATTATAGTCACTAATAAAAATGTTTCTTTATAATTTCACCCTTAAATTTTTAAAAATTCATTTTTCAATCCTAAAACTTTTGCTAAAGCTGGTGACTTTGATAATTGTTTTACAACTTTTAGAGAGCTTAGTAGGTGTAGTGCTCAGCCCGATAATTATACTTTGCCTTTTGTTTTGAGAGTTTGTAGGGATAGGATGGACTTGTTAATGGGTAGCTTAGTTCATTGCGTTGTTTTGAAATTTGGGTTGTGTTTGGATCAATTTGTTTGTGCAGCACTTGTTGATATGTATGCGAGATGTAGGGTCATTGAGGATGCGCATAAATTGTTTGATGGTATGCCAAAGAAAGACCTTGTAACTTGGACTGTTATGATAGATGGGTATGCTGAGTGTGGAAATGCTAAAGAATCGTTGGTTTTGTTTGACCGAATGAGAGACAATGGCCTTGTTCCGGATAAGATCACAATGGTGACTGTGGTTAATGCTTGCGCAAAATTGGGTGCCATGCAGAAGGCTAGACTTATTTATGATTATATTTGTACAATGAAGTTTAGTTTGAATGTGATATTAGGTACTGCGATGATTGATATGTATGCAAAGTGTGGGAGTCTAGATCTAGCGAGAGAAATATTCGATGGGATGCGGGAGAAGAATGTAATTACTTGGAGTGTGATGATCGCAGCTTATGGGTACCATGGACAAGGCAAGAAAGCGCTTGATCTATTTCCGATGATGTCGAGTTGTGGGATAATGCCAAATGGGATAACCTTTGTTTCTCTTTTATATGCTTGTAGCCATGCTGGCTTGGTCGACGAGGGTCTCGAGCTTTTCAACATCATGTGGGACAAATATGGTGTGAGACCAGATGTGAAGCATTGTACTTGCATGGTTGATCTCTAAGGCCGAGCTGGGAGACTTGATGAGGCCTTGAAGTTAATAGAGAACATGACAGTCGAGAAAGATGAGGGACTATGGAGTGCTTTGCTCGCAGCATGTAAAATCCATAAGAATGTAGAGTTGGCAGAATGGGCTTCGAAATATCTTCTCGAAATTCAGCCACATAATCCGGGTCACTACGTGTTGCTCTCCAACATTTATGCGAATGCCGGTAGGTGGGAAGATATGGCGAAAATTAAGAACCTTATGACGAAAAGAAATTTGAAAAAGATCCCGGGTTGGACTTGGATTGAGGTGGATAACAAGATTCATCAGTTTAGCGTTGGGGACAAGTCTCATCCTCTGTCAAAGGAGATCCATGGATTACTGAAGAGTCTGATCGAGAAACTTGAGTTAGCTGGTTATGTTCCGGATACAAATTTTGTGTTGCATGATGTCGATGAAGAAGTTAAGGTTGGAATGTTGTATACACACAGTGAAAAGCTGGCTATTACATTTGGTCTCATTGCCACACCTGAGGGAACTCCTATCAGGATTACAAAGAACCTTAGAGTTTGTGGTGATTGCCATACATTTATTAAGTTTGAATTATCGTCCTAAGTTTCAAAGGGTATACTTTGGGCACCTATTTTTCATCTAAGCATTTATAATATTATTGTACTAATTGATTGTAAAGTTTTAGGATTGAAAAATGAATTTTTAAAAATTTAAGGGTGAAATTATAAAGAAACATTTTTATTAGTGACTATAATGTTTATTTTTTTTAATTGAGGAGAAAAAATGTACATGAGATAAATTTTAATGGCTATTGCAGTAATTTACCCTTATTTTTTAGTTAATTAATTCCCAATCCGTTAGGGGACTAACGGAGTATAAAGTCGGAGTGACCAAGTATTTACACATCGAAAACGTAAAGGACTACTAATTGACACTTTTCAAAAGTGGTGACTAACTCTGTACAAACAAGAAACGAAATTGACCCCTGCAGTAGTTTACCCTAAAAGTAAATGCGAGCACAATACACCAAGACTACTTTGTTTTTACTTTGTTATGGGCAACCGTTGATGGATGTGTACGATGTATTCGACTGTATATGCTGGGATTTTGAGGGCAACTTCGTCCATATGTATTGCACTTTTGTTGATGTCGATGGCCTTAGGCTTAGCAGAAAATAATGATAAAAATAAAAAGGACAGCTTCGTTTATAATAATAAAATTAATAAAAAGAGAGTTTCAGCAGAAACTTTCTTCAAATTAAATTTTGAATCATGCTATATGTTATTTTAGATTTATTTTTAAAAAACTATTGATATGTGAATTTAACAAGTGGTTTTAGTTGAAAAGTTGAAGATGATTATATCAAGAAATTCGGATTCAATTACAATATCTACAAAATATATATATTGTCAAAAGATTATAATATCTATAAACAAATATTATTTTATATCTTTAGACTATTCAAAATAAATAAAAATTAATGATACGTATTAATATATAACATTTATGGTAAAATATTCGAGATAATGCGAAAGTGACCGGATAAGCTTCTTTCCATCTTATATCTAATAGGCATATATTCGCATTGTGTCTTCTTGGAAATTTCTCAATCAGTAGCCGTCAAGTTGGATGCTCCAGTCTCATTGTGACACGATACCATTTGTTTAGGGTAAACAACATTTCAGGCCATTCAATTATTAGTCACATTATAAATAGGTTATTCATTTTCAAAAAGTTACAATCAAATTATTCAATTAAAATATTGTTGCAAACATGTCATTTGGTCATTAAATATTAGTTAGAATACTGATGTGGTCTGGTATAATAATAATTTTAGTCTTCAAAATTTGTGTGTTCTATCAATTTAGTCTTAATTTGAAATAATTTAATAAATTTAACCCTTCATATTTAAAAATTCTATCAATTTAGACTATTTAGTCATTGTCATCCCAGATGTTTTGTTCTTCATTGTAATGAAAAATTAATATTAATAAGAAAATATTTGTAATTGGTTTTACCTTTTAAATTTTGTTTTGTCTAGTATGTTGTAAAAAATGAAGTCTTAAAATTATTCATCTCAATAATTTTCTCAATTTTCTTTTATTTATTTTCTATCCAAATAAATAGAAAATCATCGATCAATCTTTCTTTTTTGTATACGGTTCGGTTCAATTATATAAAATATTCGAATAATTCATCAACTTTCGACAAGTTAAAATATTTTTACGAAGCTGTCTTTTTTTTTGAGATTACATTCCTACTATAAATCTCAAAGCACAAAGTTGAAAATTCTCAATGGAAGTGAATAAATTTTGCCATGGAACTGATGGAAATGTTTGATCGGGAATGGGTCATTATAGGATTCATCCAACTTCTTCAAATTAATTGGATCTCATTTAATCCCAACCCCAAACCTAAGGTTTTATGGTGAAAAACAAGTGATTTGAGAGAAGAATAAGAATTAGATTGATAGAATCTTTAAATATGAATGGTTAAATTTACTGAATCTTCAAATAAGTGACACTAGACTGTATTATTATTTCGTTTAATATTTAATGGTCTAATGACCTTTTACAATAATAATTTAATTAAACTACTATTGTAACTTTTAAAAAGTAAATGACCCTTTTATAACATGACTAATAATTAAGTGGTATGGAACGTAATTTGCCCATTTTCTTATCTATTTTTCTGTGATAGCTTTGCTTGGACTTGCCGTCTAACAACCGTTTACGACGTCTGATGAAGAAAGTTCTGCGACGTGGACAAATGCAAAGCGACATTAACTAATCACGAAACAATATCACCGAAAAACTATAATTACATTTAGGCAAAAAAAGAAAAACTATAATTACGCGGAGCTACATGAGTATAAAAATATTAAATTCTAAATATTTATAATTTTTTTCACCTTTATTTCTCTATACAATCTTTTATAAAAATTAATTTTATTTATAAATTTATCTTTTATTTTTAAATATTTATATTTTATGCCTAAACTCTAAATCATAATTTCGTCCCCTTTATAATTAAAGCAAATATTTTAGTGCGTATTTTTTATATTAAGGTTGAAAGTACGCAATAAAACAGCTGTTTGAAGTATAGTGATTCTCTGTGAACTAACTAATATTTTGATTAAATTAATTTCTTTAGGAAAAAAAAAACAAATGATTGAATACAAATTTAAGGTTAGTTTGGGACAAGGAAGGCAGAGACAACAGCATAAACATGACTTGTGTCATTATATGTCGTGTCCAAATGCAGAAGACTACCAAGTACCATGTTCGCTTGATGTTTCCAAACGGAACATTCCTATTGTAAATATTTGTATTTCTCCGAATGTAACATTTAGTACATAATTTTTAAAATTTATAATATACACGACAATTTGAGTAATTTTATAATTTAAACTCAAAAATTAAAATAATACAATCAAACCGAACTCCGCTCTATTTTGTTTTTTGGCGAACAGTTAAACCAAATAGTGAAATAGATTTGATTTTCTTATTATGGTATTAAATCTTCGTAAATAAACCCAAAAAGGTAAAATGTTGAATATAAAATCCAGGGTTGTGCGATTAAAGGTGAAAATGATAAATTTACAATTGATGAATGTGAGGGCAAATTAGGATATAATTCTGAATTAGAGAGAAGAGCTGAAGCACATGAGTTAGAAGATCTTTTGAAAAGTACGAATTACCAATCACATTTAACTAACTGTCTATGTGGCACCTTATCTTTATTTATTTTGATAATATAATGTGATTTTAAAGACAAATATCATTTATGTCTTTTCGTTAATGCAAGTATAAACTATAAGGTATTTTATAAAGAAAAGTACAACAATTTAAGTTATAATCCTTAAAATTCTTAAATTTTAAATTAATATAATAATTAAATAATATTTTGACTCCTCCAAAACATTAAATTATGATGAAAAATGTATTTTTTGGATGATTTGATTTTATTATCTAAAGAGCAGAAAACCTACTTAAAAACAGTATGCCCAATGAATATTTTTTTAACTTCTCAAATCTTTTTAATTTTATATTAATCTCATATTTTTTTTTGACTACATGAAAAGTATAATGTATTTCATTATTATATTCAATACTGGTAAATTTATTTTTATTTAAAAAATAAAATCACATGTCACGGGCCCACACAAAGACGGAGTTAAGATTGAACCATGAGGAGGGACAAGTTAATTAACTTTGAAATAAATAATGTTCTAAAAAGTAATTAAATCATAAAATTAAGGGAATTAAGGTTTAATTTCACTAATTTTAAAATGAAAGGGTCTTAAAAAGTGATTAAACCATTAAAAAAATTAGGGGTCATGGCTTAATTTCATCAATTTTAACTTAAAATGTCTTAAAATAATAAATTAAATTTTTTTAGAAGAAAAAAGATTGAATTGTAAAAATTTTAAAATTATCAATAACCTAAAAATAATTAAACCATTTAAAGTTTGGGAACAATTACTCCCTCACCCTCCTTTTAGCTTCGTCCTGAGCCCACGGCAAGTGTAACCAACCATAAGCAAATTAGAGATTATATTTTCAAAATTGACCTAAAATAATCCATATCTACCATAGATGTAATAAAATATGGGAAATTTTATTTTGTCCACGAAAATAAAGCCAGTTTGTACACGTCACCCCCTTTAAATGCTGACTAAGCTGGCGAACCCCAAAAAACTGCTATACTATTCGCTATTCTACAGTTTTTGGATGGAACTCAATTCTAAAGTCTTTTTATTTTTCTTTATTTATCTTTCAAAAGAGTACTTAAAAAGAAAAACGAAAATACGCTTCAATTTCAACGATCTCATCAACTTACTTTCTGCTTATATTCGTGAGCCACACGCTTGCTTTCCTCTACTAATATATAAGCAGGCGGATCTTCTGATATTTTGAACTGTAAGAGAGGCCCAGAAAGGAAGGAAGAATTTAACGTATTTAATAATGGAGGCGAAATCGAACAAGGCGACTCGACATGCGGGTCGGGTCGTCGACGGACCGACGAACCCGATGGTCACCCCTCTCCTCACCGATCTTTATCAGTTCACCATGGCTTACGCTTATTGGAAAGCCGGCAAGCACAATGAACGAGCCGTGTAAGTTTCCAACTCTTTCCTTCTATCTCACTTCATTTTGATTTTTTTCTTTATTTCTTATTTATTCTCTGTTTGGATACCACGAAAATCGGATCGGAAACAGATTATAGTTGCTGTGTAGTTATTAGTTAGTTAGCTAGTTAGTTAGTAGTAGTAGTTGCTTGCTTTCAGTAGATTTCATTTTTTGTTCTTTTAATTTCATTATTTTATGAAGTTGAGGTTGGTGTTTAGTTAGGCGTAGCATTGAATAATAGAAAACAATTTAAACTATTGGTATTTTAGTTACATGTTAGATTTCTGAAATGAAAAATTGAAAGTATTTCCATTTTGAAAGATTGAGTTTTATGAACTTTGACTTAGCATTTAAAATATGCGTTCAGGTTCGATCTGTACTTTCGGAAGAATCCGTTTGGTGGTGAATTTACGGTGTTTGCTGGTTTGGAAGAATGCATAAAGCTCATTGCTAATTTCAAGTTAACCGAGGAAGAGATCTCCTTTATCCGCCAAAGCTTGCCTGGTTCTTGTGAGGTAAACCAAACTAATTTTATAGAGGATTTATGTGATAGTACTCTGGTTGTCCTCCTCCTCTTTCTAGAATGTGCTTATATATTTGATGGTTAACTCATTCATTGTCTCTGCGAATGACAGGAGGGCTTTTTGAATTATCTAAAAGAAATAGACTGTTCTAATGTGGAAGTATATGCTATTTCAGAGGGAACAGTTGTTTTCCCGAAGGTTCCCCTTCTCCGACTTGAAGGGCCAGTCGCTGTGAGTACCATCTAACTAATTGTTTTGGCTGCATCAGCTTGTTTTGAATTTGGTATTTGTTTTCAGCCCCATTGTTTTACATCTTTCTCTTTATTTTTTAGGTGGTTCAATTACTGGAGACTCCAGTTCTTAATCTTGTGAATTTTGCATCCTTAGTGGCTACAAATGCGGCTAGACATAGACTTGTTGCTGGAAAATCTAAAATGTTGCTTGAGTTTGGGCTTCGAAGGGCTCAGGTTAGAAATTTTTCTTCTTATTCGAAGTGTTAATATTTGAAGTTTCTTTCTGAAATATTTCCACTCATGTTAATCGCAGGGACCTGATGGTGCTATAGGGGCTTCGAAGTATTGTTATATTGGAGGTTTTGATGCTACAAGGTGATTTGCTGAATATTTGTATCCTATAAAGTTAATGTTTGTCCTCTGCTGATTTTGAAGCTATTCTGAGCTAATAATTCGTATTTCTTCACTAATGTGGATTCTTGATTTAAGCTAATATGCCGTTCGGTTTGTTTCTGTTTTATGTTGTGTTTCAACCAGCAACGTTGCGGCTGGGAGGTTATTCGGTATACCTCTTCGTGGGACACATTCCCATGCTTTTGTTAGCTCATTTATGGTTAGTGAAATTTTCTGGAAATTAATGTGGGGTTTTAATTTATATGTTGTTTATAGATAGACTCGCCAGTGGAATATGCTGAAGTGTTTGCTTGTGCTTTATGCAACATAATATGATATGGGAAGTGTTTGCTTTTGCCTTTGGTTTTGGTTTTGGCCCTGTTTATTTTCATTGATTAGTTTACTAATATTTGTGCTTAATGCCTATTTGCATATGTATGACATGAAGTGACTGCAAGAGATGAGATTTGAGTGACAAATAAAGTTTTCATCTGTATAGAGCTTTTAATTTGACAAACATATTTATTAGTTTCCTATTATGTGCTTGAGTTTAACCCTTGCTATTGGGTGTCGCCTATCAGTGTTAGTATCTAAATGTTATTTTATTGATCTTTGGTTTCTTCTCTCTTATTGAACGGATCCATACTCCATCAAATGTAATGTTCGGGACAGACTTGGATTTGATACCGACTTTTGAATTGCTTATCATTTCTCCCACTTTTCTCTATGTCATTCTATCGACCATTGTCCTACTGTGCTTTCATTCATTGAATATTATGTGTCTTCACTGGATCTTTTTATGCTTCTTTGAATATGAGGTTATTCAGATTTTAATTTGCAGGGGCCTGATGAAATCCTTGAGAAATCCCTGTGTAGCTCTGATGGTTCAAGTACTTGTGAGGATTTTGTCACTCTTGTTCAGTCATGGTTAAGCAAAATACAGGTGTTGTGAATGGCCCATTACATTTATTTAAAAATTCTTTAATGCATCTTCAGGTTTAGCTAGAGATATATGCTATTAATTTTGTCAAAGTACGTTAACCAAAATCCATTAGTGCTACATATGCAAGTTCATCAAAATTGGGTAATCAAGCTTACAATTTTTTATCCCAAGAACCCCCAATGGCCTACAATTGCAACTTCAGACAAACGACCGGAGTCCCAAGACTCATTAAAAAACTATGTTTCATGATAAATAGTGCAATAATACATTGTAGCATTTAGTTCCTTTTATTCTCAAAATCCATGTTATATCTATATATAGATAGATTTGATCACTAAGAATTGGATTATTCTTTTGCTTCTTTAGACTACATTGGTTGCTATTGTCATTCATGCTATACTTACATCACATGAATTAGACAAACAAAGATTTGTTTTCCATACTAGTGAGTTCTTCTTATGTACATCTCTGGCAGTGGTTTTAGACCCCAATTGCTTAACTGGTAGCCTTCCTATCCTTACTCCAGAAATTTGCTGGAGGAATGGAAGACGAAGCTTTTATTACTTTGAGAGTACCATGTATAGGAAGTTGGTTGAGATAGAGACCAATGTGTTCTGTTTCTTCACCTCCTTAAGTTATATCTAATCGTAATTGTTGCATGTTTTGTAGTTATTGAAATCACTTGGGAGCACTTTTGGAGAGACCAATCAGAGTGAATTAGCAGCTTTCATATCGTATGCCTTGGCATTTCCTAACAACTTTCTTGCTCTTGTAGATACATATGATGTAAGTAGACCTTCCTTGAGTTTTTAAGTTTAAAACTAAATTTTGATGCAATCTGTTCCGTCATATATCAGTATTGACATTCATTTTACCAGGTAATGAGGAGCGGAGTCCCCAACTTTTGTGCAGTTGCTTTGGCACTAAATGACTTGGGGTATGCCTCAAATGCTTAATTTATAGAAGTTTCGCTTCTTATAAGAACAATTCCTCATTTGCAAAAATTTGGATCAAAAGAATCCGTTTGCTCCCATTTGATGCTTTATCTGTGCTCATCTTCAGTTTAGTAATTCTTCGTTGTCTTTCCGATGACTTTCAAACATGAATTTATGTTATCAAGCAGGTTATATTAGTAGCATACTATCATTTTGCTTGTTGGGTTGAGAGAAAATGAATTAATTTATGATTATATATTGGCATCATGTTGGCTAAACTTAAATTGAAACCAAAACATATAAAGAAAGGCACTAAGTTACATGTCTTTATGTATCACGTGTCAACAAATGCTGCCACTACTTTTCTTTTGAGGTTTATGTGTTACATTATACTTGTATTAAAGTCTTTTATCCTCTTCATTCATGACGGATCATATAGTTTGTAGGCCATACTTTTGTTGACATAACTTTTGAAGGATTTGTGTTATTGTGGATTTCATCCATACCAGTAAGCAGTGGGTCATATTTAATTCCGGTGATAAGTTGAATATGCAAAAGTTCAGGTACAAAGCTGTCGGCATTAGATTGGACTCTGGTGACCTAGCATACTTGTCTAGCGAAGCCCGGAAGATCTTTCATATAATTGAGAAGGAATTTGGGATTCCAGATTTTGGAAAGACTAGCATTACTGCTAGTAATGATTTGAATGAAGAAACTTTAGATGGACTAAAAAAGCAGGTTCGTAATGCAAACTAAAACTTCTTTGAGAAATTCATTGCTGTTTAACAGCCTGAATCAGGACGACAATGCTTCCAATATAGTACATTATGCACTTTCGTGCAGATCTACTTAGCCTCAATCACACCTTTTCTCTGCAGGGTCATGAGGTGGATTGTTTTGGAATAGGAACCTATTTGGTAACTTGCTATGCGCAAGCAGCTTTGGGTTGTGTTTTCAAGCTTGTTGAGATCAATAATCAGCCCCGCATCAAGCTTTCAGAGGATGTGTCTAAGGTTTGACCGGGCTGTCCAGCAATTTTAGCAGCATGCTCTCTTGCATAGAATAAAATTTCTTCTTTCTCCATTATTTTCATTTATTTATTTCTTAAACGGTAGGTCTCTATACCATGCAAAAAACAATGCTACAGATTGTATGGCAAGGAAGGATATTCCCTGGTGGACATCATGACAGGGGAAAATGAACCATGTCCAAAGGTATTAACTCCAGTTGTATAGCCTCCAAAGCTTTTCAGTGATTAGTTACCAACAGTCTCATCCTTCTCTCTAGTATTATAAAATGTGTTCATTCTCATCCTTAGTTTTCTACCTTGATATAAAGCTCTTAATACACCGGCCCAATTTTGTGACAGTACATAAATTGAAGATCTTATTAGTTACCCACATCCCAACATGATTTTTTCTACCTTGATATAAAACTAATTAACTACGATGATATTCTCCTTTGTCATGATAGAATTCACTTTTTTGAGATTTAAATCCTCGTTAAAGCAGCTTGTTCAGCTTGATTGCATAATAGTCTTTTTTTTTTCTTCGCTTGGATTGTTTTATTCCTCTGTTATGTCACCGACTACTGATAGCAGCATGCACCACACCCTACCAGTATACATACTTACTCCAAAGATGCAATGATGATGAGGCTGAAAGACTGGACTTTTCTGATCTTCAATTTTGCAGGTTGGAGAACGAATTCTATGCCGTCACCCATTTAGTGAATCCAAAAGAGCATATGTGGTACCAAAGCGTGTAGAGGAGCTTCTGAAGTGTTACTGGCCTGGGCAATCAGGTAGGAGCTCAGAATATCCATCATAATGAGGCTCCTATCAAGGGCAGAATGGATAATCTTATCAACCTTATTTTACATTTTTTTTCTCTCGAAAGTGTCCAGGTTTAAACTGATTTAGCATTGTCTATAGAATAGAACATGAAGAAACCATTAGAGAAACATTAGAAAGCACTGCATTTAGTTCTAACCAACTGTTGAACAGAAGAGAGGCTCCGGAGCAATTTGTTTATTCCCATTTTCTGAAACAATTCCCCCCCCCCCCCCCCCCTTTTTTTTTGGCTGTTGAAGGTAAAGAAAGAGAAGAGTTACCAGCTCTGAAGGACATTAGAGACCACTGCATCAAACAGCTTGAGCAAATGAGGCCTGATCACATCAGGAGATTAAACCCAACACCATACAAGGTATTGCAAGACTAACTTCATGGAAATATCCTTTTCCTGGTCAAATTTATTACTAGTTTAAAGTATTTTCTTATCACTAAACAGGTGAGTGTAAGTGCAAAACTGTATGATTTCATCCATTTCCTATGGCTCAACGAGGCGCCTGTGGGGGAGCTGCATTGAGAATCTGAGATATATCGACATGGAATAGCTTACGAATAGCAGGTACAAAGTAATGATTCCAATGGAGTTGGAGGAGCTTCTTTAACATAGTCTTCATACACCACATTATTGCCTTATCATTGTGCTTTAATAATCCATTATTTTTTGCAATGCTTAAATAAAATAAAACATTGCCTTTTGTGCTTCCCCAATGGATCATGTGTAAATCTTGCATACAAAACAAAGCCAGCTTAGAGCTATAGAAGTTTTCTTCCTCTAGAACTCGAAACTAATGGCACAAATCTGGGAAATGCCATTTTCTGATGTAGATTTTGATATTTTTTTGTGGGATATTTGCCTTTAATTTGTTAGATTTAGTTATTTGTCTTCCGTTCAAGTAGACTTGCCTAAAGATCCAAGTGTTCTTCCAGCCTGTATGAGCCAAATGTTGGACAAAAGATTTACTACTTGGTTATTTGTTTCTATTTAATCTAATTATAAAATTGTAAAATAGTTTATTATTTAGTGAATAATAAATTGGGCTCATAAGCCACAACCAAATCCATGGACAGATATGTTGTCCCATGCAGGACATGGAAAAACAAATTATATACAATTTACACGGCTGGATTCGATTATTGGTTTCAACTTTCGAGGTGCAGGTTGTTTTATATATAAGTACTAAAACAGAGCTATAAACATAATCTAATTGGGGCCAAAACCAAAGGATTTTGTGGGTTACTTGGGCGAGAAAATGGTTAAGGTTGGCACATCATTTCTGTCCATTGGATCTTAGGATTTTATTACATAAATTAAACATAAGCATGTGATCAGAGATCCAACATTGGCCACCAGAATCATCCTCTAAGCTTAGGTCATTCTATTGATATGTTGTATACTTTTCACATAAAATCTTTTTTTATTCAAGCTTATGTGTGAATACTGAATACGAGTAGTTTCCTCGGGCATAAGACCCGCAGGGTCCATGCACCGTGGTCCAATCCATGGAATACAGAGTTTAACGTACCGGGCGAAAAATTCGGAAGTCCTTTTTGACGAAACTGAAGATAGTTCGTAAACTTAAACGTAGGAAAGGTGACTAACAAATTACAACCAATTGGTCTAACAGATAAGACGCTAGACCTTTGAATTATGATATTGTGAATTAGGAAAAATAGATTAAAAGGATTATTCTCGTATTAGATTTTTACAAAATTCGATCGAATTTATTAGTCAATGAATTAACTGTGGTTAAACCAAAACTTAGAAAAAGGTGCATTGATTAGCGCCCTTAAGTCAACCTAAATTACTGTAACAGGCACATGATAAGCGGCATTCAAGGGACCAATTCACTATCAGTAACCACCCAACGTATTTTGCTTCAATTACTGAAGTTTTGCTTTAGAATTAATCGCCTTGATTTAACACTTAAGAATATAAGATTGCAGATAGATATTGAGGCCCACTGCCATATCCTTGCGAGTTGATGTTGTCTCTGGAATTCAGTGCAGTTGCTTAGATCTTGATTCACTCATCTTTAAGAGTTGCTTCTACTGATATCATATAAAAATGGAGGCAGCTGAAACTATCTACTGTGTGTAAAAATAGTTAAAGTTGACAAAAATAAAAAGAAAAAAGAAAAAAGGAATTTAACTGGAAACAACTGCCATTGCTGTCCCCCATCTTCTCTCATTAATTACTTTCACAAACAATGACTTACATACCAATAAACAAAACACAATTGCAACGTGCCTCAGCCTTGACATAAATCTACATTTCCACAGATCTTCTTCTTCTTCTTCTTCTTTGCTTTCTTTCTTCAGCTAAAACAACAGGGGAGGAAAATGTCGGCTCATCTCTCCAAGACAGACTCCGAGGTGAGCAGCCTGAGTCAATCATCACCGGCAAGGTCTCCTCGTCGACAAATGTACTATGTTCAGAGTCCATCAAGGGACTCCCACGATGGTGAAAAGACCACCAACTCATTGAACTCGACGCCGGTGCTCAGCCCCATGGGCTCACCACCTCACTCCCACTCCAACTCCTCCTTAGGCCCTCATTCCTCGCGCGAGTCATCTTCCACCCGCCTCTCCGGATCGCTTAAACCGCACCGGAAACACGACGGATCTCGCAAGGGCCGCAACAACAACAACAAGCAGCCATGGAAAGAGTTCGACGCCATCGAAGAAGAAGGCTTACTCGACGGTGAAGGTGACTACAACGGCCTCCACCGTCGACGTTGCTATTTCCTCGCATTCATCCTCGGCTTCTTCGTGCTCTTCACCACCTTTTCATTGATCCTATGGGGAGCCAGTAAACCCCAAAAACCTAAAATCACCATGAAGGTTAGAATTAGTTAACAGATTTAACATGCATTCTCTTTTATCTTCTCATTTTTAGCTCCGTTAAAACACTGATCGGTTTATTCTTTATAGAGCATATCGTTCAACGAATTCGGGGTCCAAGCCGGTGCAGATTTCTCCGGAGTGAGCACAGAAATGGTGTCGATGAACTGCACAGTAAAGCTCACATATCGAAACACGGCTACGTTTTTTGGGGTCCACGTAACATCAACACCGTTAGATCTCTCTTACTCTCAGCTCACCGTGGCCACCGGATCGGTAAACGAGCAACGACCCCATCAAACAAATATTAAATGTTTGATGCACTTTGTCTTGTTCATTTATTTATTGTTGTGCGCAGATACGGAAGTTTTATCAGTCGAGAAAAAGCCAAAGATCATTGATTGTGACGATGAAAGGGAGCCATATTCCCTTGTATGGAGGAGGGGCTAACCTGGGCAGTCTGAACGGTGCACCGACTCAACCGGTGCCGTTGACACTTAACTTCATGGTTCGGTCCAGGGCTTATGTTTTGGGCAGGTTGGTGAAGCCCAAGTTCTATAAGAGGGTTCAGTGCTCGGTCACCATGGACCCCAAGAAGATGAACAAGGCTATGCCACTAAAGAACAAATGCATTTACAGCTAACGTGGTTTCAATAATACATCACCTGTACTTGTGTCGCATTGGAAATGTAGCACTGCTCCGTGGTTTAAATAATTTTATATACTATTTTTGGTACTCTACAACATGTGGTTTTTAACACTTGTAATTTAAACCAGTTTTGGACTTTGGTTTGCTCCAAATGAATGCCGGTTTTGCTTAATCCTTTTATGTGCCTTCCAAACGGGCATATTAATATGATTACTAGCCACGACATTAACATTTTTCAAAAATTATAAATGAAAAATATCAGTAATACAAAAATTATAGCCGATGGATTAAAGAAGTACAAGTTGTCTTTTGATTTATAAAGTTGTATCTCTTGGTTATTAATTAAAAGGTGTGCTGTTTAAATAGATGTTTACTTGAATAATTGTGATTATCATTAAAAGATGTAATTATTCAAAGAAATGTTTATCTAGATAGTTGTTATTATATGGAATAAGAGTTGGATTTTATTTGGAAAAACACACTAATAAACAATAGTATAACATATCAAGACATACCGTAAACGTTGAAACAAAATTTCATAAATTATTCTATAAAGATTTGTTATAATTTTTTTTATATAGATATTAATGTTCTGGTTAAGCACTGTTGAATGCTCAGTGTACCATCTTCGTCGGTGTAAATTTGTATCTTGGAGGTTTATTTGTCAATAACTCTTTTGCACACCAATGTATATGATGGGGACAAAAAGAAAAGTGACATTTTACATGCCTTGAAGCCCTTATTAATTTCTCATGATTTTATATTTAGTTTCCCTTACCAACACACAAATAAAAATACAAAAATTTGTTTATAGAGTTCAAACTTAACGAGTAATTACAACCTAACCCTTGAATGTTTAAAGTAAACTCTCCCTAACTAATTAAAAACTTCAAGACAAATATTCACTAATTAGCCTAATGATTTAAGATCTATTTTGCATGAGTCTGAATCTTGGTATAAAAATATAATACCTTTTTATTTAATAAAAAAATCTTCAAGATATTAATGAAAAAAATGACTAAAATATGAACAAAACACTCAAAACATCCCCTAAGGTTGCAATAGAGAGGGGATAGCGTGAATGAAAGGGTTCTTTGGGCTGTCAATTGACTTGACCCAAACCATTATCTCATTCGAATCAAAATCAAGTTCCACATGCAGCTGGCCTTCAAACTTTACAAGGTTCCAGCTCTTTCCCAAGGCCCCAACTCAATAATTATTGTGACTTAGGAATGAAACACAACGGGTATTAGGGCTGTAAATGAGATGAGACAGATCGCGGGTTATTCGAATTTGATTCGGTAAAAATTCGGTCAATACTCGACTCGATTGGACTTGACTCGAGTTTTTAACGAGTCGAGCCGAGCTACTTGATACTCGACTCGAAAAGCTCGCGAGCTACTCGAAAATATAATAAATTATTTTTTACTTTTTAAAATTAAAGTGAACTAAAATGTAGGTTGGGTGTTTTTAGTTGTTATGTTATGTTAGTTTAATTTTTAGTTTAACTTTCTTTATATCTTCATGCGTACTTTTTCCCTCCTACTAGGATTATGAGTTTTTAACGAGTCACATGAGAAATATTTCTTTTGTATGATTCTATCTACAATAAAAATATGTAATTTAATCGATAACAACAATATTATTATCATTATTACTATTATTATGAAGAGGACCGTAAATGAAATGAGACAGATCACGAGCTACTCAAGCTCGACTCAGTCAAAGCTCGATCAATACTCGACTCGAGCTCGAGCTCAGCTCAAATTCTTAACGAGCCGAGTCGAGCTCAGCATACTCAAACTCGAGTCAAGCTCGAACTCGACTCGTATTTTTAACGAGTCGAATCTAGCTCAGCAATACTCGAGCTCGACTCGGCTCGTTTACACCGCTAATGGGGATACACCCTTTTGTATCTATCCCATTCCCATCACATTGCTTGTTAGCTGTATCCCTAAAGGAAGATTTGTGGAGTAATATGACACAACAAACATTGCCCTATCACATGTAAGGAACAACCTAAACCTCCACAAACTCATGCTCCTAATTCCTAATTCCTAATTCCTAATTCCTAATTCCTAATTCCTTATATCTTTCTAAAGAGGCTTTAGTATTTTAGCCAAGAAGTAAAGAATTACAGCTCCCATTTCCTCACGTGCAGCTATCCCGTGGCATACGTTTTTATCAATTTCCAAACTTTTGGTATGTGCAGTTTGGTGATGAAGATAAAGCATCTTTGAATTGAAAACCAAAGAATATGCCACTTTTATGGGTGTGGGGGCAACCTGTTGTAGGGGCCTAACTCTACCCATTGCCTTAATTAGCCGCCCTTTGCTTCAAGCTTCAATGTCATCATACTCCATGGCGGAACCACCATCCATTTTCCCATTGCCCATTCTTAATTTAATTATTAATTAAACCCTTAAACCACTCTTAAGTAACTTGTACTCGAGTTTGTAAGTTCACAACAAACTAATGCTCACCATTTGTTCTAGAAGGCAAAAATTTATATGAAATTAGGATCTAAGATTAAGCAAAATCATTGGTTAGGTGAGGAAATCTTGATAAACCCACCACCGACGGGATACACAGTCCAAACAGAGGTGTCGGCAGGGGCTTCATAAATCATTATTGCTTAAAACAAGGACACTTTCATTTCACTAATTATGAAATGTTTTTTTCTAAACCACAATTATATTCATATTTCGTTTTCAATCAAGGGCTGAGATTATTTTTCTCTCAATGTTAGTTTTGCTGTAAGTTTGGACAAGAAGTCAACTGTTCGAATTTCAAAACACAGCACAAGAATTGTTAAACTGAAAAATGTCTAGACCCTCAAAGTTTGATGAACAATTTATTTACCCACACAAGTTGAGAGATTATAAAATTAATGCAAAAAAAAATACCAAGTTTCAATAAAGAATGGTATATACAATCTGTGGCCATTTGAATAGCTGATCAGAACTCTTCAATCACCAAAAAAAGAAATTAAATGTCAGTCTAATCTATGTTTTGTTTTCTAATCATTTACAATAAAAATCATCACCAATTGGATGAAAGCCGTCAGATTAATCATCTCACGGTGATCCAGCTCTCCGAAACAGACCAATTTGGTGCCTCGTCACAAGTCAATCGATCCGAAACTGATGGAATGTGGCTCGGAAACGAAGGTTCAATCTTTGATTTTTCCTGGAAAATTGATTGAGAAGAAGCCGTTGATTGTGTTGAAACCCAGTCTGGGAAATCAAAATGACACCGCGGAGACTCTGAAAATTCTCCAAGATTAAAATTTGGAGACTTTGGTTCTTCTTCTTCTTGGACTAAATTCATTTCGTCGGCCATGAAGGGATGATCGAGGAGCATCTCGGCCGTCCATCTCTTCTTCGGGTCCTTAACGAAGCACTTTCCGAGAAAATCTTTTCCTTCCTCGGATAAATCTTCAGGAATCGCCGGCAATTCATCGGTGGCCCCAATTTGAATCAACAAAGCCGCCACGTTCGTCCCTGGTTTGAAATTCCAGGCCGGTTTCCCGGTAAACATCTCGACCATGGCGCATCCAAGTGCCCATATATCAACCTGTGAATCATAATCGCTCCCATTAACAGACTCCGGCGCGATATTCAAAGGGGTTCCCCTGATTTCCATCCTCCTCTGTTTTTCCTCCCCGTTTCTCTTCGCCAAACCAAAATCGGCAATCTTCACATCGCCATTATTAAACAAAAGAATGTTTTGAAGCTTAATATCACAGTGAACAAACCCTTTGGCGTGAACAAAGCTTAGCCCTTTAAGTATCGACCTAACGTATCTTCTAACATCGGATTCGATCAAATTCCCGCCATTTTTCTTCACCTGATCGGCCAAGCTTCCTTTGTTAGCGTACTCCAAGAACAGATTATAGAACTTCTCCCCATTCTCGACGGTACAATCGTCGCCGAAGCAACGGATGATTTGAGGACAAAAACCGAGATTTTGAAGCACTTGTCTCTCGTTCTTGAGAGAAACAGAGCGGAATGTTTCACATGACTTGACCGCCATTAATGGAGAATTTGGGAAACCTTTTCTCGGTACGACCAAATTGACAGTTCCGAAACTTCCGCATCCAATCGTATCCCCGCGAACCCACTCCATTTTGAATCTCCAAACTTTAACCCAAAGAATTCCGTTTTCTGAGTTTGTGGTTTTGGAAGGAATCGTAGGGTTTTTTCGGGGGTGGGGCGTTCCTTTGGGAGAAAGAAAGGAATTGGAAAGTAACAAAATCTGGGTTCGCAGGCCATTATGGTGGCGGAGACTGCTTTTATATATGCAACTCGGAGGTGTACTTTTATTTTATTTTTGGAGAATTTATTATTTCTGGAAATTCAATTTCTTCTTTTCATTAATGCACGTGACGTTTCCCTTTTTTTAATTTGATATTTCAAAATTTTGATGGGGAAAAAACACCCCGGTTTTAAAAACGTGGTGGATATGGCGAATCCCCGAAGATTTTCACCCTTGTGATTTTTTGGATATTTATTATAAATTTCAGTTTCACTAAATTGTCTTTTTCTTCATATAAAAAACGAGAAAGTTGAAAATAAATTTGTCTTGTAGTGTTAGGTTACAATAATAATTGAATACATTATCAAATGTGTTTTAATTTAATTTCTATCATTATTGTAAAATTTTAAAAATCACAATAAATTGACTATAGATTTGAAAATATGTTTAAGTGTATGATATTGTTTGATTTAAAAGTTTATGAGATTGTGTATAATTTAAATTTTGCATAAAAATAATAAAATGGCGTAGACCGTGTATTCAACTACATTTAAGTATAATTGTGAATTGTTTGTGTTTTAAGGATTTTAGAAAATTAAAAGTAGTTTAAAAATTACATATAAAATGTTGTATGATAATTTATTATTATTTTTTATATTTTGAGAAATATGCATTGATCCATTATTTTTCTAATTAACTGTTAATTAAGAAAACTTTGACATTAAATATATATTATTCGATTTTCCTTCATAAAGGTAAACTTTTTTAATATTCCTAAATGTAATATTTATTCAAATTTTATAATTAATAAAAGCCACAGACAAAATTTCTTAAACATGAATATCTTATTGAGAATAACATTTTTTTACCATGATTGTCACTTGGGATCTAAAGGAAAACTTTTTAATTTTACAATTGTTCTTAATTTATGTTCCTTTTTTCAATTAAATTGTGAAATATATATGCTATCTTACTGCCTTATTTGTAATCAGTGAAGTCCAAAAATTATGATGGTGACAAATAATATATGATCATTGAAAATAACTTTTTAATTAAAAATGATTTAATTCCAACATGAAAAGTGAGGTTTGGTGATTGTGTGTCACACTCCATCTCTCTCTAATTTCAAGAGTAAGGTACACAATTTGTAGATGTCACTTGAAGAAAAAGAAATGTAATAATTTAATATTTATTAAATGTTTCACAATTATATAGAGTTGAGCAATTTATGATCCCTTTATTCCATTAGATTGATTAATTTTGTTACACATTTTTTATGTTGATTTTGCTATTAACAATGCCCATGTCCTTTTGTGAAATGTATTATACTACATTATTTAAAGAAAAATAAATAAATGACATTACATATAATTTAATACGTAGGTACAAATAAGTGTTTGGTACATTGGTAAAGCACATTGCACTCCTAAGAAAAGGACACAAATTTAATTATTGAAAACGATATTGTTGGAAGAGTCAGCCACGCACCACGAACATAAACCGTAAGACGAGCGTGCATATTAAAAAAATACTTGGGTTGCCAATTTGTTGCTCAAAAGTACAATATCACCTTATATTACGGTTACAGGATCCATGGGTTAAACATTGATCGTGTAGTTCAAATCTTGGTTATTTATATTTGAGGGAATGATAAGGAAAAAACACATATTGCATTTTTTAAATTTATTAATCAAATCAAATAAGTTTAGATTAATTCAATCAATTTTTCGAATTAAATGTGTATCTTAAAATATTTTATTAAAAAATAAACCCATATAACAAAAATTTCAAGTGAAAGAGTGGGAAAGGAAGTGTGTGGGGTCGAGCTTTGCTGAAACGTGCATGGTTTTCAAGTCAATTAACTCAAAAGGGAAAATCACGTCAACAATACTCAAAAAATATGCAATAAATCAAACATCGCACGGAAAAAGATGCTCAAAATTTGGCCCCTACCAGTCGTTAGCACCAAATAAATAAATGGTTTAATGATGTTTTTAGATCTCAAACTTTTAAAAAAATCTTTTTAATCCTTAATTGGTCTCTTTTGGCCCACAAAATTTATATTTTTGTCAAATTAAACCAATTGAAGATAAAGTAAAACATTTGTTAAACTGATTTCATCTATTTGTCTCTTTACCATATTTTTACTTCTAATAATAATTTAAATATATTTTATTAATTTTTGTCATTTAACATATTTTTAACTTTTAAAATGTTTACACAGAAGGGTAAAATACATGATGTCAAAATCGGCAAAGGGACAAAATAATTGACGCCAGTTTAATGATTTTTTTATAAAAATAACAAATAAAAGTTCAAATATAAAAAATATGAGAAAAAAATTAAAAGGCTTTTTAAACACATTTAAGGGAAAATATATCATTAAACTTAATAGATTAAGATAATTTAAAAAAAATAAAAGTTTTGGAGGGTAGATGAATGATGGGTGTGATTTACTCCTTAGGTGTAGGCAAGGTAGGAAAACCCTCAATTCAATAAAAGGCTAATGCATTGCATTCTTTTCCGCTAGTGCTCACGTTTTTTATTTTTTTTATTTCTCCCCTTTTTTTCCCGGGAAACATCCAACTTATATACATTAATTTCACACTAGCATATCTTGAATTCGACCCGATCTATATTACTATATGAAAAAAAAATCTTAGTGGGTTGATCTTTTAACATGTGGTTCAACTTATTGTTAATTTTATTAATCAAATTTTATTTATTTCGTAGAGATTGATTCGCATAAAATTTAATAATTTTGATCTAAAATTTATATTTAATACGATTCAAAATATAAAAATTATATGTGTTTTATTTTTATTTTCTAAAATATATATTTAAAGGTATTAATACATTATAAGTCGAAAATAAATTTAATAATTTGTCCCCCAACTGATTAGGTAAAAAAAAATAAAAATAGTTGTTTATTGTGTTTTTTTTTCTAGATGGTATATTTAATAATTGGATAAATATTCTATACACAGGCGGTGGAAACTGAAAGTTTCCACAAGCGTCTTAGTTTTAGGGTATAGGAAGTTAGTTTAGAGGTTTAGGTGTAGGGGGTTAGAATTTAGGGATAGTTGCTTCAATTTAAGGTTTAGAGTTATAATTTAAGGTTTATAGGTTAAAACATAAATCCTCATCATATTACCCTAAAACTAAACCATAACCTATAAACCCTAAATTATAATCATAAACCTTAGATTAAAACAATTACCCCTAAATTCTAAACCCCTACACCTAAACCCCTAAACCTTATACCCTAAACTAACTCCCTATATCCTAAAATTAAAACACTTGTGGAAACTTTCATTTTCTACTGCCAGTGTATAAGATATTAATCCTTAATAATTTACCTACTTGAATACTCAACCCCATATATATATATATATATATATATATATATATATATATATATATATATATATATATATATATATATATATATATATATATATATCATAGTTTAGACACTTGGTTCAAAAAATGAAGTATCCATTTAAACTATGAGGACAAAAATAACTACCTAATTAGATAGAAAATACTCAACCATCAAATTGAAAATGAAAACCATATTTAGGTATCAAAGTGTCTACTAACCAATTAATATATTTTTATATATTTGTTATAATAATACTCAATAAAAGTCTTTTTTTTTTCGAATTGTCAATAAAAGTTTTTTTTTTCTCGTGATGGTTGTGAGTTCATATGGTGGGTGTATATATAAATGAGTTATTTTCTATATATTAATGGTACAAATTTTAATTTAGAAAAACAAGATTAAAAAAATATCAACATTCGTTTTAATTTTAGATGTGTTTTTAAAAAATAAAAGATATATTTATATTTGCCCAAAGATCTACATGCTTGAGTTAGACTTTGAAGTTGAACAAGGCAGTTTACTGTTTAAGCTCAAGCCAACTTGTGTAAAAAATAAATAAAACTTGAATTTAATTAGGAAAAAAATACTCATATTTCCATAAAATAAAAATTTATTTTCTTTAATAATCACTAGCCTAGCTAGCTTTTACCCAATTCAAGCTTGAGTAAAAAGACTTTCAAAACTCAAATTGCGTCCTAACTCATTAATACCTCTAACGATTTAATGGTTTTGTTTTTTATACAAATCTACTAATGAAAAAGGTATAAATATATTTATATATGGACTTTCCTTTAATGCATCGGGAAGTTAATTACTATTTATTTATGAAAATCAAAGAGATAAGATACGACTAATTACGGATCATTAAAAAACAATTAAATTCATCTACAATCTAGTATCTACATAGTCATTGACAAATTGCACGACTAAATTTCGGCTACATTCATTTAACAAAAATTTCCCATTTTCCAAAAAAAAACTTATTATAATTGAGAGTTTGACGTCCAAGTTGTTCTATGTATTTACGGGAAGCTTAAAACGAGCCCCGCTACCTTATAGTTAGACTTGACTATAATATATATATATATATATATATATATATATATATATATTATTTTTTAAAAGTTTAATGTAAAATTTAATATAATAAAGATTTAGATTATATTAACATTGTATTTTATATAGCCACCAGCCTACTTTGCACAACCAAAATTCATCGAATCAGAAAACGTAATTAAAAAAAATCGGATTCGTCGTGAAAATGTGAAATTTTCTAGGAGGAACATATATGGAATCTGAAGAAATGGGATTTTGTCGGTTTCTCAAAATAGGGCACGGCCGACTTGATCCCATAATACATTGAACTGTAGCAGATTTAATGCGTTACAAAATATGAAGCTGGAGGTGAAGGGAAATGATTGGCCCATCATGCAAACCACCAATATCATATTGCATACCTTATTACCTTGTAGCAATGATGCAATGTACCGGCACCGGCTTTGAGTGTACCATTCGTTGATGTCCATTAAAATAACATGAACCCAATCTGACTTTTAGTAGGGGCCTCTTACTTGACCCCTATGGGCTATGACGTCACGCGATTGTAAGCCCCGAGGGTTCATGGAATATTGGCCACATTATCCCGGTCAGAGGAGGGCCAATAGCCAGCCGCAGCCACTCTGGTTATTAGCTTCCTATTGGTTTCCTCCCATTCTAATTCGTCAATTTTATTTGTTAGAGTATTTGGCTACCCTATAAATAGGGATGAGTATTTCACTTGATCCGGACGGGTTTGGATTCGACCCGATCTAATCGGGTCAGATTTTTTTTAATAAAAAAATTGAATTTAGTTCGGGTTGGGTTCAGGTTTAGTGTAGAAAATATTTGACCCGACTCGAGACTAATTATGTAATTTTTCCTTAAATTTTTAGGAATATTTATACTATTACCTCTCTTTATATATTTTTTATAATCAAGTTCTTGAAATTAAATTTTTATTTACAATTTAGTCCTTCAAATTATAATTTTTTTACAATTAGATCCCTAAAATTATTTTTTATAGATCGGGTCGGGGTCGGGGTCGGGTGGGACAAAAAACTAACCCAACCGTGTCCATCGCCACCTATAAATGCTGGATCTTTTACCTAATTCCGGTGGATCGAATTGAGGTCAGAATTCTGAATAATGAAGTAAAAGTCCATTTGAAATGGTTAGAAAATATCAGAATTCAAATTCCTTATAACAGGTACAATAGCTCAACAATTGCTAAAAGGGAGAATCAGAAAGGAGACCTAATTTAGTTGCAACTGGTTAGGTGAAGTTGATATTAATCCAACCACCACCGGGGGCTGCCGCTGCTCTTTTGATTGGATCCTAACGTTATTTAATTGTTATTATTAGTGGTTGGATCCTCTATATTAATCGTCCAACTCCAGAAAGATGCAAGGCCCAGGCCCCAGCAAACAACTACAATTTAACCACACTTTTGATTCAAAACACTACACCGCTTCTCCAACTTTGGACTCACTTCACCAATTGGTTTTGATTTAGCTCTCTAGTCTTTTCAGCAAACAACTACAACTATACTGTCGTGTCTAAACACGCCTTAAAAATAAAATTAATTTCTAAAATAACTATAATCGTATAAATTAAATAAATTATAGCAAATACTATTGCAAAAATAAAATCATACCGATAATCTACAAATACTATTGCAAAAATAAAATTCAATAATTAACTATAAGCTCTGATTCTAGTAGTATCTAATTCCATTATCAAATAGCAAAGCCAATGGAGATTGAATGAGCTGACACGCAGGGAGATCTAGTGTTTCCAAAGATGCTATAAATAAAGAACTTGACAATGATATAAGTAATTATATTGCTAATCCACACATCATCATTTCATAATTATATTGCTAATCAACAAATTAAAACAACAATAACACACAAAAAAGGCAAAATCCAAACATAAACCCTTTCCAAATCTTGCACATTCTCACGAAACAAACACAAACCCAAACCCAAAGTTCAATCCTTTCCGTAACCCCCAAAAATTATAGCAATAATTAACCTCATCTCCTGCAACGGGTGATCCTGGAACATCCTCTAGAGTAAGGGTGGACCGGTCCATGAGCCTGGAAACAGTTGTGGGTGTAATAAGACCTGCCCGATCTTGGTGGACATGGGATTCTATTAGCTGAAAGCGCACCGTACGAAATGTAATACTTCATCCTCTTCCAGAACAAAGATCTACGGCTATTCCCATTTCCCTCCTCATCACCTTCGCCGTAAAGCGACATTGAAAGCGGCCATTCCAAAGCATCACTCATCAGCTTCAAGCTTGTTTCTTCGACTTGGGCGTCGACTTTCGAGCTCGACAACACAATGTAAGCGATGAGAAGGGGCAAAAGAAGCTTGCCGAGAAGTGAACGTGAAGAAGCCATTGTTAGTGAGGAGTTGCAGAGCTTTGTTGAAGAAGAAGATGAAGGGGGTTGAAGTGGAGTGATGAAAGTAGGTTTTTTGGGGGTTTGGTTTAAGGGGACAAATGGGGTCAGAATGAGCAGGAAGTGATTGGTTTACAGCTGTGATTTTCATCAATGCCCTTTTCATTAACGCGTGCTTCGGTTCCAGGACCAATCTGATGGAGTTTGTCATCTTCTGTGTGTTAGGGCTCATTGGTTTATATTGGTTTTTGGCCGTTGATTTTGTGATGTCTGTGGGTCCATCATACCTGGCTAAATCAAGTCCGTCGAAGTATACTGTTTAGTATATTTTTGGAATGTGGCATATCATAGGGAGACATGGTGCACATGGGACGGATGGGATGATGGAGAACTAGAAGTAAGTACGCGGCTGGCCGCGGGGTTTTTATTCAAAAAGGGGTGTTATTTAAGTTGAACACCACCAGAGCCATTTAAGTTCGGCTCGATTAAAATTTGATAAACGTTCAATTTTAAATTAATTTAATTTGAATTTGAGTTTAATTAGATATTAGAATGAGTCAAGTTGAATAAGATTTAAGTTGACTTTATAAATTCGTGATTAGCTCGCAATTTTTATTTTAATATATTAGAATGACGCATTTGTAGATTGTTGCTATGTGGTTTAGTCTTTTGAATCGATTCACACTATTTTAGTAATTTTTTGTTAAATTTATTATTTTATATTTATATTAAGTTCTCATAATAAATTTATTTATATCTTTAGAAAAATAATGTAAAAATTTGTGCAAGCTTAATAAGTGACGTGTCTAGCATCGAATTTTTTTAAATGATCACAAGTCGACTAAAATCTTGTCAAATTTATTGAGGACCAAGTCAAATACAAATAAAATAATTTTAAATCCGAATTAAGTATTACTTAACCTGTGATCGACCTGACAAATACCCCTACTAAATATATCAAAAAGAAATTATTTATGTAGATTAATTTTTAGAATGGCTTTTCTCCTCGGATTAACCCAATTCAAAGCACAGTTTATCCGTCCAATCGATAGGGGCTGAATCACAATTCACATGACTTAGGGTCGGGCCTTTTCTCGAGTTGGCTTACCGGACTTCACCCAAAGTGCAGGCCAGATATGAGAGAGTTTCAAATCCAGCTCATGGTTGCCATAACCATCCAATTTTAGCCCAACTCAGCTACAAAAAAGAACCCAACAGGGCCTCTCCACGATTAACGACTCAAAGCGGCAGGAGCGAGCGAGAGAGGGAGGGAGAGGGATCTTCTTCTGCAAATTTTAGGGTTTTAGTTGGATTGGTCAGGTGAGTGAGCGCCAACAAGGAAAGATGAAAACCGGAACCTTTCTGCAATTCTAATTGATTACTACTACAACTCATCAGCTGTTTTTTGAATTAAAATTTTCCTCTTTTAATATATGCATATTTATATACAAAAATGGTCAATCTGATTTCGTATTTGGTGATGATTGTGTGTGAGAAAGAGCGCGTGCTTATTATTTGCAGGAAGAGAAAGAGGAAGAGACAGTGTGTGAGATAAGTTTTTTAAGAGAGGATCTTTGTGTGAGAGCTTTGGTTTTGAGTGTGTTAAGGATTTCAACGATTTTCACTTCTCAGCTCAACTTCTTCCATTTCTCCATGGACCGGAAGCTTGTGGTTAGTTTCCCGTTCTTAATTTTGTGAAAAGTTAGGTTTTTGTTACTGGGATTTGTTTTGTTTTGTTGAATTTGATTAATTTTCTTTTTATAGGTTTTGGGAATCCCGTGGGAGGTGGATACTGAAGGTTTGAGGGAATATATGAGTAAATATGGTGATTTGGAAGATTGTATTGTCATGAAGGTTTTCCCTTTTCTTATTTTCTCAGTTATTTTATTTATAGATTCAATGATTGTATTGTACTGGAGGATTTTGAAAGCTCAAAATTGCATTCTATGTAGAAAAAAAGGTGATTTCAATATTTAACTAGCATGTGTTGGTATTTCTCTTTAATTTTAATTATTATACCTTGGTTATTTTGAGGATATGTAGAAAAAAAAAATTGTAATTACTTGCTTTTTTTTATTATCAATTTTCCTTTTTCAATGTATAGGAGCGATCCACAGGTCGATCTCGTGGTTTTGGTTATGTAACATTTGCATTTTCTGATGATGCTAAGGTTATTCTCTCTCTCTCTCTCTCTCGTTTTTCTTTCTTTCCTTCAGGTAACTAACCTTGAACCGTGTGTTAACAAATAATGTTTGTTATCGTTTTCTACAGAGAGTGCTATCCAGAGAGCATTTTCTTGGGGAGAGAATGCTGGAAGTTAAAATAGCTACCCCAAAGGTTTAAAATAAACATTAGTTGATGCCTCTTTTTATAAAAATTCTTATTGATTAACTAGTTTTTTTTATGGATAGCATCATTTATGTCTTATTGGCAGGAGGAGATGAGAGCACCTGTAAAGAAAGTTACCAGGATATTTGTGGCCAGAATTCCACCCTCTGTGGATGAATCAACCTTTCGGAGGTAATTAAGAGCAGTATGGGATCATGGTAGTCCTGTATTTTTTACTTTTTGCGCTTTATTCTCTGAACATGATTTGTCAACTCTCTTCAACTGAACAATGGCTTTGTTTGTTTGAGCTGTCTAACCATGTTCAATGGGTAAAGAAAAAATAAGGACTTGTTTTGTCATCTATGTGAGGAATTAACATATCAGTCTGTATATTCTTCTTCACAGTCATTTTGAGGAGTATGGTGAAATAACAGATTTATACATGCCAAAGGTACTCTCTTTCTCTTCCTGTATCTGTTCATGTGTCTATGTTATGCTAATGGTCATGTAGGCGTTTTAACTTTCTTGTTGGAACTTTATTTGATTATTATTAAGCATGTGTTTCACAGGATCAAGTCACAAAAGCTCACCGTGGCATTGGCTTTATCACATTTGCTAGTGCAGGTCAGTTTATCAAGTTCCTGGCTTAGCACCTTTCTGTTTGTCTGCATCAAATGGTTTGCATGTTTGTGTTTGATCTTTTGGATATTTTTTTGGTGTCTTCAAGATTAAAGTTTTACAAGTTATATTATTGTCTGTTTTTTCCAATTGAAAATCCGAGTTGTGCAGTTAAGAATCACCCATTACTTGTTTGAAGTTAGTTATATATACTGGTTCTTTTCCTCCTCTCTTGTTTTGTCTGACAGAGAGATGCTTGTTTTACTTGTAAAGGTTCTGTGGAGAATCTGATGGCCGATACTCATGAACTAGGAGGTGCCACCGTAGTAGTTGATCGAGCAACACCCAAGGCAAGTTACATCACAGCCGGTGCATTTTTTTAACACTATACCTGTTTTACCACCCAAAAGTTCAAAGTTGACCTTTTAGTACAGTACAAAGCACAATATTGTTTTCATATTATATTCCATTGGAAATTTCACATGTATACTCAATATATGTGGGCATAATATCATGATTTTGAGATTATGTTGACAGGATGATGATTTCAAGCCCACAGGCAGAATGTCACAGGGGGGATATGGTGCATACGATGCTTACATTTCTGCTGCGACTAGATATGCTGCAGTTGGTGCTCCTACCTTGTATGACCATCCTGGCCCAATGTATGGAAGTAAGTTCTTTTCCTACCAGCGATTTTGATTTGTGGAATTACCTTTTACTTATGTTGTAACACCTCCCTATGTTGAACTAGGAGGGGAGTCCAGTCGAGGGATGGGAAAAAAGATTTTTGTTGGCAGGCTCCCTCAGGAGGCTACTGTCGATGATCTGCGCCAGCATTTTGGTAGATTTGGTCGAATAGTAGATGTTTATATTCCCAAGGTAAAAGTGGTGAAATGTCATGTAGAGAACGAGAGACGATTTTGAAGCCATCTGATGAAGGTTTGGATGCTCTTATGATGTAGGACCCCAAAAGATCTGGCCACAGAGGATTTGGTTTTGTAAGTTTTGCTGACGATGGAGTTGCAGACAGAGTATCCCGTAGGTCTCACGAGATTTGTGGACAACAGGTACATGGAAACAAGCTTTTATTCTCTTTCCTCACTTTATTGCCACCTTACATCTGAAGCCTGGTTCGTGATACCCTTTTTTATTCATAATTATTAGAATTTATGCATGAGAGGAGGCTAAACAGGCCAACTGGTCAAGTACTTTGGTGCTATCTATGTTAAATTTATCCTGCCTTAATATTCATTTTTCCATTTATGGAAATTAACTCTAGCTCTGAAACTTTTTACCATGAATTAATTAGAAAACTGCAATTTATTATTTTTACCTCTGTGAATTGATTTGTTAATTCTATTATGCACTATGGTTATCATGGACTATATGTGCTTTTTATTGGCAAAAATGTTGTTATGACCGGTTACGAGATGATCTGCAATGCATTTAAAAAGAAAGAAGAAAAAGTCTGCTACTAGAGAAAGATCAGTTTCATTTGAAGAATTTTTTTTTTTGAAATCCTCTTGAAATGACTATAAGATAGTTAAATCAAGTTAATGAGTCCTATCTGGCTCACAAGTTAATGAGTCCTTTGTTTTAGTTGTTCTTTCGACCTTCTGTTCTCTGTGAAATGCCATCAAAATGTCATAACTTGTGTTGATTTAAGCTCTGATCATTTTACCGTCTGAACTTGCTTTTCAGGTGGCAATAGATTCAGCTACGCCTGTTGATGATGTTGACCCTAGTTTCATGATGAATCCTGTTGGGCCATTTAGAGGTTTTGGCGGTCCAATGCACCCCATTGGTAGGATGTATGGAGGCATGCATTTTGAGAATGTGAGTATACATACACACATAAACATATATAGAGAGAGAGAGACACACACACACACATATTGGAAACAACAACTTAAATAATTAACTTGGGACTTAGGTTCACTTTCAAACAAAGGTGAGCTAATTTTGAAATTTAACCCATTTCTTAGGAGAAGCGAAATCATTTATAGACAGAAACTGTTTGTTTTTACCTTTTTAGTTAGGCTTGTAAAACAAAGTTCCTTTAGTCATTTGCTTAATTTATTATGCATTTTCGTATTTAGCAGTGGGGTTATGGCTTTGGGATGACAAGGCCATCGAGAGCAGATTGGCGGTACAGGCCATACTAAGCAGCCATGGGATTGCTGTGAAGATCTGTTTTGGATGTCAACTGTTGAAGAATCTCCGATTATTACTCTGATATCATCGTCAGTAATTCTGATTATAAACCATGTAATGACTAATGAGAGCCATACTTTTCTTGGTGTAGAAAATATTCAAATTGAAGTATCTAATTAATGTTAACAATCATTGTGGTACCCGTATTTACCAAACGTTCCCATCTGGAGTGGTATGTCATGAGCATATACGCAAATGACTGTTGATATATGAAGATTTTTTCCTTATGTTTAATACTCAGAGCTCAAAAGGGCATATTTCCTTGAAAAAAGAAGCACGTCCACTAAGAACAAGCAGGCATTTGACAAACAAAAAATATATTATTCGAAATCATGCAACCTTGGTATAATAATGATAACTACGTGTTATAACTTTCAGTCTCATATACATATCTTCTTTAATATAATTTCTAGAAGCTAGCCTATTATGATTAATTCTTTTCTTTTTGATGCTTGAGTAGGCTGGTAAACTTGACTCGAGATCCGAAATCAATCCGAACAAGATGACTTGAGATCCGAAATCAATCCAAACAAGATGACCTGAAACCCAAAATAAATCGAAACTATTTGGTTTTAAGTTGAACCGAAAATAGACCTGAACTGATTTTACTTGAACCGAAGGCAACCTAAAATAAAGAAAAGATATTAAAATAAAGAAAGAAAATGGGATATGAACTGTCACACAATTCATCAAAAAGGCAACCTTGGTTTATCACTTGTTTTGCTCGAACTCGTGACCTCTAGAAACAACAACTGTTCCCTTAACCACGAAGGCTAGTTGGTTCATGCGCAATATAAGTACTTATGAAAGTTCATGATGTGTTGGAATCGCATAGAAATAATGAAGTAATGAACGTAAATTGACAAAAATAACATATTAAAAGCCAAATATTCAAGAGGTTTCCTTTCTTTGCAGCTTGCGAAATCAATTAAAAGGCTTTCCTTTTAATTCTTAGTCAATTTAGAGTTTGATAACTTTAAAGAATTAAAGAGAGTTTAAACTTTGATTAAAGGAGATCAAGAGACTCCTTTATCGATTGTATACATATTTTGATTTAGATTATTATTATATTGAATGAAATTCTACGAAAGAGATATTTGTCCCTTAAAGACTAACAGTGTGACTGCGGTGAGTGTCTTTAATTATGATTATGACGTTATTTTATAGTGCTCGACTATTTGGTATTTTTACATTAATTTGAGAACATTTTAACTATTTTATAGTTCACTTGTGTGTGTTTGTTTTTGTGAATTTGATCCTCAAATTTTTTTATGGATATATTTATTTTTACAAAATTTAAAGTTGATTTTAAAATAATATCTGTTTAAACATGTTTTTAACTTTTTGAGAATGCATAGATTGATCTTTTTCTTAAGGTTGGGCCTTTTTCTCGAGTTGGCTTAACGGACTTTATCAGAAGTGGAGGCGATAAATGGGATGTATTCAAAGCCTGGTCATGGTTCCATAACCCACCAAATTTAGCCCATGTTGGCTACAAAAAGAACTCGACAGGGCCTCTCCACGATTAACAACTGAAACCGGCAGGAGCGGGCGAGGGAGGGGGTAACGAGCGAGACGAGAGGGAGACGAGAGGGAGGGAGAGGGATCTTCTTCTGCAAATTTTAGGGTTTTGATTGGATTGGTCAGGTCAGTGAGCGCCAACAAGGAAATATGAGAAACCGGAACCTTTCTATAATTCTAGTCGATTGCTACTACAATTGATCAGCTGTTTTTTGAATTAAAATTTTCCTTTTTTAAAACATATATTTATATACAAAGATGGTCAATCTGATTTCGTATTTGGTGATGATTGTGTGTGAGAAAGAGCGCGTGCTTATTATTTGCAGGAAGAGAAAGAGGAAGATACAGTGTGTGAGAGAGATTTGTTAAGAGAGGATCTTTGTGAGAGAGCTTTGGTTTTTGAGTGTGTTAAGGATTTCAACGATTTTCACTTCTCAGCTCAACTTCTTACATTTCTCCATGGACCGGAAGCTTGTGGTTAGTTTCCCGTTCTTAGTTTTGTGAAAGGTTAGGTTTTTGTTACTGGGATTTGTTTTGTTTTGTTGAAATTTGATTAATTTTCTTTTTCTAGGTTTTGGGAATCCCGTGGGAGGTGGATACTGAAGGTTTGAGGGAATATATGAGTAAATACGGTGATTTGGAAGATTGTATTGTCATGAAGGTTTTCGCTTTTCTTTTTTTCCTTTTTTTATTTGCATATTCAATGATTGTATTGTATTGGAGGATGGTGAAAGCTCAAAATTGCTTTATATGTAGAAAAAATGTGATTTCTATCACTTAACTAGCATGGTGAAAGCTTACAATTGCTTTATATGTAGGAAAAAAGTATGATTTCTTGTTTTTCTTATGTTGTTCATTGTTATCAATGTTCTTTTTCCATTGCATAGGAGAGATCCACAGGCCGATCTCGTGGTTTTGGTTATGTAACATTTGCATCTGCTGATGATGCTAAGGTAATCATTGCCCCTCTCTCTCACGTTTTCCTTTCTTTCCCCTAACCTTAAACCATGTGATAACAGATAATGTTTGTTTTCGTTTTCTATAGAGTGTGCTATCCAGAGAGCACTTTCTTGGGGGGAGAATGCTGGAAGTTAAAATAGCTACACCAAAGGTTTGACATAAACTTCAGTAGATGCCTTTTTATTTGAAAATTCTTATCGGTTAACTAGTTTTTTCTTTTATCGATAGCTTCATTTTTGTCATATTGACAGGAAGAGATGAGAGCACCTGTAAAGAAAGTAACCAGGATATTTGTGGCCAGAATTCCACCCTCTGTGGATGAATCAACCTTTCGGAGGTAATTAGGTGCAATTTATGATCTTGGTAGTGCTGTCTCTTTTTTTTTTTCCTTTTCTTTTTTGCTCTTTATTCTCTGAACATGATTTCTCAACTCTACTTGACAAAACAATGGCTTTGTTTGTTTGAGCTGCCTAATCACGTTCAATGGATAAAGAAAAAATAATTACATGTTTTGTCAGCTATGTGAGAAATTAAAGTAACAATCAATATATTCTTCTTCACAGTCATTTTGCGGAGTATGGTGAAATAACAGATTTATACATGCCAAAGGTACTCTCTCACTCTGTATTTGTTCAAGTAGCTTATTTGTTAGAATTTATTAGATTATTATTAAGCATGTGTTTCACAGGATCAAGCGTCAAAAGCTCACCGTGGAATTGGCTTTATCACCTTTGCTAGTGCAGGTCAGTTTATAATGTTCCTGGCTTAGCGTCTTTCAGTGTCTGCATCAAACAATTTGCTTGTTTCTGTTTGACCAATGGGATATTTTATTCGGTTTCTTCAAGCTATATTCTTGTCTGCTTTTCCAATTGAAAATCTCAGTTGTTTAGTTAAGAATCACCTGCTACTCTTTCGAAGTTAGTTTTATAAACTGGTTCTTTCCTCCTCTCTTGTTATGTCCGACAGTGAGATACTTGTTTTACATGTACAGGTTCTGTGGAGAATCTGATGGCTGATACCCATGAACTAGGAGGATCTACTGTAGTAGTTGATCGAGCAACACCCAAGGCATGTCATCTCACAGCCTTTTTTTTTTACAGTTTACCTGTTATACCACCCAAAAGTTCAAAGTTGACCATTTAGTACAGGAGAAATCATATATTTTTTCATATTCTATTCCCCTGGAAATTTCACATATATACTCAATATATGTGGGGATAATATCATTATTTTGATATTATGTTGACAGGAAGATGATTTCAAGCCTACAGTGAGAATGTCACAGGGGGGATATGGTGCGTACGATGCTTACATATCTGCTGCCACTAGATATGCTGCAGTTGGTGCTCCTACCTTGTATGACCATCCTGGCCCAATGTATGGAAGTAAGTTCGTTTCCTACCAGCAACTTTGATTTGTGGAATTACTCTGTCCTTATGTTGTACTTTTCTCCCTTTATGTTGAACTAGGGGGGGAGTCCAGTCGAGGGATGGGAAAAAAGATATTTGTTGGCAGGCTCCCTCAGGAGGCTACTGCTGATGATCTGCGCCAGTATTTTGGTAGATTTGGTCGAATAACAGATGTTTATATTCCAAAGGTAAAAGTGATGAAATGTCATGTAGATATGATAGATGAATCGAAGCCATCTGATGAAGGTTTGGATGCTCTTATAATGTAGGATCCCAAAAGATCTGGCCACAGAGGTTTTGGTTTTGTAACTTTTACTGACGAAGGAATTGCAGATAGAGTATCTCGTAGGTCTCATGAGATTTGTGGCCAACAGGTACATGGAAACAAGCTTTTATTTTCTTTCATCATACTTTATTGCCACCTTACATCTGAGGCCTGGTTTGTGATACCCTTACTTTAATAATTATAAGAATTTATGCATGATGGGAGGTTAAACAGGCTAAGTACTTTGATGATATGTTAAATTTATCCTGCCATAATATCCATTTTCCAGTTATGGAAATTAACTCTAGTTCTGAGATTATGCTCTTACACTTATTTAGGGTAGAGAACTATTTTTTACCTCCATGAATTAATTAGAAAACTGAAATTTATTATCTTTACAGCTGTGAATGGATTTGTTAATTCCACTGTGCACCAAGGTTGTTATGGACTATATATGCGCTTTTTAATGGCAAAATTGTGGTTATGATCTGTTGGAAGATCTGCGATTCGTTTAAAAAAGAAAAAAAAACTCTGCAACTAGAGAAAAAGCAGTTTCACTTGAAGATTTTTTTTGAGATCATCTTGCAATGACTACAAGATGGTTATATCATGTTAATTAGTCCTATCTGGTTCAAAAATTTTCTACGGATTGAAGGCAAAGTATACGTTTATAGGCAAGCCGCAAGCGGGCCTACTCATCTATAGTTATGCCCCATTTGTTTTAGTTGTTCTTTCTAACCTTCTATTCTGTGAAATGCAATCAAATTTTCATAACTTGTGTTGATTTAATCTCTTATCATTTTACGTCTAAACTTGCTTTTCAGGTCGCAATAGATTCAGCAACACCTGTTGATGACGTTGGCCCTAGTTTCATGATGAATCCTGTTGGACCATTCAGAGGTTTTGGCGGTCCAATGCGCCCCTTCGGTAGGATGTATGGAGGCATGCATTTTGACGATGTGAGTATAAATACACACATGCTCATACACATACTGGAAATAGCCAACTTAAATAATAAAACTTGTGACATAGGTTCCCTTTCAAACAAATATGAATTAATTTTGTAATTTAACCCATATCTTAGGAGAAGGGAAATCATTTTAAGACAGAAACAACGTTTCCTTTCCCTTTTTTGGGTATGGAAAACAAAGTTCCTTCAGTCATTTGCTTACTTTATTATGTATTTCATATTAAGCAGTGGGGTTATGGCTTTGGGAGTACAAGGCCATCGAGAGCAGATTGGCGGTACCGGCCATACTAAGCAGCCATGGAATTGCTGTGAAGATCACTCGGATGTCTACTGTTGAACAATCTCAGATTATTACCCTGATATCATCGTCGGTGATTCTGATTATAAACCATGTAATGTGAGCTATGCTTTTCACAGTGTAGCAAATGTTCCAATTTAAGTATCTAATTGATGTTAAAAATCGTCTCGCACCCTGTCTTTACCGAACTTTGGATTTCAAGTCTCGATTGTTGAGCATATATGCAAATATTTTATTTGTTTATGTATGAAGCTTTTCTCCTTGTGTTCAAAAAGGGTATTTCACCAACTAATAAAACAATATATATAGGACCAACCTATTCTGGTTAGTGGACATTGAAGACTATGATAGATGGCATTTCCTTAAAAGAAAAAGAATATATATATATATTATATATATATATATCACAGCCACAAAGAACAAGAGTTTGAAATCTGCAGTATCCTGAACCATTGAATATAAAATTCTAAGATACTTTACATGACATAGTAGGGAAGCAGAGAAACCAACAGATCTTTAACAAGCAAAAAAAAAAGGGAAACAAATACTCCATTGCTAAGATAATAGCTGGTGGAAAAGATTTGAGCCCATGAAGGATCATTTACAAAAAATTTAGAAACTAGAAACCATGACACGTGAAACAACTGCTGAAATAACTCATGCGGATATGGAAGAATGTAAACTTTGCTGAAGTCTTTGGAATCTGTTCACCCTCTTTGCCTGAAATTGAATTTCTCATCTCTTGAGCTTTAACCTGAGACGTTCTCAGCTTTCTCAAGATCTTGTCCATTGATGATGACCTCTTCTTTTCTAATTTCATCTGATGGTAAAATACAGAGAAAATGCAGCAGGGGGAAATTTAATAAGGCTTAAACAATTGGATATAGAAAAAAGATAGACAAAATCAGAGTTCTTGTGTGCATGTGAACCTCTAATTTCCGTATGGCTGCCTCGGCTTTTGCTCTCTGCAGATTCTCCCATGCACTGATCTTTGCTTCCTCTCTTTGCAACCTGCAAAATCAAGTTTTTATTTTTTATTTTTTTTTTAAAAAAAGCTCCTTTATGTATGTGACACTTCTATTTCACACAACTACTCCCCAAGTTCTCTTGGATACTAATATTAATGCTCCCCTGAAATCATACAGTTCCATCTAGGGATTCAATGTTGGAAATTTCCTTGGAACATTAAAGACTAGCATTGAATGACAGAACCTAAAGTATATTTCATCCAAGTTTGGATTCCAGGGATGATGTCCGAAAGTTTTGTGGTCCCAAGTCCCAGCTATTGAAAGTTAATGGAACTCTAACCTTCTATGAAAAATGCAGTGATCTTGGTTCCCAATGAAGCTAGTGAAAATTACATTCTACACTTCATCAAGCAAAGAAGAACATGTATTTGTTGGATTTCAAGATTCATATTATGCATTAGTGTTTATTTTGGAATTTTGTTGTTCTTATAGGATGATTCAGGGCAGAAATTAAGGAAGAATGTAACAAAAACATACTTTGAAATGCTTGTTGAAGCCTCTGAGATGTCCAGGGATAAAGCAGAAGCTGGGGCACTGTTTCGGTAGAAGTCTTCGAAATCCGGCTCGCCTTTCTTGATTCTTCTCGATCCATGTCTTTTTGACCAGTTAGTAACGGTGGCTCGCTTGTCTATCTGCACTTCCCTGATGTCCAATTTAGAAGGGTGATCATTGTCGTCCACAGCAGGAAGAGGAAGGATAGGAGGAGGTGAGTGGCCAAAGGAAGACCTCTCTCTCGGAGATGAGAGGTTGCTACTCTCATCTGGGCTCATTTGTGTCGCCATATCCCTCCGCGAAGCTACACGATTGATCATTATTTTGGCATCCTTTATTTCATCAAGTTTTTCATCTGCAACAATTTGATCCAACATCAGAAGTTTGAAGCCAATATGACATGGAAACTAACCCTTCCATCTAAATCATTCCTGTTGCAACAATAAGGCTCTATGTTTCTCGAACTCGGATACTTAAAAGAGAAATGAAGGGGGAAGCAACATAGCTAAAGCTAGCATATGATTCTTCTGCACTCTGGGTTCAAAGTTTCCCTTCCAGATGCATCTTTAAGAACTTCATCATTTACAATTAGTCATTACAGATTACATATTTAACAGAACTGTGATTGATTGTTCTTTAGCTTCCATAATCAGATCAGCAGATAATTCTCTGCCTAGGTTGAAATTGCAAGCAAATGATACTCAAAACAAAGAAAGAACAGTGATTACCTTGAGAGCTTGGCAATGAAGACTCACTAACCAAATCTGACCATCCAGCTACAATAGCGGATCGTGCCTCATTACTATCACTCTGCACCATACAAGATTGCTCACAGTCACCATCTCCGCCAGCTGCGGCGGATACGGCAGCTCTACAACCAACATAATGAACGGAAACCCCATCAGCCATCAAAACCCCTGTAGAAAATGGAGAGCCCGCCATCAAATTCCTCACACTTCCACTTCCACCACCGCCAAGTAAGTTCATGGACGGCGAGCCATTAGAGTAGAAAGCAATCCCCGGAGGCACGATCGGCCCACTTTTAGACTTGGGCCGCCTCTGATACTGATAGTTTACATTCTTGCTAACACCATAACCCAAAACAGGGCTACAAATCCACCTCTCGGCATCTTCCCATTTGGAAGGCAAAGTCCTCCCACTGTAAAAAGGCGTCAAAGATGAAGCACTGATATGTCTTCTGCTACCGCCATTGCTGTTAGCCGAAGAACGCGGCACTCGCTCGGAACTCCACCCTTTTTGACTCACCACCACGCCATTATCACGGTAATCCGAAGCTCCTGGGCTCGGAAAAGTACCCAGATGGCTCAAAGAAACAGACCCTTTCTTCATTAACTCTCTCAATCACCAATTCTTCAACACAAACAACAAACCCAAAGAGAGAGTCTTAACTCTTACCCTTTTAGCTTATCTTTACACTGCCACAAGGAGCTAAACTTTGAGCAAAAAATATTGATTTTTTGGTTTGCTGGCAAGGATGTCTAAAAGGGTCATTGAGAAAATGAAAGAATTTGTTTGAAAGCTGATATTTTTACCGTTCTTTGGCCTTTGCAGCTAAAATTATCATACACCTATTTTCTCCACTTTCATCTTTTTGTGGGGTTAATTTATTTTTCTGGGAAAGCTACCCATTTTCTTGGGTACAAAGATTTGTTTGCATCTAAGACAAGCCTCATGAAGGGTGTTGGGTTCATTCAGAATGGAAAATGCCAAAACACTGCATCAAATCATTGAATACAAAAGCTAAGAATGTTATTTTAAACAGGCTTAAAACAATGCTATTTCATCGTTTTCTGCATATTCCTTCTTTCTTACTACTTGATAAAATCTCAGATATTCAAGTAAAACCGCACGGATAAGCCAACAAAAAAGCCACCCGAAAAAAAAAAGAGTATTAGTGAATCTATATCAGCAATAACCAATAAGAACATGGAGGCTTTATATATAGAGTTTAAAGGGTGTATATATATATATATAGAAATTAAGAATGCTCTGCATTTAAATCACTGTTTGTGTTGCTGGTTTTCATAATTTATTTAGAGAAATTGATGTTTAAGGGATTGAATATTTGTGGATCTTTACCTTCAAGAAGAAATAATTGAATTATGTGATTGCCAAAAGTAATAGTAATAATTGAAGTATGTATGTTTGATTTCTTTATTCAAAAACAAAACCTTGGAATCATATCCGAAACAGGGCGGATCCAAGGTCTGGTCCCTCTCGGTTTCTTCAAATATTTTAAGTTGCTGTCTTTTTTTAATTTCAAAATATTTATAATGTAAACATAAATTAATCTTTTTTGTTCATGATAAAAAAAGGGTAAACTACATAAATGACCACCTTACTATTGTAAAAGTTGCGATCTGACCACATTATTTTTTTTCGTCATAATTAAACCACCAAACTATTTAAATGGTATCAATGTGACCACTAGCCGTTAAAGGTTAACAGAAGGGTGACGTGGCAGTTAAAAAAATAATGGTATAATTACACATTTAGTCCTCGTTACTTATAAACTCTATCAATTTAATCTTAATTTTAATTTAATAAAATAAATTAATTATTAAATTAGGTGTTGACACGTGTCAACACCTTATTGGAAAATTTTAATTATTTATATTTAATTAAATTATTTTATTTTTCTCCTCCATCGGACAAATAACTCTTTTCATTTCATCAGTCTCATTTGAAGAAAAAATGAAGAATTTTTTATTATTACAATATAATTTTATTTTACTGGACCATGGGATTTCTCATGATTTCCTGGACACTGTTGAAAGATTGACAAAAGAGCATTACAAGAAATGCATGGAACAGAGGTTTAAGGAATTGGTTGCAAGCAAGGCCCTTGAAGGTCTCCAGGCCGAGGTTACTGATATGGACTGGGAAAGCACCTTCTTCTTGCGCCATCTCCCTGAATCTAACATGGCTGAAATCCATGAATACAGGTATGTTATATATACATATATATAATGGAGAATAATGGTGATTGGTTTGGAAAATAATGATGGCATTGAAAAACAATGCAGGAAAGTGATGAAGGAATTTGCACTGAAATTGGAGAAGCTAGCGGAGGAGCTCCTGGATTTGTTGTGTGAGAATTTGGGACTGGAAAAAGGGTATTTAAAAAATGTATTCCACGGGACGAGAGGTCCGACATACGGAACCAAAGTTAGCAACTACCCGCCATGCCCGACACCGGACAAAATCAAGGGACTCCGAGCGCATACCGATGCCGGCGGCATCATCTTGCTGTTCCAAGACGCCCAGGTGAGCGGCCTCCAGCTTCTTAAAGACGGTGAGTGGGTGGATGTCCCCCCTATGCGCCACTCCATCGTCATCAACCTCGGAGACCAGCTTGAGGTGATCACTAATGGAAAATACAAGAGTGTGGAGCACCGAGTGATTGCCCAAACCAACGGAGCTCGCATGTCGATTGCTTCGTTTTACAATCCCGGAGGCGACGCCGTTATCCACCCGGCACCGGCCCTGGTGGAGAAGGAAGCTAAGGAGAACAAACAATTGTACCCCAAATTTGTGTTTGAAGACTACATAAAGTTGTATGCAGGGCTGAAATTCCAGGCCAAGGAACCCAGATTTGAAGCCATGAAAGCCAGGGAAACAACTATTTCCATTGCAACAGCTTAAAGAATCTATCCATGAAATAAAAGAAATGAAATAGCTCTATCTTTTAATTGTGTGTGAAAAAAAATAAAACAAGTCAGAGATTCAGTGGCATTGGTGTGTATTTGATTTTATTTTTCTCCTCGTACATTTTAAGCTGCCCGTCATAGCTTCGCGAGTGGGTTTTCATTTCTAGGGTTTTTACTCCGCAGCTCTCCAAAATGGTACACTTTCCTTCACTGATTCTGCTTTGTTTCCCATTATTTCTCAAATTCACTGATTTTCTTTATTTATTTGTATGTTCAACTCGATAGCTGATGTTAATTCTTCTCCTCTTTGATTTTGTGCAGACGAAGAGAACGAAGAAGGCCGGTATTGTCGGGAAGTACAGTATGTACACCGTTTGTTTCGATTTATAAATAACGAGGACTAAATGTGTAATTATACTCTTATTTTTTTAACTGCCACGTCACCCTTTCGTTAACCTTTAACGGCTGGTGGTCACATTGATACCATTTAAATAGTTTAGTGGTTTAATTGTGACGAAAAAAAGTAATGTGGTCAGATCGTAACTTTTACAATAATAAGATGGTCATTTATGTAGTTTACTCTAAAAAAATTAATCCTTTTTGTTTTTTATTGTCAACACGTTGGCAAAAGGTTAAAATTTTGGGTCCTTAACTATCTATTATTGTATAAATTATTTTGGATCCTTTTAAACTTTTTTTTATCATAGGATCCTTTTTAACCCGAATCTTAAGTCTTGTGGTTTTTATATTTTTATTTAAACTGTGATTTTAAGTTTTGTGAGTGTTTTTAATTCATGTAAAATTTATTTTAATATGAATAAATTTATTTAATTCGACTAAAAGTTATTTTTATTATTTGGCACGACTAAATTTGTTTTTATTTAACTCAATTTAATAAAACTCAAGTGACAAAATAAATCTTTTCAACTCGAAACATAAGAAAATTTTCATTGATTTAATTGAATAATCACCCTATATATATTCCAATAACCATAATATCAAATTACAAATTAATATATTTTTACCTATTATTTTTTAGTAAATAAAGTAGGCGACATTCAATTCTAACGATAAAATCACTAAAAAAATTATATTTTTACCTATTATTAAGTTATAAATTACACCATCGAAATATTCCCGAATACTTTAGCCCCATAAAATTTACTTTTATGTGATTAATTCTTGGTTCAATGTAATGGAGACCTTAATAAGTTTTTTTTTAAAAGGACCTTAATAAGTTTTAGTTTTTAGATTTTTTTTTGTTAATATATTTAGATTTGAGCTCTAATATACATGGTTTTATCATATTTATTTAATATTTATATCAATTGCGGTGTCCCATTTATTTTGTAGTTAAGCTTAACATATTTAATAATATTGTATTTTTAATGAATCAAACTCGAAACATTCGGTTAAGCTTAAACAACTCTAATCAATTAATCCAAACGCTTGATGGTCATATCCATATATATTATAGTTCAAATTCATATATATTCTGATTAGAAATTTGATTATGCATTATAGCGATTGATTCTTATTATAATTATCCAAATACATTCATTATTGTATTGTAAATTCTTTCTCAAATTTACCTTGCTAGCCATAGGGAAAAGAAACGTTCAGAAGTTTGTTCAATCCCATTTCTTGCTGTGACTAATCATTTTAAGAAAACGAGTTTAAGAGCTAAGATTTAATGTTAAACAACATAGAAAATGTAAATTAATTTTGGGAAACATATTGGAGAAATTTTGAGATTAAAAAGCAAGGTTTGGCCCTGAATATAACAATAATAAAGTGTGGTCCATTGAGTTAAATTTGTAGCAGCTGATGCCCATTGCTGAATGCTGAGCCAAGGATGTAGACATCCGCTACATTATTAGTAGCGTTACTATAATAATACTCCATATATATAAGAGCATTATAGACATTTCATGTGATTCCCATTCCACGTCATGTTGTTTCACCGCTTCCTATTTTGTCTGTTTCTGTATTCACCATTTCCTTTAACTGCATGCATCTACCCATTGGAGTTACGATGAATGGTTGTTTAAACTTCAATTTTAATCAAATTAATTGATCAAACTGAAATTTTTTCGGTTAATCAATTAATTTTATGTTTGGTCGGTTAACGATTAATAATTTTTTTTAAATTTCAGTTATCAGTTAATTCGTTTAAAACCAGTTAATTAACCAAATTAACCGAAATTTTTATATATTATATTATATATATTACATATATTTATTTTTGGTCATTGAAATTTTAAAAATTATAAAATGATCATTAATTTTTTTGATATGATATAAAGTGGTCATTAAACTTTATCAAATTAGCATAAATGATCATTAAATTTATTAAATTATTAAAAAAACGATCAATAATCTTTTCAATATTTATCAATAATTTATAACGTGCAATGAATCAATGACCATTTGTAATAGTTCGATAAGTTTAATGGATGTATTATAACTTCTGAAAGTTTAATGGCTAAAAAGATCATGTTTACATAGTTTAGTGACCAATTGTATAATTTAACCAAAATTTTGTAACAAATTTCGGTTAATTCGAACATCAACCCAATTAACCGAACTTTTTCGGTTTGGTTAAAAATTAAAAAAAAAACTTCGGTTCGGTATCGGCTAAATTTTTTTTTATAGTTCGATTCGGTCGATTAACCGAAACGACCGATTGGACATTCTTATTTTATGGATAATTTTGTTTATATAGTATTTTTTTGAATAACGTCTATGTAGTAAGGATGAAATTCCTCTACCCCTTTCGGTCCCCCTACATATGCCCCCACGCTCAAAATTAACTTTAGGGTTTAGGGTTTATGGTTTTAGGTTAGGGGTTGTGGTTAGGGTTTAGGAAATTTAGGGTAGGGTATATTTTTTAGGGTATAGGGTATAGGGTTTAGGATTTAGAATTTAGGGTTAGGGCTTAGATTTTAATTTTATAGTGTTTTTTAGTGTTGGGGCATATCTAGGGGCACCGAAAAGAGGCAGACGAATTTTATCCTAGTAGTAATTCTAAATTAGTAATATTCTTATTTTTTAATTATATTAATCTGTACATAAATAAAATTCATCTTTTCCGATAAATGTTTCGTTTTTTTTAAGTTTGTTTCTTGTTTTTCGTCTACTTTGTCAGATTCTTATTCAAATATGCTTTTATGGCAGTTCTTTTGTCTACTTGGTTGCAGTTTTTTCGTCTTCTTTTTAGCAGTTCTTGTCTGTCTTCATGATAATAGTATGCCTTTTGACAGTTACGCGTTCGAGTGACGAGAATTAACGAGCGCTTTTCAACGAATGAGATCGTTCTATACATATTATGAATCCCTTTGGTGGTTGTGTCGACATGCCAAGATCAAGTAGCGGAAGAATTTTTGCTATATTCAAAGAGCACTCAAGGCAAAGTATAGTTTTTCTGAATTTTTATTTTAAAAGTTTTCTTCTGACAATGTTAGGTTTGCTATGTTCAACGTCTTTCACACCTTTACATTTTTGTTGTTTTGTTCAACACTGTATTTCTATTGTAAAAGGTGCGAGTCCTTTGTATTCCTTTCGCTATTGAATATAATTCAATTTCTAAAAAAGAATAAATTATTTATTTTAATTTTTTTTAAAATCACATCAATTGTACTACCACGTCATTAAAGTTGACTCATCAGTCATCACCATCTTATTGGAGAACAATAATTTATTAAATTTGTAAAAAAAATAATTTATTAGATAAAATGACACATAGATATATTAGTTTAGAAGTTGATAATTATTTAAAGACAAAATGTATGATATAGACAAAGGACGATTGTCGATAATGATTATGTTAATAACAACGGTCAAAGGCCGAAACTGTTACAATTTATGATTTAAGGTTAAATTGATGAAATTAAAAAAGAAACAATATACTATTTGAAAATATATAGACTAGATTGATACAAATAAAAAAAAGAGGCTCATCCCCTTGTGTCCTGGTGGCAAAGGTAGATGTTCATCATCTCTTGGGACCCGAGTTTGAGCACCAATAATGCATGATGTGTGTGCCATCTTAGAAAAGACTAAGAAAGTTGAACAAATGCTACCCTTGCATCGCACCAACATATTTCAAAAAAAAGGTAGCACTATTAATTTGAGATTATTACAATGCAAAAAATTAAAAATATATTTTATTTTTTAATAAAATAATACTCTTTTTGTCACACTAAAACTGTCACATGTTGACTTTTTTTGGGTCAAACTTTTTCAACTTTGACCTCTTATAATTTAAAATTTATTATTGATAAAAATATGAAAAAATATATTTTAAAAACTTTAAATCAACTAGTTTTTAAATATATTTTTTATAATTTTTAATTAATTAAAATATTTAAATAAATTATAGTCAAAGTTGAAAAATTTTGACCAGAAAAATGTCAACATGTGAAAGTGGCAAGCACATTTCCTTCCTTTTTCCAAGCATTAAAATTTATATAAGACATATATTAAATGATGTACTTTATATCACAAGGTATACACTTAGTGTAGTGGCAAGCACATGTGCTATGGACCACAAGGTCCTTTGTTCAAATCCCTCTAGTTGCATTTTTTTCTCTTTAATTTTTCTGGGCATTAACAATCATTAAAGACATATATTAATTGTTGTACTCTATAACATAAAAGCATTCTTGGTTTAGTGGCAAGCATAAAACTTGGGAACCCCAAGGTCTTTGGGTCAAATCTTGATGGGGGTAGTTTGTTGCTCTCATTTATCCACCTCCAATTGGTGACACGTGTCACCACCTGATTGGAGGTGGAAAATTAATTAAATTAATCAAATAAAAATAATTAAAGACTAAATGTGTAATTATACCAATTTTTAACAGTTCTGTCAATTTTTTCGTTTTTAACGGCGTGTGGTTAAAATAGATCCATTTAAATAGTTGTGTGGTGCATTTGCGGCAAAAAATAATATAGTGGTCATTTTGACACCAAACCCATAGTTCAATGGTCATCTGTATAGTTTACCCAATAAATAAAAAAGAGCACATGATAGATGATTAAGGTCGTTTTTGGAGAAAAATAAATAAATTTTAGGGTAAATTACGTAAATCTCACTAAACTTTACTATTAAGTCTATTTTGATTACTTAAAGTTTTAATACATTCAATTTACTCAGTGAAGTTTATATATTGAGTGTGTTTTTTTTCACCTTTGTTCCCTATATATATTTTTTAAATAGTTTATTTTTAAATTTACCTTACTTTTAAACATTTATATTTTATCCCTAACCCTCAAATACGATAAATTATATTATAGGTCTTTCCCACCACCTAGGATATGGGACCACCCAATTAAAATTATACATGTCATTAAATTTTTATATGTCATCTTCCATAATCCATGTCATCTTTAATTTTTTAACCCTAAAAAATTAAACATAAAATAGTAAAAAGTAAAAGAAGAAAAAATAAACTCCCCAATTACCAATCGTCTCTCTATATTCCTCATTGTTTGCCCACTGCTTCTATCTCAATTCTTCATCTTTTCTCTCCAATTGCGAATCGTCTCTCTCTTATTTTTTGTACACAAACGTTAAAATATGGGGGAATTATCCAGCAACCGTTAAAATTGGATTCCTCCCAATTCCAGTGCCTCTATCCCAATCGTCTCTATCTCAATTTTCTATCTTTCAACAAAAATTAAAAGTGGATCTAACAAAGGTTTCAACAAGCTTCAAGTAAGCATTATATTTTTATTTCTTTATGTTCTTTTAAGTTATATTTAATTTTTATTATCTCCAAATATATATATATATAGAGCTAATGTTTGGATAATAAATATATATATGCTTTCAAATTGAAATTAGTAGTAGTTTTCAAATTGAAATTAGCAGTAACTTTCAAATCGAAATTAGTAGTAGTTTTCAAATTGAAATTAGCAGTAGTTTTCAAATCGAAATTAGCAGTAGTTTGAAATTAGCAGTAGTTTTCAAATTTAATTTAACTATGGCGACTTAGATAATAAATTACTATATTTATATTAATATGTGTTTTTTTTCTTCATATTTTTAATATAGAGCTAATGTTATATGTTGATACGATAATTTTGTTGCAGAGATGCTTCATAACAATGAGAAAGAAGAATAAAATAATTTGAATTTTGTAGGAAGAAAAGAAAAAGAAAGTGTGAATTTGATGGGAGTTGACGTTGATAGTGAAGAAGCGGCTTACAATTTGTATAAAGATTATGGTCATGGTATTGAATTTAGTGTTCGAAGAGGTAGAAACAGGTATGTTTTTGGCACCAATGTTATTCGTTGCAAAGATTATTTTTGTTCTAAGGAAGGTTTGAAAGAATTTGAGGGTGATATCAATGCGAAGCAATTTAATAAGTTAGAAACTGGAACTGGATGTCAAGCGATGATTCGTTTTACGGTGCAATACAATATTTGGACAGTCACTCGTTTTATTTCAGAGCATAATCATGAGTTAGCAACTCCTTCTAAAAGACGTTTACTTAGATCTACGAGATCTCTTCCGACAGCCAAAGCTAATGTCATTAGTTCAATGGTTAGTGCTGGAATACGTCTTACTGATGTTTTTTCTTACATGTCGAAGGAAGCATGTGAATCTGAAAATATTGGGTTTACAAAGCGAGATTGCTATAATTATCTGAATAAACAAAAGATGGTGATTATTGAAGCAGGAGATGGTCAAAGCCTTCTTAACCACTTCAAGGTGAGAGCAGGTGAAGATCCAATGTTCTTTTACACAGTTCAAGTGGATCAAAAAAAATCGAATGACAAATTTCTTTTGGAGAAATGGTAGATCAAGAATTGATTATGACTATTTTGGTGATATTGTGATTTTCGATACAACTTATCGTACCAATAGATATAATTTGATTTGTGCTCCCTTTGTAGGGATTAATCATCATCGACAAACTATAATGTTTGCTTGTGCTTTTCTGTTAGACGAAACGACCGCTTCTTTTATATGGTTGTTCAAGTCCTTCTTGCAATCAACGGGAAATCAATCTCCAAAAATCATAATGACAGATCAATATCATGCAATTAGTAAAGCGATTGAAGAGGTATTTACTGATTCACATCATAGATTATGTCTATGTCGTATTTTTAAGAATGCACTTTCGCATCTTGGTAGTCTTAATTCAAATGCAGAATTTCATACTTTGTTTCATAAATGCATGTAAAGTTGTGAATCAGAGATAGAATTTGAAGAAACTTGGGCAAAAACGATGAATGACTATAAGCTTCATGACCATAGATGGTTGAAAGGTTTGTATAGATGCCGTGAAAAATGGAATACTGCTTTTAGCATTGATATATTTTCTTCCCAAATTAAATCTTCTCAGAGGGCTGAAGTCACAAATAATGTTTTACATGGTATTTCGAAGGCCACTATTTCTCTTACGGAATTCATTTTGGAGTTTGAAAACTTAGTTGCAAAATGACGTTCTTCTGAAGGTGAGAAAGATTTTCAATGCAAAAATGGGTCAGTTACATGTACAATTAAAAATTGTGGTATTTTGATTCATGCATCGAAAGTGTATACTCATGAAATATTCAAGCGCTTTCAGAAAGAATTTCTTGATGTAATTTCGTTAACATGGATAAAAGTTGCTCAAGATAACTCAGTTTATACATTTGAAGTGACGATGGAAGAAAATATTTCAAGAATATGAACAGTCAAATTTAACACATCTACCATGGAGATTTATTATACTTGTAAGAAGTATGATTTTTGTCAATATCTTTGCTCTCATACCTTGCGAATTCTCAGTGTTAAAAATGTCAAGAAAATTTCTGAACAGTACATCTCCCAAAGATGGACTAACGATGCTAAGAAGAATGTGCATGTTGATAAGATTGACGAGTTCTCACATCAACACACTACTGAGGTTGATATTGAAGGTGTATTTCGTAATCGTATGGTTCGATTTACTTATAATTTTATTGTTAAAAGTCAAAAAGCGAAAAAATAAAAAAGCTTTGTCAAAAGATTTTATACGAAGGTGACTTGAAAGTTGAAGAAGAATTGAAAAACTTATGCAGTACTAAAGATTTTGAGCTCATGAAAGATAAGACAGAAACTTCAAAAGTAATGGCGCAAATAAATAAGCGAAATATACTGATAAAATGTAAAATTTTATATTCTTTAAGATATTTGGTAATGACTTTTCTTTTTTTTTTCCTTTTAGGAAATGTAAAAAGGTTGCTTGTTGAAGAATTATCAAATAAAAATGATGAGATTGTGAAAAGATGTAAAATTGATAATTCTCATGTCTTAGATCCTCCATGTGTTAGGCCAAAAAGGATTTCTAATGCTAAATTTAAAGGCCATCTTGAGAAAAAAAAATTAAAAGCATCCACGTCAACCAAACAAAGTAAGAGCTTATAATTTTTTTTAAATTTATTTTATATTTAAAATATATTGTTTTTGAGAAGTTTAAGTGTTTTTACAGAAAAATGAAACAATCAGCAATTTGAAAGTCTTTAGATGCTTCTGTTGGTATCACTCCACATCATGATAACTTTGTATGTATAAAATTAATTGGTATCATATCATCTTTGACAACTTTTTACGATTAATTATAATTTACTTTTTAATTATAGATTATTCCTTCGGTGATAATGCAAACAAGCAATATTTATAAACCTCTGTACCATAACACAATGCAATTTTTTAATACGGTAATTATTTATAGTACTAATTTTAGAATAAAGTATTCTTAAAAAGCATCTAAATGAAATTTATTTTTAATTTTTGTTTTTTAGGGTCCAAGTAGTAGTTGGTACTCCGATGCTCTTAACTTTCCTCATAGAATTGTGCAACAAAATAATGCGACAACTACTCTAAATTTGAGTCAGATATTTTTTTAACTCAAAATCGTAGTAACTATCTTTTTTATTTCAAATTTAACTGATTTAAATTAATATAGACATCTAGTGAATGGAGAATTAATGAATCAAACATGCTTTATGCACATAACTTTGGTTTTGCACCAAATATTCAGGTAAATATATAATTTTATTGTAGTATTTCATTGCAGAAGTTTTATTTTTATCAAGTTTAATTTTATGTGTTCACTAATCATAGGAACCTTACAAATATAGTGAAGGACATCCAAATTCAAATCCAAAACTATAATAATAGGTTAGTTATTGTATTTCACACAAAAATATATTGTTATTCCATATTTGATTTTATTTTTTTAAAAATTGATTCTGCTCTATATAGAAATTAAATATTTATTTTTTTATTCAAATGATACAGGTTAAAGCTTTTCATATGGGCATTTGGATCAAAAATAAAATCTGACATTCATTGAGTTACATAGTACCTTAAACTTTAGATTTTATTACATTAGTACCTTAAACTTTAAATTTTATTTGAGTTATATTATAGGTTTTTCTCTTTTAAATTAATTATACAAGGATATGCTAAATGTTCTTGTGAAAGTCATCTTTTATTTATATTTTAACATTCTTACAAATAATCAAAATAAATGTTTGGTACATGATTTTTTATCTTCAATAGTATGACTTGATCTTCGCATAAATTAGATTTATTATAGTAGCACAATGATTTAAAATGACCAACAAACATTATTGAATCTCTTAAAAATTTTAGTGCCCCCTTCAAAAGCCTTGCCTCACAACGATTGGTGAAGTATATGTTCCTTAGCAAGATCACGTTTTTATATGTTCGTTCAATCCCAAATTTATTATACATGCCCATATATAAACTATGTCACCATAATTATGAGATTTCTAATGTTTAATGAGCATGGCTAGTCGAGCTCTTTCAACAGTTTTTTTATTCTTGTTGTATAGAGCAACTATAAGTTAACAGTGATGTAAAACTCACTACATGACCAATTGTAGGAAACTATATTGTCTAAAGGAAAGTTTGATTAACCTTCTAATGCTTCAAATACAGAGTAAAACATGTCAACCTGCTTTTGTCAACTGAAATTGTTACAATAATACTTTTAAGCTTAAAACACTTTCATTAATTTTTTACTGCTAATAAGAATATGTACAATAATTAATTTAATCTTGTATCTACCGTCTCAAAGAAGGATAAGTAAAAATTGATGCACACCGCTGATAAAACATACACAAAAATATTTCCAATCAGGTTAGTCGTTGAGTTTCAAAAGCTTGTATGCCAGATTGCTTCATCAACCTTTCCTCACCGCTGATGCACCTCTTTTATTCCTTGCTTGAGCTATCCACCTACAATCTATCAAACAAATTTAATCATTCTCATGAAAACATTATTTTCATACACTCTCAAGGAGAGAAACGAGATTACAAACTAAAAATCAATACACTACAAAGATTCAACATAATTTAATCATTCTCATAAAAACATTATTTTCGTAGCCTTACCGTATTCGTACCCTATAATTTTAAAAAAATAATGTCTTTTGTTCTCGTCACATCCCCGTATCTGCTTCAGTGCAACATAGTTGTTATGTTAAGTTAAGAAGAAGAAGGGTTGTAAATAAAAATTAAATATAACTTGAAAGAACAACAAATAAATAAAAATATAATACTTACTTGAAGCTTCTTGAAACCCTTGCTATATCCAATTTTAACGTATGTTGGAATAGTTGGAGAATTGAGATAGAAACGATTGGGATAGAAGCACTGGGAATTGTGAGAATTCAATTTTAACGTTTGCTAGATAAAATTTTTTTCTTATTATAACGATTGGGATAGAGGCATTGAGATTTGGGGAGAATTGAGATGCAGATTATTGGGAATTGGGGAGAAAAGATGGAGAATTGATATAGTAGCAGTGGGAAAATAATGGGGAATAGAGAGAGACGACTGGCAATTGGGATAGCTTGTTTTTTCCTCTATTGTTTTACTTTTTATTATTTTATGTTTAATTTTTAGGGTTAAGAAATTAAAGATGACATGGATTATGGAAGATGACATGTAAAAATTTAATGACATGTATAATTTTAATTGGGTGGTTCCATATCTTAGATGGTGAGAAAGACCTATAATATAATTTCTCCTCAAATACTGACTCCGTCACTAACACTAACAACCGCAATAAACTAACTTAATTAACATTATCCAATCGTAGTAATGGCAAGCGTTTAAAATAGTCACAAAGGGGCAGCCCAATGCTTATAGGAAAAAGATGGTCCACTTCATTGGCATTTAACAATGAACCGACTCTTTGATTAATTAAAACAATGACCGACTTTTGACCATTAGAAATTAAAAAGCCTAATAATTGAAATCCAAAGTTGATTACACGTGAAAATTACTTAAATTAACTATTATTTTTAAATATTTTTAATATGATTTTATAATAATATCTGTTTAATTGTAATTCTAAATAAAACTTATATCTCATAAATAAAATTATTCAAATTTAGAAGTTAAATCTTCTACGAATAATAATATCTTTATTAGAATTATCCATTAAGTTCACATTAATTATGAACTTCAATAGTATTTAATGTTGAATCAAACCTAACCTATATTAAAAAGGAATATAATAAAATTGGGTTCATTAAACTTCTATTTCGAGGTGAATAAAATTTAAAGGAAAATAGTGATTGGATGAAAGCGAGTACCGACAGTGATTGGGGATTTGACGTCATATGTTACACGAGTCATGCAATACTAATATAGTGAAAAATATAGCACCATACTTACATTGGAAAGGTATATGGCAATGCTTCGATCGACATGAGCAGGTTGTAGATGTTTTCATTCTGATCAAACGAGCGTGGGGTGTTTTTTTTGTGTGTGGCTTTGTGCGTATGTGTTATGAGGAAGATGCTGAGAGAGTGATTAAGCGATTAAATAGCTACTGGCTATATGGATTCAAAATGCAAGTGTCTTTTGCAACAAGAGATATGTGAAATTTATACTGGAAATGAAAATTATCGGTGAAAAGAAATTTAAAAATAAAGATGGAAAAAATATGTTCGGTACAGATAATTGAGGATTTGGAAAAAGTTATGATTTTGTAAAATTGTGCGATGGGGTGGTGTAGACTAACGTGGGGGATTGCATCGTTGTTCAAGGAATTGAAGGAGGCTAATTTGACTGAATTTTCTCTAATGCGTATTACGGGAGCGCGAGTTCTTTTTATGTTTAACAAAATGGTAGAGTGGTCATCTGATCTAGACAAAGGCGATCGACGAGTGTGGTTGGTGATTAGCAGTTTGTCGATGCATGCTTGGACGCGTGATACGTTTGCAAATGTCGCTACAGTTGGGATAAAATTAGTGCGTATTAAAGACATTATGCTTGAACCAATTTTGTTTAAAAGGCGATTCCATCGTTCTTCAAGGAATTGAGAGAAGTCAATTTGATTAGGTTTTCTCTAATGCGTATTGCCGGAGCGCAAGTTCTTTTAATGTTGACAATGTAAAATCTCATCTGTAATCACTAATTTTGTCCGGACATCGGACCCCTTTAAGTTTGTGTTGTTAATGGGCTTATATTGGGCTGTTACGAAATATAAAAAAGAAAAAAAAGAAAAAAAAGAAGAAAAAGAAAAAAGAATATATATATATATATACATATATATATCATACATATTATTATCTTACTATTAGGAGTGTTATTAGATATAAGTATAATTAAATAATAATGCTTAAATGTGTATATGTTTTTGATTGCCTTTTAGGATTATTATTATTAGTAGCATTACTATTTTATATTTCAAAACACAAAAAAAGCTAAACATTAATATAATATTTTATTAATATTATCTTATCCTTATTATTTATCTGTCATTACACATTTGTATATTATTATTGTTATTAGTAATTACTATTATTATTATACGTTATTATTACTATTATTGTTGATATCATTAATATTAAGTAAGAATAAATAAAAGCCCAAAATATGTTTGAATTAAATAAACACAGTCCATACATTGATTAAAAAATAATAAAGTCCAATTACATGAAGCCCAAATGCCCAGCAGGCCCAAATTACACAAAAAAACCCTAATGATCAAGAAAAAAACCTTTAAATTGGGTAGAAACTAAGTATGGGAGTCGCTCCTCTTGGAAGCCTAATAGCACAGAAAAGATTTCATATGTGCATCCCTGCAACATTCAGAAAATTTCGCTCGGGTCAACCATTTTTCAAAAGACCCCAACTTGATTTTCACTTGACATGATTCTTCAAATGTATATTTTCATAATAAAATTATTTTTACCCAATCACTTGCATAAGTCTTCTACATGGGAATGAACAAGCGGACTGATCGTGGCCCGAGGTAAAGCCATCAGTACCCAGAGGGGCACCCTCGGAGGTTCAAGCATTACTAATACCTCCAGTTGAAATATCAAGACCGTCTTCGGTAAAATGTCAAGCTATGAAGTCGACCTTCGCTAAGGAATGTTGAAATAGAACATGAAAGTAGAAAATTTGATGTTGAGAGTCGGGGAACAAAAGTTACCCTCGGAGCCTAGGCACCTTGACGGAAGGAATGTCTTGAGAAGGACCATGTGCACCACGCACCAAGATGAGGCAGTGAGCGATCTGAAATCAACTCGACAAAAGGCGATGAAGACAGAAGTACGCCTAAGAAAAGGAGGAAGATAGAAAAGAAAAAGAAGAGAAGCCGAGACGAGGACCCTAAAGGCACTTTGGGGCAAATGAGCGAAATTCAGAAGAGGCGCTCTTGACCACGAATTTAGAGGAACAAGGGCCAAAAATTGGTGGCATCTTTGGACAAAAGACACCAGTTAAAGCAGTCAACATTAATCAGAGGTCAGTTAAAAGGTACATAAGCCTAAAGCAAGTGAGGGCAATGGGATTCTAATCAGTGTAAGTCCTCCCTTCAAGAAGAACCGAAAAAGAGAGAAGTTGACTTCAAGATGAAAACTCAAAGGAGTGCCCAAAAAGAGAAAAAGAGGAAGAAAGAGGACAAAGAAAAGAGAAGACACAGTGAAAACCCAAAAGACACTTTGGGGATTGAGGCGAAATTCAAGAGGAACGCTTCAGATCAGAAACTCATGACAAAGGAGGCAGAAACTCAAAGCCCAAGAATTTCAGAGCAAAGGAGGCAGATACTCGAAGCTCGTGACAAGGGAGACAGAAACTCAAAGCCAAAGGATTTTAGAGCAAAGGAGACAGATACTCAAAGCTCGAGACAAAGATATATGACATCTGCTCATCTATTCGGGCATTAGGAGAATAGAACCCGCCTATCCGTTCAGGCACTTGGAGAATGGAAATCTGTCTATCTAATCAGGCAATCAAAAGTCAGTAAAAAAGAAAAAAAGAAAAGAAATGAAAAACAGAAGAAAGAAAGAAAAAAAGAAAAACAAGAAAAAAGAACAAAAAGAACAAAAAAAACAAAAAAAGAAGAAAAAAAAGAAGGGTTCAAAGTGAAAACCCGAGCGGCACTTTGAGGCAAACAATTCCAGAAGGGTATGAGAAGAAGAGGAACAAGGGTCTAGTAGTACTCGAGAGGGGCATCATTGTCCGTGAGGTAACAAGGGTTTTGTACATAAGAGTTTGAATCAGAATTGATGAAAGATAACACAAGGCTAGAAAAAGTGTAGATGAAGTTTTTAAATACGACAAAAGTCACTCGACTCGAATATTTGAACAAAGAACGAGCGGCAAAAGTTTGGGGGCTAGTTTTGCCGAGACACGAGATTGATGAGTGGTGGTAGTCCCAAGATAACGACCACCGACCCTAGAAAATGATGACAAACTAAATCCATGCATCTTTTGCATTCTCGTAAACACATGCATCTTTGCATCCTGAGATATGCTTATGCATCATCGATAGCTAGATGTCACCCATGCTAGGAGCATACTAAATCATACCATAACATTTTGTTTCCTCTAAACAGACGTTTGAAGATTGGTAAAAGAACATATCTACGACTTCACGAGAGGAGGAGCAGATCTCACAAGAGTCAAGAGCCCCTCGACTTTCATTTTTGAAAGACAACTTGAATACCTCTTGGGACGAAGAGAAAATGATAAAGCGAGAACTAAAAGGATTTCAGGCGAAGCCTCTCAAGCCGCCGCTCCAGAATGTCAGGCGAAGCCTTCATATTCGCCACTCAAGGATTTCAAATGAAAGCTCTCAAGCTTGCTGATAGATTTCAAGATGAAGGATCCTACAGAGAAAGGGTCCAAACAAGCTCTATATAGGGGGAACTTGCGACTTCAGGATCTCGAAAGTGGAAGGTCCTACGGAGAGAGGACTTGTAGATCTTTGATTTCAGAGGGGAGTTCGGTAGAGAAGGAACTGCTACTCGAAGAGTACGCTAAGGAAGAGGAGTTTAGTGGAGAAAAAACTCAGAATCCTAAGGCTTCAGAATCTCAAAAGCGGAGGGTCCTACAGAGAGAGGACTTGGAGATCTTTAATTTCAGAAATACGTGGACAAGAGTTCTATATAGAAAGAACTGCCACTCGAAGAATACGCCAAGGAAATGAGTTCTATAGAGAGAGGACTCACCTTCTTAAAGCTTCAGAGGGAAAATTACTCGGTCTAGCGCGTCGCCGCTCCAGGAGAGTAAATTGTCCAACCGAGAAGTTAGACGGATTTAGTTGACCAATTTGCTTTACGACCGTGAAGGGAAAGCAAATCCACTTGGACGCCCAAGTTCGCCTTTTGACCGCGAAGGGGAGGCAAAAAAAATGTTAGGAGTTTCAGCTTGCTTTGTGACCGCGAAATGGACAACCTGCTTTTAGACCGCGAAGGGGAAGGCAAGGTTGTTTGAATGACCAGCTTGTTTTTTCGAAAAGAGAAGGCAAATACATTTAGAATTTGCTCATCTATTCGGGCATTTGGAAGAATAGAACCCGCCTATCCGTTCGAGCATTTAGAGAATGGAAATCTGCAAAAAAAAAACTCTTTGTCTATCTGTTCGGGGCATCTGAGGAGAGAACTCATGATCAGAAGGCGTTGGAAAGAAGAATCACTTGGAATCGCATGGCTGCGTCGGGAGTAAACCGTCCAACAGGGAAGTAGGACAAAATTAGTGCTTATGGTCTTTGCTTTATTCTTGTTCCACAAGTATAAGCAAAGAGGGGCAACTGTAATCACTAATTTTGTCTGGACATCGGACCCCTTTAAGTTTGTGTTGTTAATGGGCTTATATTGGGTTGTTACGAAATATAAAAAAGAAAAAAAAAAGAAAAAAAGAAGAAAAAGAAAAAAGAATATACATATATCATACATATTATTATCTTACTATTATGAGTGTTATTAGATATAAGTATAATTAAATAATAATGCTTAAATGTGTATATGTTTTTGATTGCCTTTTAGGATTATTATTATTAGTAGCATTACTATTTTATATTTCAAAACACAAAAAAGCTAAATATTAATATAATATTTTATTAATATTATCTTATCCTTATTATTTATCTGTCATTACACATTTGTATATTATTATTGTTATTAGTAATTATTATTATTATTATACGTTATTATTACTATTATTGTTGATATCATTAATATTAAGTAAGAATAAATAAAAGCCCAAAATATGTTTGAATTAAATAAACACAGTCCATACATTGATTAAAAAATAATAAAGTCCAATTACATGAAGCCCAAATGCCCAGCAGGCCCAAATTACACAAAAAACCCTAATGATCAAGAAAAAAACCCTAACATATTTGCTTCCTATGCAGCCGCCGCCCTCATCCACAGCCGTCAGATCTATTAAGATCTGACGGTCCAGATCGATACCAGCGAAAAACCCTAGCGAGCCCCAGGGTTTAGCCTCGCGCCGCACGCATCTCGGCCGTTGGATCTTGCCCCATCCAACGGTCCAGATCGAGCCTCCAGATGAAGCCCTAGCAAGCACCCCTTTGGCCCGTGCGCCGCTCTCCTCGTAGCCGTTAGATCGGGATCCATCCAACGGTCCCGGTTCGATGCAGAGACCTCCAGAAGCCCCACGCCTCACGCGCGACGATTCCGTCGCTCAACGCGCCCACGCGTCTGACCTTCTGCCCCGCCGCGCACCTTCGGCCGCCCTACGCTAACACCGTTTTGGGGTTGGTTTCGTCATGCAACAGAGAAAAGCAAAAAAGAAGGATGTCAGATACCCAAAAACGGAACGAAGCAAAACACAAAAATCAGAATCACAGAGAAAAAACAAGAAACAATAAATGGAGCACATATCAACCTTTTATTATATTCATGTTCGAATGTAACATTTTCGGATATAAAATCCGAACTCAAAACCATTGTAAAGAGATCAGAAAAATTTACAGAGAAATCAATAAAAAAGAGAGAGCCTTCTGAGGTAGTTGATGTTTTTTTTTTCTATTCGATTGCATGTAAACCCAAACAAAAAAGGGAAAAACAGAGGAGAGTCTAGGTTTTTTCTTACCATTCGCGTCTCTTCTTCTCCCTTTCGTCCTTCACTCATCCTCTCCGGCGATAAGCCATCTGGTCCCATCCGGGGCCATGCAAGGTGAGCTGGTGGGGGGGAAACGTCGGCAAGTGGTCATTTTAAAGTTTTTAGGTTCGGTCTTTTGAAAGAAAAACGAAAATGGGTTTCAAGAGGTGTTCGATTTTGGGTTTTGAAACACAAAAATGGGGTTTTGCGGCTTGTTTTGATTTCGAAGAAAAAAAAAGAGAGAGAAAGTTTTTAGGGTTCCGGCGCCGGCAACGGCGACCGGAACCCCTTTGCGGCGCTGGAGCAAACAAAAAAAAGGGGAAGCTCTACCCGATTTAGGGTTTTATAAAACTAAAAAGGGCTGAATCTGTTTTCAATCCCCATTTTATAGTATTTCTTTAGTTGTAATTAGGTTTAATTAGGATATAGGTCCCCCCGCGTCGGTGTAATCACGCGGTGAGGATCTCCGCATTTTAAAACCACGCCCGTGGTCCTCCCATGTTTTCAAGTGTTTTTAATTTGATCCCTAGTCTGGTTTCAATCGATTTGCGAAGGGGAAAATTACCGTCACGGTCCCTATAGGTTTCCGCCCCGTTTTAATTGAGTCCAATTTCGCATTTCAATCGGCTTTTCCTAAAATGGTTTTATTTCTGTTTTGGTCCCTGTCCTTTCGCGTATTTTGTAATTTGGTCCCAGCCAGCTCCTATTTATTCATTTAATTATTTATTTTTTGGCATATCATTCTTGGTCATATTGTTGTCATGTATGCATTTTCGTCACTCATGCATCTTGCTTTTTTATGTTTACATCGAATATATATATTGCATGCTTGTTTTTTTTATGTCATTCGAGTATATGTTTTGCCATATTTTTTTTTCTTTATATGTGGTGTGTGGTCATATGCTTTATGTTTAGCATTTAATTTTATGCATTTAATATAGCTTTGCCACATGTTGTGCTTACATGTTCTTTACTATGGCATGCATAATCGCTTTAATGTTGTTCGAATATATTTTTGTAGCATGCATCCTAATATGTCATGATAGGTTGCATCCGAATTTTTAAATTGCAATGCGAGTGTCTCTTTATTCGGGAACGAACGAGGCCAGTACCAGTCGTGGTGGTGGTGGTTCGGACGTTCCTTCTCGAATATTAAGACCTTTAAAATTTACTCGCTCGTATAACCAAGTTTCGATACGATTTGTCACTTTAATTCGCAAAATTTAATATTAATTAAGCGGTAATGTTTTTGGTACCGATTTTTGGGCACGACGGGGGTGCTAATCCTTCCTCGCGTGTAACCGACTCCCGAACCCTTTTAAAATCTCTGGTTTTATTTCGGTGTCCGGTCTACCATTTTTAAATGGTCGGTGGCGACTCCTCTATCTTTATTAAAATTCGACTAATTTTTCAAAAACCATTAAAACCCGGTTCTTCTAAGTGACACCGAGGTATATAGGTATTTTTTTAGTCGCAACATCATCGAGCGATACTCAGAAAAGACGGGTGGGATCATTGGTTTGAAAAATTGGTAGAGTGGTCACATGATCTAGACAAAAGAAATCGACAAGTGTGGTTGACAGTTAGCAGTTTGCTAATGCATGCTTCGATGCATGATACTTTTGTAAATATCGCTGCGATTTGGGAGAAATTGGTGCGTATTGAAGACGATATGCTTAAACCAGTTTCGTTTGAAAGGGTTAAAATTTATATAGACACAAAGTGTATGACCTAAATTGACGAGACTGTAAACCTCAATGCGAGAGGACATATTTTTTTTACATTCTAGTCTATGAAACAAAAATAAGGAGTGATAAAGGTGTTTGGCATTGTGAGGAGGTTAGTTTCACAGATGATGATATTGAAAAGAAAATTGAATGTGAGATGGAGACGAGAGGTGAGGAACATTTGACATTATATACGGAGGGACAAGAACATGTTAGTAATACATATGTTTCAAAACGAGACCCTTCTTTATTGATAAAAGACTCGCGTGTTAGTGCTACAGAAAATCAAGTAGAGATAGTGTGGAAGGAAGATATTTACGGGTGGTTGAAGTACTTTTTAGCTTGAGTAATTGGATGATCGATGAAGAGGTGGGTATGATACAACGAGATAAAAATACACAACAGAGACCATCTGTCAGTTTTACAGCGAACGATGATGTATGGCTAAACTATCATGTGGGCATCATTGGGAATGACATGTCTTGTGAAGAGCAGTTTGTTGGGCCGTGTGACATTGAGGTTGTGGCTTCAGCTTTTGATTTGAACTCTATAGCACCAGTGGATCGTGAGATAGCCAAACATATATTAGAGAAAAAATGGCGAGGACGTCAAAAAAAATTCAGCTAAAAGTGAGGGGGTGGCGAGCGCTTCGCTAAAGGCGTTCACTTTTGTCAATAGACCACAAAAATTTTCAGAGAGGTCCGAGAGACAGTTAAACTAAGAGATTTAATTAGTGCAAAAACTATTGGGAAAGAAGATGATATTATTAAGGATTTAGCTCGGTTGATTGCTAAACGAAAGAGAAACTTTTAAGGTGGAGTTGCGGATGTTGTCTTGAAACGTCAGGTTTTGAAAAGACTATCGTGAGTTAGTGGTATTGGAATCACCGGTGGTGACTCGAGCTCAGACCGTTCTTCATAACGATACGAAACGCAAAGTGCATGCATTAACGAAGTTTGTGTTTTTATCTCTGAAAGAAAATCAAGTAACCGTGAAACTTGAGACGTAACTGGAAAGTGTTCTGAAGATAGTGATTTAAAAAGTATGGCTTTCAAATATTTTTGATTTTTTTGCATCGCCATCGGTTGGTGCATTTGGCGGCTTGTTGGTGGATATGAAAAATTTTACTGTTTGTATTTATGCTCGTGGGAATTCTAAATAGCCTGAAGATTGGAGTGGATGTTTCGATTGAGATGCATGTTTTGTGGGGCTGCCTTTGTGGTGTATGATAGTCGTTGTGGTGATATGGCGGTTAGGAGTTGTGACATTGTTGTTGTGTGTACTCTTTGGTATTTCGTTGGGTATAATATCATTGTGTGTACTCTTTTACTCCACCATAAGTTTATATCTCATTTTGTATGATTATATTCTTCAATACAAATATACTTAATTGCGGATAAAAAATGGCTTAATGTCAAAATAAGTGCCTAAATTATTATGTTTTTTTCCTTTTAAGTGTCTAAACTATCATTTTTGTCCTTTTTAAGGTTAAATCAAGGCACCTATTTTGGCAAAAAAAAAATTGAGCACCTATTTAAAAAAACAGATTAGGCACTTAAAAAGATAAAAATTAATTTAGACATCTAAAAAGGTAAAAACATAATAATTTGGGCACTTATTTTGATATTAAACCCTAAAAAATAAACTTCTCTTTCGGATTAGTAGATTTTATGTAGCTTGCAACCTATGAATTCATAATAGTTGTCGGGAATTGCCAATTGGAATGAAAATGACAGAGATTTATGCTAATAGAATTGAGCATGGCGTTTGAGATTTAATCACTTGGGAGCTTTATTTTCTCGACCAACAAACAATCTCCTCCACTAAAAATGGTCTGAAGTGGAAGATATATTTTAATAGAGCAACACAGAAGCACCATATAAACGGGAACATGTGTCAAGATTTTCATCCCTTGATAGTGCTGTGGGAGCTTCAGGTTCTGCCACGTGGATTTTGGAATCCCCACAACCTGTGCATGTCGCACCTCCTATTGTTCAGGTTCATGAGCGAGTGGCTTCAAATTCTCAAGCCATTTCCCCTCTTCTCCCTCCATCAGACCACTTGTCCAGTTTTCCGATCTGGAAATCTGTTCACTCTGCTTTCTTTCTTACCTTCCTAAACCAGAAATTGTTTTCCTTTAACAGAATTTCATTGCTTTTCTGTTTATTTAAACCAACAAGGTTCTTTCCTTTTTGGTGAAACAATGGCTACTACTTTGTTTCAAAATCCTTCACCAACTGTTTTCACAGGAACCCAGTTTCCAGTTTCCATTTCCAGGTATGTTTCAACAGAATCGTCGCCTTGTTTACACTGTAATCACCATTTCAGAAGCAAAACAAGTAAGCAAAACAAGGGATTTGTACAAGTCAAAGCTACAGTGGCTGATGGTATCCCAAGTGTTTCAAACACTGCTGAGAAGAAGGAATTTGATGGGAATCAAGTGGAGAAGAAGAAGAAGCTGAGGATATTGGTTGCTGGGGGTGGGATTGGGGGATTGGTCTTTGCATTGGCTGCAAAAAGGAAAGGTTTTGATGTGATGGTGTTTGAGAGGGATTTGAGTGCTATAAGAGGTGAGGGACAATATAGGGGTCCAATTCAGATTCAAAGCAATGCATTGGCTGCTTTAGAGGCTATTGATATGGAAGTTGCTGAGAAAGTTATGGAGGCCGGTTGCATCACTGGAGATAGAATTAATGGATTGGTTGATGGGGTTTCCGGAACTTGGTGAGTTGTTACTGTTAATGATTCTTTCTGTAAGTTTTCTCTTTTCCTGCAACTGTTAGAACCAAGAAAGTAGAAAATTTTGTGGTTGTTATAGTGTTGAGGCTCATGTGGTAAACTACTAGGGGAGACGCTGTTGAAAATTTGTAGATGTTATCACACTTAATGATACATGGTTTCAACAGGTACATCAAGTTTGATACGTTCACCCCTGCCGCAGAAAGGGGGCTGCCGGTTACAAGAGTTATTAGTCGGATGACTTTGCAAGAGATCCTGGCTCGCGCCGTCGGCGAAGAACTAATTTTTAATGAGAGTAATGTTGTTGATTTTGAAGATGATGGGAATAAGGTAATATGAATCGGTCATAGCCTCATAGGTTAAGATGGTCTGTCTCCTTAACAATCATTGTAGCCGAAGGAAAGCATGAAATGTTATATTTGTTATTTTCTTTTAGTGTTCAGCAGACTGATTTTACTGCTAATTCCTTTTGTTGACGTTTATTTTTTGTAATTCTGTAATTTAAAAGTTCAGGTCACTGTTGTTCTGGAAAATGGAAAGCGGTATGAAGGTGATCTTCTGGTTGGAGCTGATGGAATACGGTCGAAGGTACGATTTTGTTTAATCTATTTATTCACGCTGAACATAATCTTTGTCTGTTTAGATGCTAGACTGTTAGCGACCTTGGTACCAACAGAAAACAAAACTAGAAACTAAGCCTTAACTCCAGAGTATAAACTTAGGTCAACTACATGCATTCTTTTCATTTAGTTTGCCGTAATTGAACCAATTAAAGATCTAAATGCAACACGAAGTTTTCACTCGTAGCGGCACTGATTGCTTGTGACTAGTGTTTAAACCTTGAAGTGTTGAAGTGATATCTTAGTTTGTGAATTTTCTTTTCCAGGTGAGGACCAACTTATTTGGGCAAACGGAAGCTGTATACTCAGGCTACACTTGCTATACTGGTATTGCAGACTTTGTGCCTGCTGATATCGAATCTGTTGGGTATGTTCCATATTGTTTTGCTAATATGATTGACCTTACGACTTTACATTTTGTTTTGCATGATACCATTAGAATGCATTGGGTTCTTGATACTTGTAGCTACTTATGTTGAAACTTCACCTTTGAAGGTACCGTGTATTTTTGGGACACAAGCAGTACTTTGTTTCCTCGGATGTTGGAGCTGGAAAGATGCAGTGGTATGCATTTCACAAGGAATCACCTGGTGGTGTGGATACCAATGGTAGATAACCTTATATGTTTTATTTGTTAGAATTCAGTATGTAAGTCAGCAAAAAGTTGGAAAGAGGCTTCGGTTGCCATGGATTTTTCTTTATGGGTTTTCATTTCAAATGTGTACATCTGTTAAATTTTCAACCAATAAGAGTTTTCATACTGAATGTTCCCAACTTATGTTAGCTTGTCGATTCTAAAACTGGTTTCTAATGTTTTTGCTTTCTTTTTTCATCCTTATGCAGGTAAAAAGGAAAGGTTACTTAAAATATTCGAGGGTTGGTGTGATAATGTGATAGATTTGATAGTTGCTACTGATGAAGATGCGATTCTTCGACGTGACATATATGACAGGACACCCTCCCTAACATGGGGAAGGGGGCGTGTAACCTTGCTTGGGGATTCTATCCATGCAATGCAGCCAAATATGGGTCAAGGGGGGTGTATGGCCATTGAGGTATGACTTGAAAACCCATTGTGTTGGCAGTTCCTTCTTCCCCAAACTTAAGCGCAAGTACTGTTGGTAGTGTAGTCTAATATTATCTATTATGCTTTCGGATCAAATGATAAGGATGTTGAGTTGTCTTAGAGAATCCAATGCCAAATGAACAATTTTCCCCCTTCATCTTTGCAGGATGGGTACCAATTAGCCTTGGAACTTGATAAGGCATGGAATGGAAGTGTCGAGTCAAAGACAGCTATTGATGTTGTATCTTCTTTAAGGAGGTATGATAGCATTTTCCTTTATTTTTCCTAAATAGTGGAAAGGATCAAATATTAGAAAAGGGAGGTCAGAACTGCATGTATAATGAACATTTTTTTGTCTTCTTCAACTCAAAACTGACTGATTGAATTCTCAGCTATGAGAGAGCTAGGAGACTCAGAGTTGCGATCATCCATGGAATGGCGAGAATGGCTGCAATCATGGCTTCAACTTACAAGGCTTATTTAGGTGTAGGGCTAGGACCGTTATCGGTAAGAATCCATTTTAAGCGAGCAATGATCTAAAGTCAACAATTATGCAAAGTCTGCATGCATGATCACCATGGACACTCTTTGCAGTTTTTGACAAAATTCCGGATCCCACATCCAGGAAGAGTTGGTGGCAGATTTTTCATCGACTTGGCGATGCCGGTAATGCTCAGCTGGGTTTTAGGTGGTAACAGGTTAGATCTTGTTATGAATGTTTCCGTCTGCTTATTTCTTTACCTCAACTTCCAAGTTTGTTCGATTTTGGAACATCATTTTAGAAGAATGCACTTATCTACCATATTTTTCCAAATTTTTTTCTTGGTTTCAAATCTTCCACATTGATCCGATTTCTATGGTACTATTGCTTCTCTTTTCAACAAGACTCGTGTAATGGCACTGTGAACCTCTAGTAAAGAGTTTAGGGATATAGTAAACCGTCTAAAAGAATTGTCTGAGATCTTAGGACAATGTTTCTGATTTCTTCGTCCTTCTAACAACCAAATGACGTGTTTGCAGCTCGAAACTTGAAGGAAGGTCCTTAAGTTGCAGACTCTCGGACAAGGTATGTTGCTTTCATCCTACCGCTTCTTCATAAATTGATCTGGGAAATGTTTGAAACATCTGTGAAGTCATTTTTCAGGCAAGTGACCAATTGAGGACATGGTTCGAAGATAATGATGCGTTGGAGCAGACTATTATTGGAGAGTGCGTATCATGGTTTTATATTTGTGAATTCCGGCATATTGTTTGACAATTTATTAAACAGTATAGGCTCTTCTATTTCTTATCTTGTCTGTTTTGCAGCTGGTACCTGTTGCCCGTTGGAGACAAAGTAGTTAACTCACAACCTACTTGTTTAAGTAGGGATGAGAACAAAACTTTCATGATTGGGTATGTATTTGCTCATAATAGGTTTGTTTTATGTACAAAGCTAATTGGAGGGGATTTTCTAATAGAAATATGTCTGTCGCTGTGTAATGGTCATTGCAGGAGTGAAAAGAGCGATAAATTTCCGGAAACGTCAATAGTGATATCTTCGAAGAAGGTGATTTTCAACTGTTTAAGAACCCCGATCTGGAGCTAACATAGTTTCCTCACTTGTTCAACAATTTCATGTTGATTTTTTCCTGTTATTATTATTTGTTTTCCTAAGTATCTCTCTCTCTCAGGTATCCAAAATGCATGCTCAAATCAGCTATAAAGATGGTGCATTCTTCATTGTTGATTTGCAGAGCGAGCATAGGACCTTTATCGAGTAAGTCAATGAGCAGCAAGGAACATCTTTTTATATATATGCGTGTGTTAAATTTGTGGAGTTTCTCTAAAACATACTCTGAATGTGCAGTCATGGAGGAAGAAGATCGATGCTGCCCCCGAATGTTCCTACTCGTCTCCGTCCCTCTGATGTTATTGAGTTCGGTTCCGATAAGGTAATAAATAACATCTATGAATTTACGTTCTATCTACCACTTTTTTCCTGACATGAACCGCCTCTTACATCGTGAGCAATGTTCAGGTAGCACTCCGGGTAAAGGTGATGAGATCGCATCCGAAGATGGCTGAGAATGAAGCTGGTGGAATTCTTCAGGCAGTCTGAAAAATTCATGAACCTGTCATTTTCCGAAAACATGACATTGTACAGCATTTATTTACAGTGATGGAGTGATTGAACAATCAACTACATTTTGTAGAACGTTATACAAAGAAATGCCATATACCCCTGCATCAACTCATTTATATTAAGAATGAAGTTGTGAACATGGATGGTAGATTTTAGACACGGTATAAATTGCCTGGGGCAAAAATCTGGAACTAATTTACTGACATTGGTCCCAACTTCATTACAAATTCAGTGAACGCTGAACAGCGCGTAGTGCTCATGTCACGCACATGCAAAGAAGTACTGTTATTACCCTCAAGAAATGTGCATCACTTATCTTCACAGTTCTGATAACTTGCATCTCCTTCCTACCAACCATTCGAGCTGCATGTTTTGGAGTTCGAAACGGAAATTCGGGTTCGTCTCAGATGGTTCGCTGATCTATTTTAGATCTATTTTAGAAGACGGAAACAAAAAGTGATGACAAATGAGCTAAAATAGCAAACACTTTAGACACAAGAGTCCAAAGTCTTCTTTAATGTGAAGGGAAAGTGAGGTCGCTATTTGGAAGATGTTTTGAGAAATCTCAAAGTTTGAAGCACCATCCATTTCCATGCAACGTTATCTTCATGTCCATCTATCTACTTATCTGTGGCATTAAAATCCACATCAAGATATTCACTGTCTCCTTTTGCTTGACAAAAAGCGACCCCCATGTTGCCAATCAGAACCCCCCTTTTCAGAAAGCACAAAGATAAGACACCATCCCACATCACTGCCACTGCCACACAACACATATACAGCCTCATTTTATACCTCCGAAAACAACAACACCAAACCAAACCAATTGGTCTAACGAGATAAAATATTAGTTACCCTAAGTAAGATTGACAAAAAAAAACACTAATATGGGTTTGAGATAAAATCTCAGTGGACTGCAAACAGATGAAAGAAATCGAAGAGCTAAAAGCCCATTTCTGAATGATAAAATCCCCACGTAAACGTGTCCCAGTTCTGGAAAAAAAATGGCATTTTCTCTTTGCATTTGCATATTATATGATCAGAATTCAGATCAAGCATATATGCATGCACTGTGCACATGTTGTCGTTTCTCTTGGTGCAGAAAATTTAAAAAAAAAATAGGGTCCAACACGTGAAAAGCTGGAAGCGGTGAATGGCGGTGGGGGACGATGGCATGTGAACGTACTAACGGTCGGTTCAGGTGGTGGATAGTGGCGGTGGCAGTGACCGTTGGAACATTAAATGTGTGCTATGTTTCAGTTTCACCACACTACTTGAGATAAACATTTATCATTTTATTTGTCATTATTTTAACATTGGGTTTGTTTCAATTTTGGTGATAATAAATGTGTTTTGTCATAAATAAAGTATTATTTCCATTTTCCATAGAATTGTAGAGCACATGTGGGAGAGGTGACATGTAAAATATTAAATAAACGTAGTGCACTTATACGGTAGCGTGATAATTTTTTTTAAATAAGCATGATAATTATCGAAAATCAATGATAAACTGTTTTTATATCATTAACGCGACCTTTGGTTACATAAGTATTAGCATAACAACTTTTTTTCATATCATTAATGTCACTTTTAGTTATACAAGTATTAACTTAAAGAGAAACTTAATTGTAACTTTTTTTACAAAAAAAAAAAACAACTTAATTGTAATTAAGTATTAAAAAATTGTCATAAGTTATAAAGGATACAAATTAAAGTTTAAAATTAAAAAATTTAGTTAAAACTCCGTTAGAAAAATAATATATCTTCAAAATAAGTAAACTATTTTTCTTCCCTTTATTCAAATTAAGTCATGAGAATCTAAAGACTAACAACTAAATCAAGGCTCATTATTAGTTTTATACGTTTCTTTGTAGTTAAAGCAACGCATTAGTTAATAGGGGTCGGCCTAAATGGTAATAAGTTTCGAATTATTTAAGAGGGCCTTGAATTTTATGTATGTAGAACAATTTATATAGAAGACTTATCCACTAAAATTAGATGTGCGACGCGGATCGATCCAGATTAGTCAAAAAATTAGAAAGGCAATAATCCTTAAATTATCTTAAAACTCAAACTCTAAATTCAAATCACAATCCTTAAATTTTTTATACTCAAATTTTAAACCCTAAATTGTAGCGATAATTTTCTTCTACATTTCTTTTGGCTATACAAGTATTAATTCAATAAAGATTTAAAATTAAAAAATAAGTTAAAAATTAAATAAAAATAACATATATTCGAAATAAACAAATATATTTTTCCCTCAAATTAATAGTTAAAAACTATCGAGTAAAACTACTTTATTTGTTAATTCATGTATTTTTTGCCAAAAAGAACAACATACTAAAATATAATAAAAATAAACATTCGTAACAAACATAGCATTATTAGTATTACAAATTAAGGTTTGAGTCTTAATTAAGATTTGAGTCTTCTATGTCTCCATCCCTCCTCATATTTGTAACTGTAAAAATGTTATTTTTAAAAACATATATTAATATTTAAAGCATACACAGAGTAGTTAGAAAATGGAACTAAGTCGATTTTTTTTATAGTGGAATTGAAGTAATGCATAGATAAAATTAAAAAAAAAAATATTTAACAAATATATCAAGATTTATATGACAATATTTGAAATGAACCTAATTGATATCTGAATTTAATTTAATTGATTTTATTTTATTATTATTATTTTTGTAAGTTATATGTATATAACCAAACCACATAGAGCATCGATTCCTGACGTGATCGATGTTTGGATCAATTATAAAACATTTTTTTGATAAAAAATATAAAACATTTAAAATAAATAAATTCAAACTATCCCATTCACATCTTATGTACGGATCACAATTTTGGACCCCCCATCACGTGGCCTCCTTTTATGTAATAATTCATATGTTGTTCTTCCATATTTCCTCAAATTTCAAATGAACATACAATAAATAAATTCGTATTATTATTTTTATATGGTAAACTAGAAAAAAAATGTGAAGAATTTTTAAGGTGCATTTTGTAACACCCGGGTTTAGGGGTTAGGTGAAAATAATATTTTAATATTATCTCGGGTCCGGTCATATGATTTAAATAATGTCCCGGGTTTGGCTTTCAAATTAATTAAATTAATGATAGACTAAGTTTTGGAGTTAAAACCCCAAATGACCATGGAAAATATGTCCTTGTGAATAATCCATTTCATTAAGGGCAAATGGGTCATTGGACTTTTAATTTAAAACAAAACAAATAAAAACCCAATTTTTCACTCATCTTCTCCCTCTCTCCCAAAATATTACGACAAACCTCCCCAAAGCCATTGAAGCTACTGTTCCATCATCCCCCTTCTTCATTTCAACTCCGTTTTGAAAGGTAAGAGTATTTTTGACTTCCCCTCACCTTCCCTTTCATGAAAGTACCATTCATTTTCGTTTTCATGAAGTTTTGAGAAAATAGAAATTTTGAAAATCTTGATTAAAAATGGTGCCTTTGTGTAGCTAAACTTAATATTTCGATTTGTTAAGGTTAGATATGGAATATAGGAGCCAAATGATGCTACATATGTAAATTTCAAACGATTTTAATCAATTTTCGGAATTGGGTTTTGAGAGGGTTTTTGGAGGGTTTTAAAGTATGTTTTGGGGCTGTTTGATGTTGGGTTTTGGGGGCTGTAGGTAGTAGGACATATGAGGATCATTTTGGGGGTAATTGATGCTTGTTTGGGTGCTTGAAATGAGAGAATTCAGTGGGTCAAGTGGACTACTCGAAAATTCTGTTTTTGGACTTGTTGAGAGTGTTGAATGCTTGTTAATGTTAATCCGGGTTGTTTCCGACGATGAGTTATTGATTGTGGGTGTTTTGTTTATGTTTGGGAATGATTAGAATCAAGTTCGGGCATCGGTGGAATATCGGAAGAGAATCCGGGAAGTTGAAGGTTGTTGCTTGCTTGGTCTTGTGCTTGGGAGCTTAGGTGAGTGGTTGTTTGCTTTTAAATGTTTTAAAGTAGTTGGTTCGAGTATATGTACTAGGTTGGGCTTGGTAGACCCACCTAGAGTTAGGATTAGGGTGGTAGCCTAATCCTAAACTTGATCTAGAGCCTTGGTTGAACTCATTTTATGGTTGTGTATGTCTTGCATGAATTGCGATATGAATGTCTGTGTATATTGCTTTATACATGTGAAATGAGATTGGACTTATGATGCTGGAGACTTGCATAATGATGGTTGTTGGTGAGTATGTGCTAAGCACAAGGTTTATGAAATGAGTATTGTGATGTGAGTAAATGTTGGCACTAGTAAACTTGGATACAAATGATCGATCATTAGGATGTTAGTGTGTACACATGAGTCTAAAGTCGCGCGTGGCCTTGGTGGCGTTGAGTCACCAAGGAGGAGTACGGGTTCGCCCGGAATCGTAATTGAATATAGTCGGTGATGAGTGGAATCCCATCGACGGGGCGTGAGGATGAGTGGAATCCCCTCCGCGAGACCGGTGATGAGTGGAATCCCACCGAGGTAATGTGGTTGTTGGATATGAGTTTCCAACGTGTCTATTCGCGTATTCGGGTCTTAACTAGGTGCCAATGTTGTTTGATGTCTATATCAAAATGTTGAGGTTTATGATCTTTGATGGATGCTTGTGTATGTTTACATGTAGCATGGAAAGTGAGCTTATGATTCTGACTTCATTATTGTCTTTTGCTCGTATATATATATATATATATATATATATATCTTGTGGACTTTTGGTATGTTTGTGAATTACCCTGGCTAGATCGTGCTCGGACCCTGCAATGTTGAGGTTTGTTTGTAGAGCTTACCCTCACTAAGCATCATTGCTTACGCTCTCTTTGTTCAACATTGCAGATCCTTAGTTCGTGGGTTGCTCGGGCAAGTGGAGGGCCTCCAAGTGTGGTTTTGGACTTGAGTTCATCAAGTATGGTTTTAATGCTAAGACATGTAATAGTTTAAGCAATGGGATGTGTAAGGATTTTGTTGGCTGTTGTTGGTTGCTAGGAGCATGTTTAAACTCCATAGTATCTTGCTTTGCATGGTTGTGATGCCACGTTGAATGTTACTCATGCCTAGTTGCTTACTTTGGTTGTTAGCTTTATGCCTTAGGAGTTCATGTACGTGCTTGAATGATGATTGTATGAACGTATGTTGGTGGGTTGTTGCCATAGTGATAGACATGTCTAAATAATGTTGAAGCATGCTAAAATGGTTGTTATACCTTAAGATGTCTTGTCTTGAAGTTGCTTGGTGGTTTGATGGTGTTTTGGGGCATTCTTGTGCCTCAAAACAGCCCAGAGAAGTCTGCAGACAGGGGGTGTTTCGGAACGAGTCCCCGTGTTCCGAAACGGCCCATGTGTAAATGGCCTGCCGTTTCGAAACGGATGAGGGTCGTTCCGGAACGTTTTCGCTACTGGAATTTTGAGAAATTGGCGAGATGAAGCCGTTCCGAAACGGGCCTTTGAAGTTCCGAAACGGTCAAATCTCGTTGACCACGAGATATTGACCGTCAAGGTCGTTCCGATACGGGTCTCCCCTGTTTCGGAACGGTCACCTTATGGTTGACCCTGGCCCGTTGACTAAGACAAGGCGTTTCGGAACACCCTATGGGCGTTCCGAAACGGCCTGCTGCAGAATGTTAAAATGAGTTGTTTAAATGTTGGGTTGGTCGATGTTTGATGTTATGATTGTATCTTCCGCTGTTGTGCCACACTTAGGTCTAAATTATGCATGTAGACAATATAAGATAAAAAGAAATTTTTCTGGGTCGTTAACCGAGGGGAAACCTTAACGGGTTTCGCTTCGGTTTTCCCCGTGTGGCCCACTCGGACCGGTCATCCGACCAGACCGGGACGAGGGGGTTACACATTTAATTCAAGGAATGTAAGCTTATTTTTTAGAATAGAATTTTTTAAATGTAATGTTTTTTTGAATGGTCTAAAGGTGATGATTATAAGGTAGTATATGTTCATACATAATCTTAACTCTTTGATAATGCGTATACACTTTGTAGAGAAAGAGATTTGAACTCGTCTCTCTTAGGATGAAATGTAACATTACTCGACACATTATTGTTAATATTACATTAACTTGTTTGATTTGTTTTGCAAAAATGTAAGATTATAATATTTGATTGGAGAATATAAAAGGGTAATTGTTCTATACACAAGCGCTTGTGAATTTTTTTTTACACAAGCGTCTTAATTTTAGGGGTTAGGGACTCCGTTTAGGGTTTAAAATTTAGGGGTATAAGTATAATAGTTTTGAATTTAGGGATTGTTTATAGAATTTTGGGTTTAGGGTTAAAATTTAGGGTTTATAGGTTAAAACCTAAATCCTTACCCATATTACCCTAAAACTAAACCCTAACCCTAAATTCTAACCCTAAATCCTAAATTCTAAACATGAACCCTAAATTCTAAACCTTTACACTAAAACTCCTAAACTTTAAAACATAAACCCTAACCCTAAACCCTATAATTGAGGCACTTGTGAAAACAAAAAATTTCCACCGCTAGTGTATAGGATATTAATCCAATATAAAATTACCTGAGAGCAACTTTTATCAAATTATCATTCTAATGTATTTTCTTTTAACAATATAAACATTTTATATTAAATTAAAAATATTTGCATAAAAATTCACAAAAGTATCGTTTACACTATCCAAGTTTCAAAAAGATCTTTATAATATATTATTAATGTAAATAATATATCAAACAATGTTTAAAAAGTTATATAGATATATTGTATTTACTTTTATAATATATAGTATATAATAGACTTTAAATTGATGTTTTAGTGATTATAATTAATTGTTTAAGTTATTCAAAAAAATATTTTAGAATTGACAACTTCATTGTCATAAACTTGAAAGCTAAACTCTCGTGTAAAAAATAAAACTCAAAACTCAAATCAATTTTATATTATTTAAATTTATTTTATGTTGTGATATAAATATGTAGATAATATATTTTAAAAATAATATTATAGACATTATAAATATAATATTAATAAAAATATATTAAATATTAAAATATTATTTAGTTATGTACAACATTCTTTAAATATTAAACTAATATGAAATAAAATATTTTAATAAAGTTATACTTCAGTAATTAGTTATCTAGTTTTTTTTATATAAGAATTGGGGTCTCGTTAAAAATTAGCTATCTAGTTATATACAACAAGTGAGCCAACATAAAAAATTTATTTTAAGGGCATTTACGTCTAAAGTGATGATAATTAACAAATACGTAAAAAAACGATGAACATTCTCAACATTAGCCACTACACTTTCATTTTATACTAATTTAATAAAAGTTTAATGACCATTTTATAATATATCAACAAATTTAATGAACATTTTATAATTTTTAAAAGTTCAATGACCAAAAATAAATATAGGTGATATATATAATATTTAACATATAATAATTCCGGTTAATTAACCGGTTTCAAACCGAATTAACTGATAATCAAATTTTTCAACAAAAAAATTAACCGTTAACCGAACATGCCTAAAATTAACCGAAAAAATTCGGTCGGTAATTCAGTGAAAACCGAATAATGTACACCCCTAACATTGATGATATAATCCACATAAACGATACTAATAAAATAAAACTTTTAAAACACTACTTAGAATTTATATATAGTAAGAATTGTTAAAAAAATTTATATAGAGTAGAACCCTACAAGTGTCATAGTGGAAAAGCGAATAATGTCATCCTAGAAGACACGAGTTCAAATCGCTTTGTCTATAAGGTGTATGCGCATTGTCAAAGGGTTAAGAACATGTATAGACAAATACTACCTTATAATCACCTTTAGACTATTGAAAAATAACATAGAGTATAACAATAAACATATAAATATAATAATAATACAAACAAGTAATAGTATACTTAGAAAATAATGGAAACACAACAAAATTGAGAGCCCACTCGACGATGCGGATAACGTTGTTTCATCAGAACCAGCCCTGTTAGATCACGCTACTGGATATTTCAAGCAGCTATTCATGTCCCAGGGTTCGCAAGCCGCAAGCGATATTCTGGATTTTATTCAACCAGTCATAACACAAGATATGAACAGTGAACTGTTGCAGCCGTATACAAAGAAGAAAGCTTGGGAGGCTCTTCAAAATATGCAACCCCTAAAAGCTTGTGGGGAAGACGGGTTTGGTGCTGTTTTTTTTTCCAGAAATTTTGGAACATTGTGGGTGATGAGGTCTTTCAATTTGTTTGTTCAATCCTAAAAGGAGAGTCTCCGATGTTGGATATTAATTCAACCAGGATCGTTCTTATTCCTAAGGTATCCAAACCGTCTCGCATAACTCAATTCTGTCCTATAAGTCTGTGCAACATTATTTACAAAATAGTTGCAAAGATGATCGTTAACCGCTTCTAAAGGGTCTTGCATTTGTGTATCGACGAAGCCCAAAGTGCTTTCGTCCCTGGGCGCCTAATTTCGGATAATGTTCTAACGGCCTACGAAATTCTTCATGCATTCAAGAATAGGAGGCGTGGCAGAGTTGGCTTTTTTGCTCTCAATTTGGACATGAGCAAAGCCTACGACAGAGTCGAATGAGGCTTTCTCATTTCTATTCTTCAACGAATGGGCTTCGCGGCAGATTGGATTGAGCTGTTGATGACTTGTGTAACCACGGTATCCTACTCAGTGGTTCTGAATGGAGTCTCGGGAGAGGTGTTTCAACCGTCGAGGGGTCTCCGGCAAGGAGACCCGTTAAGCCCTTATCTTTTCCTCCTATGTAGTGAAGGTCTCTCTGCACTTTTTCGTTCGAGGATACATATGGGTCTGTTGAAAGGTGCAAAAATTTCCAGAAGTGCACCCTCAATAACACATTTATTATTTGCAGATGACTGTTTGCTCTTCGGGGACGCTACAGCCGCATGTGCTATGGTTTTACGGGATTTACTATCTCTTTATTCAGCAGCTTCGGGGCAATTAATTAATTTTGACAAGTCAGGGGTGTTTTTAGTAGTAATGTTATTAACTACAACAGAGATGATGTCTGCAGAATCCTCAATGTTAATAGTTCGAGTAATCTTGAACGCTATTTGGGACTACCTCCAATTGTTGGACGCAATAAGAAGGCAGCTTTCTCAGATTTGTTTGGAAGGGTTCTTAATTGCAGCAACCACCTAAGCAATCGTCTCCTCTCGGCGGCGGGGGGGGGGGGGGGGGGGGGAATGAAGTGTTTATAAAGACTATCTTACAAGTTATGCCTATATATGCTATGTCTTGTTTCCTTCTTCCTGTAACTTTTTGTAGAAAACTGGAGGGTATTATGAGTCGGTTCTGGTGGTAGAAATCATCAGTAAAGAGGGAGATTCATTGGTGTTCTTGCTATCTCTATGCGAGTTGAAAGAAACCGGAGGTATGGGGTTCAGGGATATGGCTAAATTCAACATTGCGCTCCTAGCGAAGCAGGGTTGGCGCTTAATTAGTAATCCATATTCTTTGTTAGCTCGAACTCTTCGGGCGAAATATTATCCTCGTGGTTCCTTCCTTGATGCTTCTCTTGGCTGCAACCCAAGCTATACTTGGCGTAGTATATGGATGGCTCGTTCACTTCTCGATAAGGGTCTCATTTGGCGTGTTGGGTCGGGTGTCCAAGTCTCGATCTGGAATTCTTACTGGCTACCCAGTTGTCCCCCGAGACTCGTAAGTTCGTCAGTGGTCAATGGTCTAAATTCTGTCTCGGATCTAATTCTCCCTAATCCGAGACGTTAAAATAGTGGCCTTATTAATGAGAATTTTAATGAAGATGATGTCAAGCTAATTGAAAGTATTCCGCTTTCTAATGAAGTTCAAGGAGATCTACTCGTATGGGGTGGTGAACCAACTGGCTCTTACACAGTCCGTAGTGGCTATAGATTCCTCCTCAGCCCGACAAGTACTCATAATCCTCCTACGGATATTTTCAAGTTATTATGGAATACCCTGTGCCCAGCTAAAGTTCTAATTCTTTGTTGGCGTTTTCTACATAATTTCATTCCTACCCTGCAGAATCTACAGTTTAGAAAAGTTTCCCCATCTGCTATTTGCCTCAGGTGCACTCAAGCATCAGAGTCAATTGAACATCTCACAAGGGACTGCTTCTACGCTAAGGAGGTTTGGGCTCTTACAGGTATCACCTGGCCGCCTAGACTAAACCAAGATGCGTTTTTTGATTGGTTTTGTTGGTTATTCTCAAACAGTTCGAGTTTTCAAAGACAAATAATAGCGGTCACTTTATGGGCTATGTGGTACGCAAGAAATAAATTAGTACACGAAAGGAAGATTTAGACAACTATGGAGCTAATTACTTTCTGCAAAAATTACCTGAGTGACCTAAAGAAGGCTTCAGTATCATTGTCTGAGCCCAAGTCGCGTCCACGGCTCTTTGGATTCCTCCGGTTGCACCGTTAGTGAAGGTCAACGTCGACGCCGCTTTCAACACTTCTGAGCACCGTTCTTGGTCAGGCGTTATCGTGAGAGATGCTGAGGGGCAGGTTCTTGGTTCTTGTCTGAAGCCGAACTCACACGTCTCGTCGGCTTTCGCGGCGGAGGCCCAAGCTGTTCTGGACGACCTTCAATTCGCATCAGAGTTGGGGTGCATGCAGGTCCTCTTGGAAAGTGACGCCCTCGGCGTAATTCGGAAAACCCAGTCGCCGGAAGAAGACTCCTCCGTCCTCCGCCCATACATCTTTAACGCGAAGGGCTGGGTCCACCGTTTTACGAGTTGTCGCTTCATCTACACCGGCAGAGGAGGGAATCAAGCAGCGCACGAACTGGCACGACTGGGAAGGCTCTACACAGACGCAGTATATTGGGTGGAGAAAGCTCCGCCTCAGATTCGCGTCGTTCTACACTCAGATCGGGAAGGGATTGCCGCTATTTGACCGTCAGTGATGTTCATCTTTTGGGTTTTTTGCCCTTTCTCTGGTTTCTTTGTTTTCTCTCTCCTCTGTTAGGAGACCTAGAGAGTCTTTACCCGGCACTTTATCTCATTGTTATTTGTGTTTGACATTTATGATGCCTTTATTATTTTAATAACATAAACCGGGTTTATTTTCAAAAAGAAAAACAACAACAACAACAACAACAACAACAACAACAACAACAACAACAACAACAATAATAATAATAATAATAATAATAATAATAATAATAATAATAATAATAATAATAATAATAATAATAATATCGTAATACTTATAATATAGTAATAATAATACAATAAATAATATAAGAACACTTATTATACAAAAAATACTTCTCATATAATGACAATAATTTTAATAATACTTATAATAATGTTTGAAATGACATTAATAGCAATCTACCATAATACTTACAATATAATAAATACCAATAATTGTTCAAAAAAAATATAATAATTATATGATGATAATATGTTATTTCAGTTTAATAAATAATAAATATACATTTAAAATAATGATTAAATATATTCCCTCCGTCCCACTAAAACTGTCACATGTTGACTTTTTTTAGTCAAAATTTTTCAACTTTGACTATAATTTATTTAAATATTTTAATTAATTAAAAATTATAAAAAATATATTTAAAAACTAGTTGATTCAAAGTTTTTAAAATATATTTTTTCATATTTTTATCAATAATAAATTTTAAATTATAAGAGGTCAAAGTTGAAAAAGTTTGACCAAAAAAATTAATATGTGACAGTTTTAGTGGGACAGAAGGAGTATCTTTTTACCAGTGTCTTAAAAGAAGAGATTTTTGTCCGAAGTCCAAATATCTACGGTGCATGTCTTCTATAAAAACAATGTCAGGTTTCTTTTTTCAGTTCCAAAAATATGAAATTGCACTTTGAAAATGATAATGAAAGCAACAGTTAAAATGGCCGTGTTTGTAGGTGTAGACCGGTTCGGTTTTATTTAATTAAAAAATTAAATCATTTGTTTTAGTTTGTTTCGGTTTTTAATTTGTATATATTAAATTTCAGTTCTGATTTTTATAACTTTCTTTTAAAAATATTTTAAATTATAATTTTAACAATATTTGATAAATTACCAAAGGTTTCTCACAAATATTAATAAAAGAAGTAAAATTTTAAATCATTATAATAATATATACTATTTTAAAAATATTTTTGTTATTTGAGATATAAATTATATATATATATATATATATATATATATTGTAAAATAAAATTTGTTTTCATTTTAATAACTACGGTTTTTAAATTAATGAAGCATTACTAGCTAAATACATCGATTCGATTTGTTCAATTTATTTACTCATCCCTTAAGCTCAATTTTTAATGTATTCATCCCTAAATATTTGAGAGCTTATTAATATTTCAAATATCATTCAAAATTCAAATTTTAAAATTGTTCAAATAGTGGGGCTTATAATATGAAAATAAGCACACGTGCACTGATGCCGATCTAAAACGCTGACCTAGACGCAGCTCACTACAAAATATTTCATTGTTAATTTCAAGAGTATATTTAACATATGTGTTGTATTTGCATCGATATTATAAGTATTTAATAGAGAAAATGAAAATTCACCTTCGGATCTAATATATCAATTATCAAAACAAATAAGTAAGCTTTTTTTATTAATTTATTTATATTATGAACAACAATGTCATTTTACCATTTTTTTTTTCTTTTTCGTTTCATAGTACAGCAACGCGTTACCCCATGTATTTTACTAATTCATTCTTTTAACCTTAAAGAGAGGAATACAAACTCCCGAAGATTAAAAAAAATAGAGTAAATGTTTTTTTTTCAAAAGAGGAAAATAAGTTTTCTTGAAGCTCTATCATGAACTGGTAACCGATTCAGCAAGTTTTCCGATTTTTTCTACCAGCTCCGGGGATAATTTCTTCGCAGGTTTCCTTTCCTTCCCCGGTCGAAAATCAAACCCTAACGCATCCGCAACTTCTTCGGAGCTCCACCCGGCTTTTCTAAGCGTATCAGAGAACCGATCTGCTTTTAAAAGAAGCGCATCGAGAACCGCTTGATTATCCAATAAAACCATCTCTCCCTCGAAGAACCCGGATGCTGACACGTGCACGATCTCCGTTATGTCGGACTCGCCCCACCCGCCTTCTCGAAGAACTGATCCGATTTGCCCAATGTATTCGTCGACCCATTTCGGGGTTTGGGTTCTTGGGAAATCGATATATCTATCAGGCGACGAATTCGACGACGATGAAGACGAGTTCCTCCGGCGCCGATCAACTGCCGCGTCGCTCCAGAACTCAACCCATCTAGGTGTCCTCGTACCTGTTCCCAAACTCGCATCCAAACTCCGTCTCGAGAAATTAATGGACGACCCGGCTGTTTTTTCGCTAACGGATCTCTGTTTTTTCAACAATTCCGGGTTGGATTCGGTGCTCTTAAACAAAGATTCCCTCTCGAAAAAATCAGATATATCAAATCCGCAACAGAAAACACGGTTCTCGTCGATGAAGAAAATTGGGTTACCCGCTAAAGACGGGTTACAAGGAATATAGCAGTGGTTAAAAATGGGAATCAAAAGGGGAGCTCTTTTAAGTGCATTCCTTGCGACTCGTAAAGCCTTTTCCGGGTCGGACGGTCTCGGACCCCACGATTTGGACCATAAAGTGTTACGCGCGATCTGGAAGGAAATTGCAGCGATGGGAAGATCAAGCGAAGCCCGGAGATGGAGTCTTGCTCCGGCAGATCGCCAATCTGGAAAACCAGGACCCACGGGTAACCCGGCTGATAATATGGCTCGGAGGTCAGGTGGGAAAACGAAACCAAACTCGGCTTCCGCACGGGCGACCTCGGCGTCCGATAATCCTGGCTGAACTTGAAAGCCCGAATCCCGTAAATGGGTTATAACTTTATCAGCTAAAGAAGAGAAAGACTGAAGACCGTTGCGAACAGGTAGGGAGGCCGGAGTTGAAGGAGCGGAAGCGCGAGCCGATAGACGACGTAAGCCAGCTATATGACCCGGATTCAGACCGGACATCCTCCGGTCAACGTCGACCATTGTTGCTCGTTTAACTAACGTCGTCTTCTTACAATTCCCGTCGGAAAAAAAATACTCAGTCGGAGAAACAGGTTTCCGGCGACTTTCTTTTATCTGTGTAAACAGAAAGAAGAACTAAAGCAAAGAGCTTGATTCTTTTGGTGGTGGGAGAACTTTAAGAAGTCCAGAAACGGTGCATATTTATAGCTGTTTTGAGTTTGTTTCTAACATTTTATTTCCTCTGTACCATCATTTTTGTCTAAATTTTATGTAAAAAATGTGATGTAAATAAGTAAAATAATAATTTTATTTTTAAACTTTATTTTATTAAAAAGCTAAAGAAAGAATATAAATGAAAATGTATTTTGTAAAAATGATTGATTTTTTTCAATATAACACTTTAAATAAAATAATTTTAAAGCATAAAATAATAAATTTAGTGGGAGGAAAGAAATATTTAAATATTATCTTTGGTAGAAATTTTACTTTCCTAGTTTAACCTTCGATATTTTTTCGGTGGGTTTTTGATAATGACATGTGAAGATGTGCTAAACTAAGGAAAACAAGCTTTTGACTTCTTGTCCGAATCCAATTCCACATCCAATGTTAACGGCCCTTTTTAATTTATGAATGTACGTACTGTGATCACAAATTAACAAAATCAACCCTCTGTCTAAATAATCTAAATTTATTCATAGAATTAATTCAATTGATATTATTATTATATTTAAAAAATTAGAAATTCGAGTGTATTAAAACTGTTTTGTTATACTTTTTACTTTTAAAAAAAACTAATTTTAATTTTTTTACCATCTCTTTATCTTAAAACTTCTAGTGATTTTTTTTTGTCAAATTAAGCTGATGAAAAAAAAAGTTACCGTAATATATTTTCTTTTAAACTAGTCTCGGAATATTACACAGTTTGATGGGAAGACGTCACTAGACAATGCCATTGGAGAGAAATTAGGCTATATTACACCAAAATTTTTTTTATTTAATATCTAGAAAAATAACTCTCACATATTTTTATTTAAAAAAATGACTCCCAAATTTGTCACGTATGAAGAACTCGTATTTTGGGATCGTGAGAAATTACATCGCTCTACACTGAGAGCGAGTTCCACATACGTGACAACACTTTTCAGAATAACGAACTTAATAGAAACTCGCGTTCTGCGAAACGCGAGTTCCCCGAGAATTTGAAGAGGCGGCTGAATTTATCGCGAGGATCGGGCTGGCCGACCAAGCTTCGATAGGCATGTTCGAGCAATATTTCGGGCTTATTAATTGTATATTTTTGGTAAACATTTAGTTTGAGTTCGTAGTACTGGAACGTGTCTTTCATTTGACACAAAAATGGACAATTTCAGTCTATTCTAAATCGACTAAAATTCGCGTCGAAAACGGTATCATTTTGTGAATGAATGAAAAGTATAAGATGACCTCATAGGCTTCTTCTGTCAAATTTTCGGGGTTTTTAATTAGAGAATTATCACATTTTTTATCTTGCAGGTGTTGTAGTGGAACTTATCTTCTATTTGAGACTGATATTGACACGCATGATATATGGAGAATAGTATAAAATTTGCCTTGAAAATAGTTTAAAGCGTGGTTTTCTGCAAAAACGACAAGCCAAAAAAAGAATTTTTAAAACGAATTAGACTAATTCTTTTTAATCGATAGTTGAGGGACGGAGACAGAAACAAATTACAATGACTTAGTTAATACGAGGGCTCGAGTGATTAGGACACTTATTCTTTGTGTGTCCAAAATTTTTACATATACTGCAATGTTTCTTTTGTTAGGTTTTTTTTCTATGTTCGACCAGATCCTCGGCACAGTAAATTCGTGTCGATCGTGGACGTTTATTTTTTCTTATTAGTGCTGGATCTAGGCGTATGGTCGGTTCAACGTCAACAACATAAGGATCAATTTCATTTCGGATGGGAGGAAACTCTTTTTCGTAAAGCTTGAATACTGTTTCGAGTATGTGTACCGGATCAAGCAGTCTCATGTAGTTAATCTCTTGGTTTGAACAAGTAGCAATGGCGTGTGCGCATGTGTATTTGAATGTTTGAAATACTCCACACTCGCAGGTTCTTTGCCTAAGATCTACCACGTACGCGTTGTGTTGTATGTCTTCCAACGACCTCGAAAATTCTAAAACACGAAACAAATGTCCTTCTCGCGAGAAGAGAGTTGCATTCATCTCATTTGAATGGCGCACTTGAGTTTGTATTTTTTTGTGGAATTTCGGGTGGATTTTGTAGCCACCTACCATTAGGGATGGCAATGGATCGGATTTGGATCGGATTGTATAGAATCCAAGTCCGAATCTATTACAATCGGACTCAGATATTTTTTTCGGATTTGGATTCGGATTTTTTTCAAACGGATTTGGATCGGATTGTTTTTGGATCGGATTTTTTCGGATCGGATTCGGATTTATTTCAACCGCATTTAGATTAGAGTTTTTGAATTCAGATTAAATTGTCATCCCTAGTCTTGACCTAAGTTTGAATGGTAGTTTCGCGAATTTTAGCGTATTTAGGGTATATTATTTTTTGGCCCTCTAATAATTTTATTTTAGTGCAAATCAATCCATAATTTTATATATTTAATTTCTTACGCATTTAATTTATGTTATTTAATTCTACACTTGTTCATTTTTATCCCTTATTTGTTGACTACATTTAATTTTTTGTGTTTATTGTTTATGGTTTTAAATTACTTTCTATTTTAATTCATAATTTTAGCATAATATATAACTTTATTTATCGATTGCACATTACTTACTATTGCACTCATTAACTTCCTTAATTTTTAGTAATTCATTGATATTTACATTTATTTGTTTCTCTATTGTATTTATTTTATTGTTTATTTATCTATGATTTGATCTTGCATTTATCTTTTTCATATTTATTTATACATGCATATGATATAAATAGATATATTACACTATATTAAGGTTAATTAATATATATAAATCATAATAAATATTATTATTATTTAACTTACATTCTTAACACATTTATATTTTTATTATCACTTTTAATATATATATATATATAAATAAAGTTAATTTTGTTTTTACCATTATTCAAAATTACCTTATATATATATTTATGTTCTCGTTTAAAAAATATATGTAGTTATGTTTTTAATGTATTTAGTTTAACTTTTTTACTTTATTTATGCTGTCTTCTTGTTTTAATGTAAATATTATACATGATGTTTTGTTTTAAGGAATTAAAAGTCCTAAATGTTTTGATTCGGGCTCGGATATGGATCGGATGCGTCGGATTCGGATCGGACATGGATTTGGATCGGATTCGGATCATATTCGGATCGGATCTTGGCATGATCCATATCCAACCCATCTCCTATTAGGACTCAGACATTTTTCTCGGATTCGGATTCGGATTTTTTTCAATCGAATATGGATCGGATAAATTCTTTCGGATCGAATCGGATTCGGATCGGATTCGGATCAAATTGCCATCCCTACCTACCATGTACTTAGTTGTTTGCCTTCTAAAGTTTGCAAATAGGGTAACCAAAAACGGATATTTTATTTTGCCTTATTAATTTTTTACATATTTTTTAGAATTTTATATTTAATTTCGTTTTTTGGATAACTAATATTCGGTTAATAAACCAAGTTTATCGCACATTTTTAAAAGCAAAATCATTCACAAAGCAAGCTACGGTACCGTTTTCGACGCGAATTTTTGTCGGTTTAGAACAGACCGAAATTGCCTATTTTGGTGTCAAATGAAATACACGTTCTAGTACTACGAACCCAAACTGAATGTTTACCAAAAATATACTATTAATAAGCCTAAAATATTGCTCAAACATACCTATCGAAGCTTGGTCAGCCAGCCCGATTTGTAAAGAACTTGCTTTCTTCCTCGCGATAAATTCAGCCGCCTCTTCAAATTCTCGGGGAACTGAATTTCTGTAAAGTTCGTTATTCTAAAAAGTGATGCCACGTATGTGGAACTCGCTCTCTGTATAAAGCGAGGTCGTCTCTCGCTATCCCCAAAACGCAAGTTTTTCATACGTAATAAATTTGAAGACCATTTTTCTAAATAAAAGTCCGTAAAAACTATTTTTTTAAATATTAAATAAATTTTTTTTGGTGTAATATAGCCCGAAATTATCCCCATAAATACTAATCAAGTAGTGTCAACCTTTATAGAATTCCTTAGTCTAATCAAGCAGGGGGTGAAAAGAAAAGGAAAGAAAACTTTTGTTGCTTTGGAGAGGTTTAAGCCACTCTGAATTGTAAAGCTTTAGCCGCTGCTATGGGGGACCCATCAGCAATGATGAATTAGCTTGACAGCTTAAATAAAAGCAATCATAATTCCACATTGTTGGATCCTTACCAACGTTAATAAACTTCTTCTTTTTGTTTCTTGTTTCCTATTTCCTATTTCTCATATTTATAATAAAAGTTTTTTTATAACTTCTAAACGGGCATTTTTCAACTATTAGTCAAAATTTTGGACTGCAACTTTCTTAAATAAACACTTCCCTAAAAGAAAAGAAAATTCTAGCCTATATTAACATAATTAATATTTTACGAATTGTAAAGAAATCAACTATAAAATTATAAAAAAAATTGACAACCATCAAACTTATTTTTTTTAAATTTTTGGAGGAGTATTATATATATAAAGAAATTCCAAAAAATCATAAAGTAAATTTTCTAAAAGTTGGAAACCAAGGCTCTCCTGACTCTCTCTGTTTCTTTTTTCATGGGTGAAGATTTAAGTATGCATTTAATAGTGAATAATTAATAATTAATAATAATAATTTGTTTATAAAGGAATACACTAATCATTGGTTATAAGCATGGGATGAGTATGTGAGGGATTACAAAATCCACGCCTATCACAGTTATGTTTCACAAGTGGAATGCATATTTATAACATTCATTAACTTCTTCACAAGTCTTGCTCCTTATTTCTTATCAACAATGTAGTTGAGAAGCAACAAAATTTGTGTTTAATTAATGAGAAAATTAAGCAAGAGTTTTCGAGAATATTGAAATGCCATTATTAGGTTTGGGTGGTAACAGTAAATTAACCCTCACTTACTTTTACGCAAATTACTACATTCATGCATTCTCACCTAAACCTTACTCCATCCTTTTACCACACAATTATAATTTATAGCCCCAATGCTTAAATTTCCGATTAAAAAAGTAATATCTTTACTCATTTTAAAGGGTGTCTTAATGCATTCCGATTTTTAAAACATGTGCAATCTAAAAAACCTCCCAAGGACGATGGAGAAGGGACACGATATGCTGAACAAACGTCGAACTAGGTAATAATTTAGTTAAAACCGAAATTCTTGCTAATTGTATAAGAATTTATGTAACTACGTAAATTATTATCAATTGAGTAAAAATTTGTGTAGATTTTACCTTAAGTAAGAATTTATATAACTACACAAATTCTTATCAATTGAGTAAGAATTTGTGTAGATCTGCCTTATTTTAGTTGCACCCTATAGGTGCCTCACCTTAGAACTACTCATTTGTGTGCTTAAACGGTCGAAAGTTAAACTTAAAGTATCGATTAGCTATTAAAATTATTAGGAAATAAGTGAATTGAATAAAATATAAATAAGCTCGGCTCCTCGTATAATTAGTAAAGATGTTAAATTGGTACGATGGTATTGGATTTCAATCCCATTTATTAGTTTAAAGCCACATGTTGGATGATTTAACGGTCACTTTCCTCAAGTTGAGCACATGATTAAGACACTAAATATAATCCCGGGGCCTAACATCAACTTATAATATTTAAAGAGCCTTTGTTAACAAAATCTTATTTTACATGTATATATGGTTATAAAAATTACTTAGACTTTTGAAGTTGTGTTTTTAAATAAAATTAACAAGATATAAAGGTACTGAACATGTGATGGGTGGCCTTGATTTTCGTTTTTGATCAGTAGACATCAATATATAAAATATTAAATTTTGGGCTAAAGTTTTAATCATAAGTTACCTAAAGATGAATCGGTCAACGTCTGATATATATATAGCTAGGGTTTCGAGTAATAAAATATTTACAAGCTTTGATATTTTCATCTCATTCACACATGATCAAATTACCTTATTAATTGCAAACGTCCCACTTGCAAAAACAATCTTTGTTTGGAAATGGCTTCGAAAATACTCAACGGAAGCTTTGTGATTGTGAGGGCACTGTCAACTGTCAGGTGTGCATGGCCCATGTAGTATGGACAACTTTTATTTTTTTAAAATTTAACTAACATGGTCTGATTTTGAATTTATTTAAAGAAATTTAGATAAATAAAATTAATTTTAAGATTTTTATCAACATATCATATTAAATATATAACAACAGTCAATCTAAATAATTGATTAATTAATTTAGATTGAGTACGATAAAAGTTTATTATGGAACAACCTTTCCAATTCAATTTACTTCATTTATAATGTCAAAATTCGAATATTTAATATTATTTAAGAGTCCTCATGTCTCGTCTTACTTTACTAAATTAATTGGTAGTTAGTTGTTAATATAATTTATAAGAATGATGTTGCAGTACTCAAACCTTGTTCGACCGTTGCACTTGAGGATTGATCTTAATCCGGTCCGAGAAAACTTGTACTTCTTTTTTATAATTATTAACTTCACACATATTCATTCAAAAAAAAAAAAACTTCACACATATTTAAAAATTGAAGTCGACAAAGGTTGAGGTCTTAAATTATTAAGTATTAGGTTTCAACTTTCATTTTGTATAAATCACACATGAGTTGTCTTCGAATTTTATTATAGTTTAAATTTTCATGAGTATGTTGTTTTAGATTTATTATAGTTTAATTTTGAATATATTTTAGTTGTTAATTCGAGTATACTCTATAATGATAAAAACTTATCGACCAGCAAGCAAAATCTTCCCTTTTCACAAGTAGGGTTTTTTGGGCATCGGCTTCAAACACGGGGATACTACGGTTTGAAAGGAGCAAGTAAAGAATGGTGGTAAATGAGATCTATTAATTGGTCTAGTTCGGATGTTTATATTATGTAATATTGTATGAGTTCGAATCTCGATATTGAAATGTAATGCCTTTTTCTTTATTTATTTATTTATGAATTGTGGTAAATGTGATGACACGGTGAAACAAGAAACGAAGGTTTAAGATTAGATTTGTAGGGCTTTAAAGGGTGAGGACTGACCAAATCGAAAGCATGAGCTATAAATTAAAAAGTGAGGGAAAGTCAAGTCAGCAACATGTGCTTGTTTGATTATGGAAGCGTCGAGTAGGTAGGGAGGACCGGAGGGGGTCCATGGTGACCAACAAAATCAACCGCACCTGATTTTTTTCTTATTTTCTCTCAACGTTGCTTACTTGTCTCCCTGGACCTGGATCCTGCATTTATGTTCCCTTAAACACCCATTAGGAAATCAATATCCATCATCCTTTGCCTATAGTGAGGGACGCAAAATTTTGTGTTGGGGACGAGCCTATAAAATTCTAAATAAATAAATTTATAAAATTTTAAAAGGACGAAAATAGATTTTAATAGAAAATTTATAAATTATATAAGAATATCAAAATTTTAAGGGATGACCGCCCTCTCTCTCGGTATATATATATATATATATATATGTGTGTTTTTTGTTATATATCGTTAGATCATATTAAAAAATAAAGACATATATGTCAAGCAGAGAAGATATGTTGTGTCTTTTGTCTTGACACCCATAACTCTCACTGCCATCCTTTCTCAATTTAATTTCAATTAGATTTTCGGCATGGGGATGCATATGGCACATAGGTGACTAGGTGAGTGGTGTTTACTATCATACTTAGAAATTAGAACATACACCTCTTAATGCTCCGTAAAATAATATTAAAATTTATAATATCAGTCTATTTTTTAAAATAATTTTAATAATTCAATTTAAGCAAATAAATTTAATATTAATATTAAATTATTATCATAAATTAATTAAGCAAAGTATGAGACGAATTAATTCAATATAAAATGAGGAAAATAATTTAAAAGGTACGTTGTGAGAAATTACATGAAAACAAAATAAAAATACACAATTGTTAAAAAATAAAATCACTATGATAAAATATACACAAAAAGATTAATTGAGAAATAACACAAATCAAACAAAAACATATTTAAAAAAAATTAGACATGTCAAGACACAAACAAGTCACACGTATAAAATAAGATAAATAATTGAAACTCAATGCAAAAAGAATATAAATACACAAACCTATTAAAATATGTACAAAACAATTCATTTATTTATTTGTAAATTTATAATACTTTAAATACATAAACATTTTATTGTTTGGCTCACCTTCAATTTCTGGTGTTTTTAGTGTTATATATATATATATATATATATATATGTCTAAAATACCCGTAATATAACATTATAACCCTCTAGTGAAGTTTAATAGCATATCTTACATGTCTTTAAATCAATCTATTTCCATTTTCCAATGTCAATCAAGCTCTCTCATAAGTTAGGGTAGTTTTTATCGGGTGCAATTTAAAGGTTTATGAGACTTTGTGCAGTTTATTAAAACGTCTTTTAATTAATAATTTTAAAATATATAACTTTTTTTTAAAAAAATATATTATTGGCCCCTCTTTAAAGTCATTTTTAATGTAATTTATTAAACTGAAAGTTTTTGTTTTCCTCCTAGAAACATTAAATTCAACTCATTTGGGGCTCTCTTTTTTTGGGATTATGTGCAGTCGCTCATCTTGTACATGTCCAAAACTCCCACTGACTTTTATAGTTGGTTATAAATATCATATTGAGTAATCATGAATAAAAATGTGCATGTTATGGATATCTTTTAACATTTTGTAGAGCAAGGATCTTCATCTAACCTAAATTATAACATAAATCAGATGGATAAAAAGATTATAAGATAAATTAATCAAAGAAAAGATAATACCTCCCCATGTGCTTCCTCCATGATTACTAATTAATAAAATCAATTAAGTGGGGTTTAGGTAGCTATATGGGGAAGCTTTCTACGAATAATTAGACATGTAAAAGCCTAGCAATTAATAAAGAAATAAATTGGGGGGGGGGGGGGTCAATTGCTTCAATGTATAATTAAATCTTAAAAAAGAAGCCAAAATCAAATATTAATTTATTTAACTAAAAAAGTCTACTCTTGATTATCATTTTAACAAGGCTCCTAGCAATATCATATGATTCTAAATAAAAGAAACCTATAAAGTTCACCATAGGTTTACCCCCTAAGCTAAAACAATGAGAAATCTAACATATTTTATTGGATGATCAATCTGAGCAGGGTGTGAATATTTGTGGGCTGAAAAGGGAGTCTATTTCTGATAAGGATGGACTGAACACTAAGTTTCTTGAATGATAGCTTTGCTTTAATGGATTCAAATAAATAATATATTATAAATAAAAGAAGGGGAATTTTACTTTAGATGATGACAAGAAAGATCAAATCCGTGATTTGCACGGGAAAAGCTTAAAAGGGCAGCTCACAGTCACAGGCAGCAGAGACGATAGGTATCTAAAGGGCCAGCTTCGATTCTTCCCACTTTTGCTACAACTTTAATTAAATCAATACAACTTTGCACTCTTCACATCTTTTGTTCTTCATAGTTTTCAGGTGGTTGAATTGAATTTATGGCCAATTCTTGTTTTGGATGTACTTTTTAGAAAGATAAACGACTGGTCAAAATGAACTCTATCCCGTCAGAATAAATATCCGGTTTATCATCAGAGTTGTGATTGAATATTTTTGCGAATTTAATATTGAAATATGAAAAAACCAGGGAATGTTAATAAGTTATTCATGGTTTCATTTTATTTTTAATTGTACTTCAGGTGAATCACCCTGGAGCAATAGCTCATTTTGTGTGGCTTCGGCCCCATGACAACAAGCTCAGAGACTGAACTGAATCATTGGGTTCCAAAAACAGTTTTGGATTTGTTATCTATTTATGTGAAGGTATGGGCCATTTTATAACGGGCTTAATGCCTTGCTGTTGCCCTTTCACCATAATAGAAAGGTTCGGCCAATCCAGTCCAATGAGAATTTTAAGTACTGATTAATGTATTTTATTTATGAAAATAAAATATTTATAAAATTAGAGAAATAACAAATTGCTAACACGTGATGTCATTGAAAAACAACAAAAAATACTTAATATAGAATTGGGTTCATAGATCCACTCCGAAAATACCTTAATTTGTTTGTCTCATTCCAATTAAACAAATTTCTTTTTCTTTAATAGCCGGCAATCAAGCAATTTTTTATTAGCATTTTGTACGGGGTCATATACATTGATGGTGGGTGGGTGAAAGTGTTTTTTATAACCTTTTTTTAAGTACTTAAGTTTTAGAGAATTTTTTTTATAAACCACTCTTATAATACAATTTATTTTAGGGTTTTATTTTGATGCACAAGCTGTGTAATTTTTTTATACAATCCTTTTATAAAATTTAAAAATTAAATCATAAACCCTAACAACCTAAAACCTAAACCCTAAGCCTTAAACCCTAAACTCTAAATTCTACTCATAAACCTTAAATTATATACCCTACATACTAAACCCCTAAACCCTAACCTAAAACCTAAAACCCTAAACCCTAAAATTAAAGGGCTTGTGTAAACTAAAGTTTACACAAGCTTGTGCATCAAAGTATTTTCCTTTATTTTATTTATAACATCAGACTTTGTATTTTTGGTCTTATTTAAAATGCTTAACGTCTTATTTTGTTAAGTTAATGAGCAGTTGATTAACTGAAACTATTTAGAACTGGTGATATTTTATTTAGTTTTTGATTGGATGGTGAAATTGATGTTTAACGAGAAATTCTTATCTTGGAGAAATTCGGATAGAAATTTCTAATGGCTGACCATCGTAAATCTGATCACTTACAAATATGTAAATAATATAAGACTTCCGATTCAACAAATTTAATGTAATATAGCATTGGTGTTTAACGATATCAATGTTTTAAGAACTAAATCAATGATAAGATCATTTATTCCTGATATGATCAGTTCAATATAATGGTTATATAATTATTTTTTAAAATAATATTGTTTAACTGGTTCAACCGTTTCCCCTTATTCTCGATATTTTAATGATTCATTTTAGATCTGATTTGATGTCATTTGTCATATTATCAAAAAAAATTAATCGATAGATTTGATTTAATTCTGACAACACTGTTAAATACACAAACTATTTATATGTAATTAAAATTTTTAATAACAAAGTGATGATGAGAATTTTAAAGTCTTGTATTTGTAACTTGTAAGAGTTATAAAACATCATATATTAACTTATAGTTATACCGTAATATTACTTCATAAATAGTAGGTTAATATTTGATGTTACGTGTTATTTCAGGGGCATTGAACCTTGCACATTAAAAATTAAAAAATAAATTTTAAATTTTAAACTTTAATTTTAAATCTTAAAAGCTAACTTTAAAATTTTTACCTTAAACTCTAAAAATGCATTAGTTGTAAAAAAGTTTATTTTCCGCCGCTAGTGCATCAAATTATTTTTCTAAAAAATATATTTTTAACTTAAATTTAATTATAATTTTTACTTTTAGTAATACATATATTCATCTTATGGTCTACGTTTGGGGTGCAAGGTTCTTCCACTCAACAATGTGTCAATGTCGTCTCTAAAGTTCAAACTCACGTCTCCTCCTTAAGAGTGTAATGTGACTTACCAATATATCAAATACTTGTAGGTATTATAACTCTTTTTATATAACTGTGATGTGCTTTCAACTTTTTTTTATGAATATATGTGTGTTTTTTTAAAGAAATACACAAATTAATATTTCCGAGATGCAAATATATGCTACGTCTAGTTAAATAGGTATCAATATAAGGAAAAGCTTAATTATTACTGATATGATCATTTATTCATGAAATAAATCTAAATTTAAAATTAAAAGACAAGTAAATAAAATTCAAGTTAAACATATTACCTATTCATCATTCTCTTTTCCCAAAACTGAGTCATAAGAGTGACTAAAAATAAGAGAATTTAAGCTCCTGGTTTTTTGTTTTTCATCTGAGTATTGCCGCCGTCATCACTCTTTTGTTTTGATATTAGTTTTAATGTTGGTTGTTTACTGTTGCTTACTCTCCTTTAGTTTATTTATTTATTTTCTTAATTTTAATTTTTTAATTTAATAAATCTGTTTTTATGACATGCTTTCTTCTAACTTTTGATATGTATTTTTTAATTTTGGAAGCTATACACCAGTTCAAATCCTCGCACTGGTTTCAAAAATAAAATTGATCGTTGAAAGCGATTGCAAATTGGTCGTGGATTGGTTGGCCTACCCAGCTTCATCACCGAAGGTATTTAAGCCATTGATTCTGTTGTGCTTAAAATCACTAGAAGGTTGTCATTACAGCGTGCAGTTTGTCTCTGGAGAAAGCAATGCGTTTGCTGATAACTTAGCAAAGAAAGGAATTTCTCGACCATAAGCCACTATAACTGCCCCAGGGTGGTGCTTTAGAACAAGGTAGGGGGTTTGCTGCTGTTATTTGATGGTCCTTGGTTGGCTGCTGCTTTAATGTTAACTATCATCATGGGGCGATTTCATGGTTTTGTTCTGTGTAGTGTTCACTTGATGGAAGTTTGTAACTCGCTATGTATTAAACACTGACTTGTAGCACTCTTTTTCTTTCACTTAGGTATTAGAGAGGTTTAAAAATAATAAACGTGTTGTCAATGTGCTCCAATTCTGTAATATGCATATGTTAATGTTGTTTGTCGATGGTTTTTACTTCACCGTTGAGCTTTAATGATGCTTTCTATATACTTTGTTTTGAGTCTTTGAATTAATTTTTTTGTTTACATTTTTTGGTTTTATGATATAGAGACGTTAATTTTCGTATTTTTAGAAATATGTCTGGATCATGTCTGTTTATCTACATTGTAAATTTTCTTTTAAAATTTTTCCTTTATTAATAAAACTGACGTTGACTAAAAATAAGTAATATATATTCATACAAATAAAGTTAGTTTATTGCTAAATGGGAATGAATTGAGGGGTGCTGAGGGATATTTGTCTCCTCCTAAAAATTTTAATTTTTTTTATAGTTTAGATATTTTTTTATTAGTAATCTAATTTTAAACCTTTAATTTTTTGTAATTTTACATCCTTATAATTTTAATATAAATTCTATATAATTCACATCTCTTATATAAAATCATACATTTGTCATTGCTTGCTCATGTACTAAAACATAACACTCCTAAACGTATCATAAACAATACTTTTTAACTTGTAAAAAAATAATTTATCTTTCAATCTAGCCAAGATCTCAGGTTTAAAATCTTTAGTTAGATCGTTAAACAAATAAACAAATACACAAAAAAAATATTTATTTTACTTTAAAATTGACATGGTCCATTTCAACCCTATTAGATAATTATCTTCCAAGGAACTACTAACCCTTCTTTTAAGACCAAATAAATAAGTAGAAGACATGTCATCCTGATTAGATTTACCATATATGTTTAATGTAATTTATATTTATATGTTTTTTTTAATAATAATGATTCTAACGTGCTATATGTTATACATATTTTTAATTATTTGATAATGTATATACTTTAAAGATAGAACGATTAATCTTAATCATTAATATTTGGGTAAACTATATAGATGACCACTGAACTATGAGTTTAGTGTCAAAATGATCACTATATTATTTTTTGCCGCAAATACACCACACAACTATTTAAATGGTTCTATTTTAGCCACACGCCGTTAAAAAAACGAAAAAGTTGACGGAACTGTTAAAAAAATTAGTATAATTACACATTTGGTCCTCTATATTTATACAATATATCATTTTAATCCTAATTTTAATCTAATAAAATAAATTAGTTCCAGATTTGCTCCCCAACTTGCTGTGCATCCAGAAAGGATTTTTAACACATCTGTTAGTAACCAACACCTTGAACTTGAAGCTGATTCGATTCCATTCCCATGAATTTGGAATATAAAATCGAATAGCTTGATCAAACAACTCGAAACAAGGTGTGGTAGTATGGAATGTAAAGACTTACCCAATCACCGAAATTTTCAACAGCCGTAACGAATCTCTCATAGTTCATAGTGACTCCAACAACGGCTGCATTATTGACCTGCGACAGATTTCATCAGTATTCAGTACCATTATCGTTATTGAAATTGTTAGCCCCATATTACCAAAATAAAGAAATAAGAGGAGAAATAGTATACTAAGATATCAAGTTTTCCAAAATTGTTTTTGATGAAAGCAGCAATTGAAGCGATGCTAAGAGGGTCTGTGGCATCAAGCTGGTGGAAAAGCAGATTATCAGAAAGGCCAGATTCCTTGAGCTTTTGGAAAGCTTCAAGTCCCCTTTGCTCCTCTCTAGCAGTTAACACCACAGTCACTCCTTTCGAAGCCAACTGCCTATATATTTTCAGTCCAATCCCCTTGTTTGCTCCGGTCACCACTGCATACCTGAAACAAAGTAATTTATATGTTAAAGATGTGTGAAGACTAAAGGTTGAAGAATTCAACAAACACAATTAATGCAGAAATCGGGGTACTTGTTGGCCAGTATTCTAGTGTAGGCGTTCATAGCTGCTTTCGATACAGTATACACAGTCAGTGCTTTATAAGTTACCCAGCCATTCGTTTTCATCGTTCCATCTCTGAAATCTTCAAGAAACTTGTTCAAGACTTGTTCCACTCTCTCTTCACTGAGGGTTTCAACATCACTCAACACTCCTTTGGCCCATTCATTGGACACTAGCTGAACCGAAAGAAGAAATAGTTGGTAAATGTTTCAAGCTAAGACATGTACCAACTGCGGTAACATCGTATTGGCAAGGTTCTGCACTAAAACATTACCTTCAATACTCCGAGAGCAGAGCTAACATTTATTATTAGTATTACATATTACAAATGTATGCTTGGCTCAGTGGCAAACTCGCGTGTTACACCCCAAGGTCCCAGGTTTGATTCCTACCAAGGGTATTTCATTGGTTTTTATTTTTCCTACTCCAATAAGGTGGTGACACGTGCCATCATCTTATTGAATAATTAATTTATTTTATTAGATTAAAATTAGGATTAAATTGATATATTGTATAAATATAGAGGACCAAATGTGTAATTATACCAATTATTTTAACAGTTCCGTCAACTTTTTCGTTTTTTTAACGGCGTGTAGCTAAAATGGAACCATTTAAATAGTTGTGTGGTGTATTTGCGGCAAAAAATAATATAGTGGTCATTTTGACACCAAACCTATAGTTCAGTGGTCATTTGTGTAGTTTACCCTTAATATTTATGTGTATATTTTGGCCAAGATTAATATTTATATGTATGTAACTATGTATATGCATGAACCAACTTGCTTGAGTGGTTAAAAGAACGTTTGTTGTTCTTAAAGGCCACGGGTTTGAACACCAACAGCTACAGCAGTGTAATTGAGCATGCATTATTAAATAATTAAGAGTGTATTAAGAAAAAATACTACTTATAATCACCTTATAAAAAAAAATCTGAAGGCCCTCAGCTTGAACCCCTGACCCACAAACCCCACCATCTCACCGCCTTTTATATCTCATCAACCATTAACCTCCCTTCTAAAAACATACCCCAAAACCCACTCCAGCCAATCAGCCATAGAGCTTCCCCCACCCCCAGCGGGCATGGTCCCCCCGGACCTCCTCGGAGCAGCTGAATCCATGTCCTATCCTGGTCACGCGGCGTCGCCACAACCACCCCCTCCACCAAGAGAAAAACTACTACAAGCACTAGAATCAGTACAACCGCCGCGGTCACCACCTCTGATTCCTCTCTACAAGCAGCAATCATGGTCACCGGACATTATCCGAAACGAGGCCTGGCTTAGAAAGAAAGGAAACAGAAAGAAACAACGAAGCAAGAGCGTGACAGACGAAGACCTCGATGAGCTCAAGGCTTGTATTGAGTTGGGGTTCGGGTTTGATTCCCCTGAAGCACCGGATCAACGTCTGTCTGATACTCTGCCTGCTCTTGGTCTTTTCCAGCTTGTTAACAAGAACTACAACGACACCATCTCAAAGCATACGACTCCTTCTCCTTCAGCTGCATCGGATTCTGACAGCAATATTTCATCCCCTATAGGCAGTCCCCACGCCATCTTTGGCCCCGGTAAGTAACAAATTCAACTCATATCAATATCACCTACAACTTGGATCAGTCCGATTCCGATATTATGAATTTGTTACTTACCAGAGCCTACAGTATCGGAATCGGTAAGTAACAAATTCATCGGATTCCGATACTATAAATCGGGTAGTTTTTTTTTTCTTTCATTCATTCAGTAAGAGCTAATATGATCAGTTTGAAATCAGCCTAATTTTGTTGGGATTTCTTTTTTGTTTTTTTTATCCTTTTTTGTGTGTAAAGGTGATAATCCACAAATGGTGAAGACAAAGCTGAGGCAATGGGCGCAGGTGGTTGCTTGTTCCGTGCGGCAAAGCTCATGAGACTGTAATGGATGTTTGTCCCATGTTTTCATGTTTTTCAGCTGCTGGGAAACTGAAAAACGACAAAGAACTAAAGTTGTCATCAATGTAACCGAACATCAACAAACAGCAATTATGATGTTTGGTCACAATTTTCATAAAAAGGGAAAACCCAATTTTACATTGTTTAAGGTACTTTAGTTTCTGCTGAACTATATGATGATGATTGCAGCTTTTCTTTCTTTATTTTTCTTTAATGGAGAATCCTTCATCTTGACGAAATTGAGCTTAGCTTTTTGTATTCATGGGCAGACAAATTAGTCATTAGCTTTAGTGAAATGAACAAGGGGTTTTGGAGTAATTAAGGTTATGTTTATTGCTTAAATGGAAGACATGAATTGAGACATCTTTTGACACTTAATTTGCACTTTAATTGTACGTTATCTCTAACACCTGTGCACGAGAAATTATATCATGAGTTTTTTTCATCACGTCGTTTATGAGATTAATCAATAAAATTTATTTTCTTCATTAAATTTTTTCTATGCTATCTTTTTACCAAAAGAATATCATTATCAACTTTAAAAAATAGATTATCATAAATAATATATTCAACAATATTTTAAATCTGGGTAACAAAATAAGCAAAATCAGAGAGCAAGCTTAAGATTTGTCTCTTAGGACATTTGATTCAATGAAAATGTAACATTAATTTTTTGAAGCTAACAATATCAAAATATAAGATTATTTGAGATATTATTGAAAATATTTCATTAATTTGTTTGGTTCAAATGTGATACTATTATGTTTGGTTATAAGATTAAACTTTAATGCGAAAATGTAAAATATTGAAAAAGAAGTTTATAGGTCTCATTTCATTAGACTCTACCTAAATTTTAAATTAAATATTATCGGTTTTTATATTATAATAAAAAAAATTCAACCATGAGATCTAAGTGAAAAATCTCTCTTATTTTAACCAATAATTAAAAGTTTAATTCTTGCTTTAGATATGAAACAAGCTTAAAGAAGCACATAGTATATATTTTACCTTTAATTTTATTTGTTCAGTGGATAGTTAAAAATGACGTTGGTGTCAACAAATTTTTGGCGCAATAATAAATTATTCGGTTGACATCATTCCATTCTTTTGTGTTGTAAGTTCATTATTCATTATAAGTATATTTTTTCTTCGATCTCTTCTAGGTAGGAAATGTTCAAAAAAAAGAGAGAAAAAAATTGATGGTTGCGTGAGGATTAAATTGATAGAATTTATAAGTTTAAAAAGTTAAATTTATTAAATTATTTAAAATTAATACTACATTGATAAGTCATGAAAATGTTAAAGTACTAAATGTGATATTATATCAATTTAGGAATTAATACGTCATCAATTACTAAAGCTGGGTGTCATCGTTTTGAGAGTGAACTACTGAAATTCCTCGCTGGGCTTATTCCTGGCTGAGTTAACTCAAACAGAGTCGGAGTTAATCGACGATTAACACAGTACTTTGAAGCACAAAGAGAAAGATATCATGGCTATTGATGCAACCGAGGCTTCATCTCCTCCCTCTCAACCCCCTTCTAATTCCAGGTATTTGTTTCCCCATTTATTTACTCGATCCAATAAAATTTAAATTTCACCGCATTTTTTCGATTAATTTCATGAATTTGCAGTTCTTCCAATCAAATCCAACACTTCTACGTGGCCGTCGACAGGCTCCACTTCAAAATGGTCCACTCTCTCTCTTTCTATCCCATTAATTTTTCGATCAACCTTCAGATTTTCATTTTCCCTAAATTGTGAATTAAAACAAACGGAGTCGAAATTCGCAGGAGACGTTAATTGATCTCCTAGGAGTGGCGGGTAGACGCACGTGCCTTCCGATAGTACTCTGCTGCAACTCACGTGACGAGCTCGACGCCGTCTGCTCCGCCGTCTCGGATCTCCCTTACATTTCCTTGTCCTGTTTGGTAAATTTGTTGCATTATGATAACAGCTTGATTTTCAATTCTATACTATTAATTTATATTTATTTATTTATTTATTTATTTATTTCTATATATGCCAGTACAGCGACCAAGCTGAAGCAGAACGAAGTTCAATTTTGGAGAAATTCAGGGAAGCAACGATGAAATGGAGCCAACATGCTAAGGTTCAGACAGGAGATGGTCATGAAATTGAAAAAGAAGAGCAGAAATCCTGTATGATCGTCGTAACCGATGCCTGCCTTCCTCTTCTTGCTTCTGGAGAATCTCCAATGTTGGCTCGTGTTTTGATTAATTATGAATTACCAACAAAGAAGGTAAATTTCTCATTGTTCTTTCCATATAGGCGGCTGATAATCGAAACCCTTTGAAGTTTGTATTTTAAATGGTGTATTGTTGTTATAGAATCTTAAGATTAAGATTATGAAACTATTTTAAGTTTTTAGTATTGTTTAATCCGGGAACCGAGCTCGTAATGTTGGTTGACAACTTGTTGATTCATTTCTGTTGGTTGCTATAAGACTGATTTGATCACTCGCTGCTGACTTTGGTTCATTAGACTATCAAGGATGAAATTGCTTATTCCGCTGTCCCCAATTATTAGATTGGTGGTGTTTCAGCTGATTAAGTTGTTCAGTGACATTGGGATTATGAGTGATTATGTCGGATATCATGGCCTATATACCGAGTTTTAGTTTGTATCCGTGTTTACAATAATAAAGTAGTAAAGCTCAGCTTTGATATCAGTAGCAAATTGATGATCTTGTTTGCTAGTTCTATTGTTTGGTTATCAATTTACCATCCGGATGAGTTATTCATGGGTAGAATTTGTATATAGATTAGCAAGCACATTTAGTAGCCGTGGGGGTACATTCAGTCTTCCTATCTTGGAGCATATTTCGGATAGTGAAGTACAACATTTTCATGTTTTTAAACGTTGTTTTCGGGTGTTATCAATTCACCTCATCCTTTTCTACTTGTGTCTGCTTGCAGGAAACATATATGAGGCGATTGACTTCGTGTTTGGCAGCAGGTTTCTTCCTTGCCCTAATGTTTTATTATTGATACATCATGTTAAATTCCCACAATGATTCACTAAAACATATGCAGATGGAATCGTGATCAATGTGGTCGTCGGAGGAGAAGTGGTAACTCTAAAAAGCTTAGAAGAAAGCAGTGGCCTTATCATCGCTGAGATGCCCATTAATGTAAGTGCAATACTTGCTCGCTTCTTTGATTTACAAATCCATGGTGTTTAGTTAACAAAGAGGCCCAGCAAATTGCAGTTGACAACATTCAAAGTGAAAGGATAATCTACTGCTGGTTGAATCTTTTAAAGCTTATGCATCGTATCTCTTTTAAGCTGTCTATCAATGTACACATTAGGAATACAGTATTAACTCTAAATGCAATCTTGTTGCAGATTTCCGAGATATTGTGACGAACTGATGATTCTCGATCGTCTGCTAATTCCTAAACGAGACGAAAGGATCCTTTTGAACTCTTTAGAGCACTCACAAATGCTCAGCATATCATATGGTAAATGAGTTGTTGAGACATTGATATTGAACGTTATGCTTGTGATAGTTTATGCAATCTCTTCTTAGTTTTAGATATAGGCTTCTTATTGTCTTTGCAGTCTTAATCTGTTCTTTCTTTCTCGTTATGAAGTGGACCGGAATATCGGAAGTGACGTAAATGTTGGGAATCGAAATCCAGTTGAACTAACTGAACTGAAAGCCCACATTTGCACACTCTGTTTGTTTGATTCATATAATTTTCAGTTGTGGGGAAGACTGCCATCTTTATTTCACTGCTAAAGGCGGATAGAAAGATGTTCAACCGTTCGGGTTGGGTTGGGTCACCATATAACAAGTGTTTGTTGGGTTAGGTTTCTTACTTTCTTTTTGTTAATTTCGACCATTCATGTTATAACGCATCTGGTAATATAACCCAATACATTAAAAAAAATAACCAAATTCTGGTAGATTGAGTTTAGCTTGATTAATATTGTTGTTGGTACATTCTATATGAGGACGCAAAAATGAACATGTTTCAGTTTTCAATATTTTTTGGTTTATGGGTAAAGTTGAATTTGGATTGTCTAAACAATGCATAAAAAAAGAATAACCAAATTATGGGGGGAAATGTAAATCTAAAACAAACTATTTTTTAACTTCGAGAACACATTTACTCCTTAAAGTTTATACAATCTATCAGTTTTATTTTAAGTTGAAAGAATTTAATAAATTTAACTTTTTTATATTTATAAATTTTATCGGTTCAAAATAATTATTGCTTAGAAAATGGACTGATGGGTTGCGTTCTTTAGAAAACTCGAGGAATAATTAAGGATTTTTTTAATGAAAATCACTTTTTTTGTTCGGCAAAAATTATTTTATTATAGATAAGAAAATTTATAAACTACCAAAATTTAGTTGTGTGTCTCGTTAAAAACTTATATAAACCTAACTGAAGGAAAAGTACAACACAACTAGGTAAATACGAAAAACATAACCTATCCAACTCGCCTCAAACACCAAACAACAAAATGCAAATATCGACGAGCGACCAAAAACAACACTACCTAATAAAATGAACACTCCAACACCAAGATCGATTAAGTAATTCCGAAAGACACCCCAAACAAACAACAAATAGGACTAAAAGAAGTGATAATTACCCAAACAACCCCTAATAATAGTTTTGTGATTATAAATGATTAAATTGTTGAACTGATTTGAATTATGACTAAATATATTATTATAATAATTAAAAAAAATCACATTATCATTTCCATTAGTTCCTCAATAGAGGGTGATCAAACAAAAACAAACGATAACATTAGTGACGAAAATGAGTTTTTCTTAATGTGATATTCAAAACAAAGGTACACTAATTGTCAGTAGATTAAATAGATAGTTTAATAATTAATAAGGATTGAGTGTAATGGTAAGACACATTGTTCTTTTAAGGAGAGAATTCAGATTCGAACCTTACAGACGATATTGTTGATAGAGAGAGTCATAAATCCTGAACATAGACCATAAAATTAAATAACTAAATTAAAAAAAAAAAAGTATGATCAAAACATTATCATCCTGAAAATCAAGTGATCATTTAAACATTTTACCCTAAAGAAGCATGATAATATCAACCCCAACACTATTTCAAAGGTCAAGGTATTATTGAAGCTTTGAATGAAGGCAATTCTGTCCATTAAAGAAGTAATCTAGTTGGCATATCCCAATCTGTAAAACAAAGAAAGAATCTTGTAGATTAATCAACCAAGAATATTAGAAAGGGCAAGAGATAAGATATGTTACTCTATTTGCATTCCTCATTTTTATCCAAGCACATTTAAAATAAAATCATTTAATTTAAATGAAGCACATTTATGTGAACATTATTTACACAATTGGATTCCATAAAACATAAGTAGAAAGTGGGGATTTGCATGTGGCAGGGTCCCTAGTCCCAACAACAAAAGCTTGGGAATTTGGGAATTGAATGAAATGAGGGAATTGTGGGTCACCCTCTTGTGTAGCTACAACTTTCAATTGGATCGTATCAAATGCCATCACTCATGTAACAAATATCTTCCCCATTCATTAAACCATTAACCTTCCTAAATAAATAAATAAATAAAACAATTTATTCAAACAATTCAATTAGGAACGGAGTCAGAATTAATTGCAAAACTGATAAGGTCGTAAAAGTAAATTATATCAAACAATTTCAAGAAGACAATAGCTTAACTGAAATGATTTTAAAACTATCGATGATATAAAATATAGTTAAACCGTCAAAGTTGGGGGACTCTCAACGTATATCCGTTCATGAGTTCAATTGGTACGGTGTGTTTATAAGATTGATTTTAGTTCGAATTAACACATAAAAATTTTAAAATGATATCTTTGAGATGTGCATGAACTAGAGGAGAATCGAATTGTAATACGCATGAATCATGATAATGTTAGAAGACATGGGAATGATGTAATGGAATTGGCAAAGGAGCAAGGGACATGTCTAATAGAGGGGAAGAAAGGATGCAGAGGAGAGGCATAGAATTGTATAATATATGATAAGGGGCCTTTTCCTTTGTCCCTACGCCATGATCTCCTCTTGCCCACCAAGGGAAAGATCGAGGGAAATCAAGCCTCCCAAAAATGATAAAAAGAAGGGTCATGGCCTGGCTGTTGTGGCCATTTTGTCCTGGTCCCCTTTCCTTTTTTTACCTTCACACTTGCTCTAATTTTTGTAGGAGCCCAATCCCCATTTCATTAATTAATTATCAACAATCATTGTGTATATATGTCACTCTTTCTTTTGCTTGATATCATCATTCATCATAAACTTTTCACCATTCTAATTCAATCTTTGAAGTTTTGGGGGAAAATGAGTTAAAAAGCATACGCAGATTGTAAACAAAATGGTATTATTTAGGGCCTGTTTTTGGTTGCGTTTGGCAACCAAAAATCACTTTTTTAAGTGCTTTTAGTTAAAACAGGCTGTTTTTGGTTGCTTTTAAAACTAGCTTTTCCACCCAAACCAAGAAGCTGGATTTTATAGCTTCTTGGGTGGAAAAGCTAGTTTGAAAATAAAATTACTTTTTTACCCTTATTATTTAATTATCATTTATTGTTAAAATAATATTTATGCATATATAATTGTAAAATAATATATATATTTTATAATATTTATATTGAAAATAAAATTGTTTTATTTGTACTTTATTTTATATTTATTATTAATGTGTAAGTGGTATGCTCGTATATAATCTAGAATGTAGTTTATATTTTCAAATTAAATTTTATAAAAAAAATAATTTTTTATTATAATTAAAATTGATTTATTTCATAAATCATAACATTAATTAATTTGAACAACCACCCAAATTTACTTTTACTTTTCAATATCATGTCTAAAATAGACATTTTATCTCCTCAAAATTACTTTTTGACATCAATGACAAACACTAACCAGTTTTTCAAAACTACTTTTCAACAGCTAGTTTGAAAATCACTTTTTTCACCGCACTTTTTAAAAGCAACCACAAACTAAGCCTTAGTGATGTTAAAAGTGAACAATATCTAACGAGTTAAAAGATAGATCTTTATCGAAATAATTTACGGTATTTTTTCTTTTAGTTTATTTTATTTTTGAGAAGATAAATCCACTCTAGTGAAACAATAGGCGTCTTTAGACTCTCATTTATTCGAAACAAACGAATTGCTCACCCTGTTTAATGATAAAAGCATGCGCAAACGGTAAATAAAACGACAGTATTTGGAGACGAAAAAACAGACAATATCTTATACGTTGAAAGATAGATTTTTGTGAAACAATTTTAATTTGTTTTATTTTCAAAAAATAAATCTTCTCTATAAATCAATGGATACTTTTGGACTCTCATTTGTTCGAAACATACATGTTAGTATGTTACTATCTATATTTGATAATAAAAGTATATTGAACAAATAATAAATAAAAGGATAAATATTCTATACACAGGCGGTGGAAATTGAAAGTTTTCACAAGCGCTTTAATTTTAAGGCATATAGAGTTAGTTTAGGTATATGGTTTAGGGGTTTAGGTGTATGTGGTTAGAATTTAAGGATAGTTGTTTCAATTTAAGGTTTAGGGTTATAATTTAGGGTTTATAGGGTAAAACCTAAATCCATACCATATTACCCTAAAAACTAAACCCTAACCTATAAACCCTAAACTATAACCCTAAACCTTAAATTGAAACAACTATCCTTAAATTCTAACCACATACACCTAAACCCCTAAACATTATACCCTAAATTAACTTTCTAGCTATACCCTAAAACTAAGGCGCTTGTGGAAACTTTCAGTTTCCACCGCCAGTGTATAGGATATTAATCTTAAATAAAATAGTAGAATTTGGAGATGTTAAAACTGAACAATAAGATACATATTTGTGGAATAGTTTATGATTTTTTTTCTTTTAATTTGTCGCTTTTCAAAGAAGATTGATCTATTTTACTGAAACAATAAGTGTCTGTTGATTCTTATTTGCTCTAAACAAACAAGTTGTTCCACTCGTTTAATGATAAAAACATATGTAGACGGAAAATAAAATGGTAAAATTTGATGACGAAAAAACATACAAAATCTATGTTGAAAGATAAATTTTTGTGAATCAGTTTTATGATACTCTTTATTTTTAATTTGTTTTATTTAAAAAACTTTAATGAATCAATGGACGTTTTGAACACTCATTTGTATAAAACAAACAAATTACTCTCTCTATTTAACAATAAAAGTATATGCAAATGATAGAAAAATGGTAAGATTTAGAGGTATTAAAAGTGAACAATATCTTAAGTTAAAAGATAGATCTTTGTGAAATAGTTTATGGTATTATTTTTCCTTTAGTTTGTTTTATTTTTAAGGAGAAATCCACCTTAGTGAAACAATAGGCGTTTTTTTACTCTCATTTGTTCGAAACGAACAAATTACTCCCCTTGTTTAATAATAAAAGCATTCACAAACGGTAAATAAAATAGCAGAATTTAAAGACAGGAAAGCATACAATATCTTATACATTGAAAGACAATTTTCCGTGAAACAATTTTATGACACTTTCTCTTTTAATTTGTCTTGCTTTCAAAAAAATAAATCAACTTTGATGAATTTATGTGTGTTTTTGGACTCTCATTTGTTTGAAAAAAAACAAGTTGATCTCTCTATTTTATAGTAAAAGTATATACAATTGATAAATAAAATGATAGGATTTAGAAAAGTTAAAAATGAACAATATCTTAAGTTAAAAGATAAATCTTTGCTGAATGATTTATGTTTTTATTTTATTTTGTCTTATTTTTAAGAAGAAAAATCTACTTTAGTGAAACAATAGTTACTTTTAAACTCTCGTTTGCTTGAAACAAACAAGTAGTTCTCTCGGTTTAATGATAAAAGCATTTGCAAATAGTAAATAAAATAGAAAATTTTGGAGACGTTAAAAGCGAACAATATCTTGTATATTAAAAGATAACTTTTGTGAAATGTTTTATAATACACTTCATGTTTTAATTTCTCTTATTTTGATAAAAAAATAAACCTACTCTAATAAATTAATGGGCATTTTAGACTCATTTGTTTAAACAAAAAAATTGCTATTTGTTTAGTGATAAAAGCATGTGCGAAATGGAAAATAAAATTATTAAATCGTTAATAGCGAAAAATACATTGTATGTTAAAAGATAAATTTTTGTAAAACAGTTTTATGATATTCTTTCTCATTTAATTGATTTTTTAAGAAAATAAACCAACTCTAATGAATCAATTGACCTTTTTGTACTATCGTGTTCTCAAAACAAACAAATAATTTTTTCTGTTAAATGATGAAAGCATATGCAAATGATAAATTAAACGACAAAATTTTGAGACGTTAGAAGAAGCAAACTATATCTTACACGTTAAAAATTGATTTTTGTAAAATATTTTTATGATACTTTTTTCTCTTTTAATTTGCCTTATTTTTATAAAAATAAATCCACTCTAATATATCAAAGGATTTCTTCTTCTTCTTCTTCTTTTTCATTTATTTGAAAAATTAAGTTTCTCTTAGTTCAATGACAGAAGCTTATGTAAATGGTAAATAAAATGAAAGGATTTGAAGACATTAAAAATAAAAAAATATATTGTATGTTAAAAGATAAATATTTGTGAAACGATTTTATAATACTTTTTTTCTTTTGATTTTTTTGAAAAATAAATCATGTCTAATAAATTATTTGGCGTGTTTTTTACTCTCATCTAATCAATAAACAAGTTTCTCTTGTTGTTTAATGATAAAAGTATATACAAATGATAAATAAAATGACAAAATTTTAAGGTTAAAGAGGACAATATCTTGTATGTTAAAAGATAAATTTTTGTGAAATAATTTTATGATGCTCTTTCACTGTTAATTTATCTTATTTTCATAAAAATAAATCCAGTCTAGTAATTAATGGTTGTTTTTGGACTCTTATTTATTCGAAATAAACAAGTTGCTCTCTATTTAATGATAAAATTAAATGTAAATGGTAAAGGTGAAAAATATCTTGTATGTTAAATGATATATTTTTGTGAAATGATTTTATGATTGTAACACCCGAGTTTAGGGGTCGGGTAAAAATAATATTTAAATAATATTTTGAGTCTTGGTTTACGATTAAAATAATATTATATATATGGACTTTGTGATTTCAAAGCAAACAATTTATGTTGGACCAAATTAAATTGAAACTCAAATTTCATGAATTTGAGAGTAAATGAGAATGCCATCTCATTAATGGCATTTTCGTAATAAAACGGTCTTCCAAATTAAAAACCCCTTTTTTGTTTAAAACACAATTTGTCATCTTCTTCCCTCTACACTCCTCCATTCCACGACAAGAGAAGCCTCCCTCCCCCTTTCACTATCCATTTCCTTGCTTCTCCATTTTGGCTCAGTTTTGAAAGAGACAAAGACTTGTGTTGGTGAAGCATCGGGAGTGGATTCGGGAGCTTGAAGGTGTTGGTTGCTTGGTAGTTAAGCTTGGAAGTGAAGGTGGGTGGTTTAATGTTTTTAAAATGATTTTGAGTATTTGGTTCAAGCATGTGGACTAGGTTGGGCTTGATAGACCCACCTAGAGTTGGGATTAGAGTGGTAGCCTAATCCCAAGCTTTAGTTAGAGACCTTGGTTGAACTCTTTAATTGTTGTTTATGGCTCATGATTATTTGTGTTTATAATGGTTATGTATAAATGTATTATACATGTGTATTCAGGCTTGGATGGATGCATTGTTATATGCATGTGGTTTGTGCATGATGTTAATCATGATGAGTACGTGCTAAGCACGAAAGTGACATGAAATGATATTGTGGATTGTGTTTAGTATTGACACTAGTATGATTGGGTACAAATGATCGATCATTAGGATGTTATTGTGCACACGTGAGTCATATGCGCGCGTGGTCTTGATGATGGTAGTCATCAAGATGGAGTACAGGTTCGCCCAAAAAACCTTCTTATATATATTAGTCGATGATGAGTGTAATCTCATCGACGGGGCGTGAGGAAGAGTGAAATTCCCTCCGCGAGAACGGTGATGAGTGTAATCCCACCGTGAGGTAAAGTTGTTGTTGGATGTGAGTTCTAACGCGTTTATCCGCGTATTCGAGTCATAGCTAGGTGCCAATATGAGTTGATATGTGATCAATATGTTATAGAATGTGATTTCCTATTTGGATTATTATATGTGTTTACATATGATGTGGATTGAGCTTGTTGAGCATGGCATGATATTTTATATATGTTCATGCATCATTTGTACTTTTGGCTCATGTGGATCGGAGGTAAGAACATGCATTCTATCTTATTGTGCTCGTGCTTGGATCATGCATTGTCGAGGTTTATTTTTATTGAGCTTACCCTCACTAAGCTTTATGCTTACGCTCTCTTTTGTTCGACAATGCAGATCCTTAGTTCGTGGGTTGCTAGTGCAAGAAGGGGCCTCCAAGTATGTGTGCTTTGTGGTGCTAGCTTAGCTAACAAGTATGGATATTTTAGTTATGATGTAATGGTCAAGCAATGGGACATGTAATTGTGGTGTGATGCTTTTGAAGTATGTTGATGTTGGCTTGTTTAGGAGCATGTTTAGACTCCTTTTATATGTTTTGTTGGTTTGACTTTGGATGTCATGTTGCTTGTAAACCATGTCTATCTTGCCTACCTTAATTTGGTTAAGTGTATGTCCTTTTGAAACATGAACCTTGAATGCTATGTATGATCCTTTGAATGGATGCCCTTTCGTATATCTTGTGTATCTTGAGCATGGTTGCTATAGGGTGTATGCCTCTAGAGTGTGTTTGTATGTTAAGTATGCTTCTTGGAGTCGTTTCGGACGTTTGGGTTTATTTGGAGGTGTTTAAAGCTGATTTTGAGAATTCACAGAGTGTAGGTGTTTCGAAACGGGTAGCCTTGTTTCGAAACGGGTGTGGTTCCAGGGCCCCGTATCGAAACGTGTATCGATACGATTTGGCTATTGTGAGCCCTTATTTCGAAACCAGTTTCGAAACACTTTAGCTACTGAAATTGCATGTTTCGAAACGGGTATCGAAACGACAAGGCAAAATGAGACCCTGTTCCGAAACGGGATGGATGCGTTTCGAAACGGGTGTCTGACTTTTTAAACATGAGCTAGTGTTTCGAAACGGGCTTTGACTGTTTCGAAATACAGGCCTGTAATTGGGCTTTTTGACATCTCCAAAGAGTTTCAAGTGTTGGGCTTAGACCTTGTTTGTTGTTGGGCTTCCGCTTATGTTTAATTAATGCATCTAGATAAGATAATAAATGAAAAAGTTTTCCTAGGGTCGGTAACCGAAGTAGAGCCTTAACGGGTTTCATCTCGGTTATCCCCGTGTAGCCCACTCGGATCGGTCAAGCGTCCGGACCGGAACAAGGGGTTACAATGATACTTTTTTTAATTTATATTTTTTTAAAAAAATAAATTCACTCTATTGAATCAATGAGCATTATTAGACTCTATTTGCTCAAAACAAACATGTTGCTCCCTCTGTTTAATGATAAATGCATATGCAAATGGTAAACTTGACAAAATTAGAGACATTAAAAGCGAAAAATGTCTTGTATGTTACAAGATAGATTTTTGTGAAACAGTTTTATGATTTTTTTTTTTAATTTGTCTTTTTTCTCAAGAAAACAAATCCACTATGATGAATCAATGGGCGTTTTTGGACTTTCATCTGCTCAAAACAAACAAATTTTTCCCTCTGTTTAATGATAAAAGCATATGAAAATGGTAAATAAAATAAAAGAATTTAAGACGTTAAAAGCAGAAAATATCTTGTATATTAAAAGATACAACTTTGTAAAAAATTGATATTCTTTCTCTTTTAATTTAACTTATTTTAAAAAAAAATAAATTTTAATAAATCAATAGCTTTTTTTGGACTTTTATTTGCTCAAAATAACAGTATCTATATTTAATAAAAAAATATATATACAGATAGTAGAGTTTGCTGAAGTTAAAAGTGGACAATATCTTATTAACTAATAAAATAAATTTTCGTAAAATGAATTTATGGTATATATATATATACCATTGGACATTTTTGGACTCTCATTTGTTCGAAAAATACATGTTAGTATGTTACTATCTATATTTGATAATAAAAGTATAATAATAAATAAAATGGTAGAATTTAGATATGTTAAAACTGAACAATATCTCAAGTTAAAAGATAGATATTTGTGGAATAGTTTATGATATTCTTTTTCTTTTAGTTTGTCGCTTTTCAAAAAAGATATATCTATTTTGTGAAACAATAGGCGTTTGTGGGCTCTTATTTGCTCGAAACAAACAAGTTGCTCCCCTTGTTTAATGATAAAAGCATATGTAAACGGTAAATAAAATAGCAAAATTTGAAGACAAAAAAACAAATACAATCTACTTCGAGAGATAAATTTTTGTAAAACATTTTATGATACTCTTTCTTTTTAGTTTGTCTTATTTAAAAAATAACTTTTATGAATTAATGGACGTTTTTGAACACTCATTTACTCGAAGCAAACAAATTACTCTCTCTATTTAACAATAAAAATATATACAAATGATAAACAAAATGGTAGGATTTAGAGATATTAAAAGTGAACAATATCATAAGTTAAAAGATAGATCTTTGTGAAATGGCTTATGGTATTATTTTCCTTTTAGTTTATCTTATTTTTAAGGAGAAATTCACCTTAGTGAAATAATAGGTATTTTTAGACCCTCATTTGCTCGAAACAAACAAATTACTCTCCTTATTTAATAATAAAAGCATACACAAACAGTAAATAAAATAATAGAATTTAAAGACAAAAAAAGCAAATAATATCTCATACATTGAAAGACAAATTTTTGTGAAACAATTTTATGACACTTTTTCTTTTTTAATTTATCTTACTTACAAAAAAAATAATAAACTTTTATAAATTTATGTGTGTTCTTGGACTCTCATTTGTTTGCAACAAACAAGTTGCTATCTCTGTTTTATAGTAAAAGTATATGAAATTGATAAATAAAATGGTAGGCTTTTTATAGTAAAAGTATATGCAATTGATAAATAAAATGGTAGGATTTAGAAAAGTTAAAAATATTCTTTCTTATTTAGTTGATTTTTTAAGAAAATAAATCTACTCTAATAAATCAATTGACATTTTTTGTATTATCGTGTTCTTAAAACAAACAAATTACTTTTTTATTTAATGATAAAAGCATATGCAAATAGTAAATAAAATGACAGATTTTTGAAACGTTAGAAGCAAACTATATCTTGCACGTTAAAAGATTGATTTTTGTAAAATATTTTATGATACTTTTTTCTTTTTTAATTTGTCCTATTTTTATAAAAATAAATCTACTTTAATATATCAAAGGACGTTTTTTTCCTTTTCTTCATTCATTGGAAAAATCAAGTTTCTCTTTGTTTGATAATAAAATTATATGTAAATGGTAAATAAAATAAAAGGATTTGAAAACATTAAAATGAAAAATATCTTGTTTGTTAAAGGATAAATTTTTGTGAAACGAATTTATAATACTTTCTTTTTTAACTTATCTTTTTTTCTCAGAAGATAAATCATTTCTAATGAATTAATGATCTTTTTGGACTTTCATTTAATTAATAAAAAAATTTCTTCTTCTATTTAATGATAAAAATATATACAAATGATAAATAAAATGATAAAATTTCAAGACGTTAAAAGAGGACAATATCTTGTATGTTAAAAGATAGATTTTTGTGAAACAATTTTATGATACTCTTTCTCTGTTAATTTGTTTTGTTTTCATAAAAATAAACCTCCTCTAACGAATTAATGGTCATTTTTGGACTCTTATTTATTTGAAATAAACAAGTTTCTCTCTATTTAATTATAAAATCAAATGCAAATGGTAAAGGCGGAAAATATCTTGTATGTTAAAAAGATATTTTTTTGTGAAACGGTTTTATGATACTCTTTCTCTTTTAATTTATCTTTTTCTTAAAAAAAATAAATTCACTCTATTAAATTAATGGTCGTCATTATGCTCTATCTGCTCAAAACAAACAGGTTGCTCCCTCTGTTTAATAAAAAATGCATATGCAAATGGTAAAAAATGACGGAATTGGAGACGTTAAAAGCGAAAAATATCTTGTATGTTACAAGATAGATTTTGTGAACGGTTTTATGATTCTTTTTTTTTTAATTTGTCTTTTTCTGAAAAAAAATCCACTATGATAAATCAATGGGCGTTTTGGACTCTCATCTGCTCAAAACAAACAAATTTCTTCCTCTGTTTAATGATAAAAGTATATGCATATGATAAATAATGAAAGGATTTAAGATGTTAAAAGCAAAAATATTGTGTACATTAAAAGATAGAACCTTGTGAAACATTGATATTCTTTCTCTTTTAATTTATCTTATTTTCAAAAAAAAATAAGTAAATTCTAATAAATCAATAGCCTTTTTTGGACTCTTATTTGCTCAAAATAACAAAGTGCCTATATTTAATCAGTATACAAATAGTAAAGTTTGCCGATGTTAAAAGTGGACAATATCTTACCAGCTAAAAAGATAAATTTTCGTAAAATAAATTTATGGTATTCTTGTTCACAAGAGTTGAGTGCAATGACAAGACACATTGCTCTCTAAAAAAAATACTCAAATTTAAAATTTAAAAAATATATTATTAGGAGTGAGAACCACGAATCTCAAACATAAACTATAAAATAAACATGTAATTTAAAAAAAACCGGTATTCTTTCATTTATAATTCGTCTTATTATCAAGAAAATAAATCCACTCTACGAAAATAATAGGTGTGTTTTGAACTTTTATTTACTCGAAACAAACAAATTTCTCAATGTATTTAATAATAAAATATATAAATATAAATATTTTTTTTAAATAAATACAAGTCATGATCTTATTTAATGATTCGATTTGACCAATGAATGGACTAATCTAGTAGAGACATTTGAAGGTTGAATTAAAAAGTTTCTTTCTCTATTATTTTCACCTACAAATTATATTTCTATAATTGAGCTGATATTGTTTTTGAAACGTAATTTTCTTTTCTGATTTTATCACTGTGGAATGACATTTGACAAAAAATATGTAAATGAGAAATGGGTGATTGGTAGCCCATAATTTGGTCACGTCTTAAATCATTTGGGGGACATGTAGGGGCTATGGTGGGGAGACACAATCAAGACCTTCAACCGATGCTATGTGCCTTAATTTGATCAAGATGTGCGGATGCCATCATTTTTATTAATTATATGATGAATTAGGGGTTATAATTTTCATGAACTTGGCAAATACAATCACCAACATAGCAAATATCTGGTCATAAATAAAAATATGTATTTTTTATACCAAATTTCTCTTTTACTCGGATAATTATTACAAACCGTCCTATCTTTATATTTAATACAATTATTCTATTAGTGAAGTGTACGATGTTTCTGGGTAATAAATCTATTTGACAATGTATTTTTTATAAACTTTAATCTAATCTGTATGTGATAAAGAAGATTAATTTTTATAATGCACAAAATAAATCTATATGATATCTTGATAATAGTCTTTAAAATTCGAGATCAATATCAAACTATAATCCTCAAATCAAAAATTTTCTCGAAATCACCTCTTAAACATGATTAGATAAATGAGTTAAACATAATTATATCAAGGATTTGGGGGAAAGAGACGAGTAGGAAAGTGAGTGAGATGAAATGAGAAAGGGGCAAAAGGGGGACACCCATGGGAGAGACAAAACAGTGGATTTACAGAGCTTTTCATTCGATTGATGTCTGTTTTGTTTGTTCGACAACTTTCCATGTTTGGCATTCGGAGAAAAGACTGATTCACTGCCACTGCCACTGCCACCGCAACCATTTTGTTCTCCAAACAAACGCCTAAGCTTTCAGCACACCTTTTTTTTTTTACTTTATAGAAAACAGGCCACGCCCCCAAACAAAACGACGAACCACCCGCATGATGGCCTCGTCTCCGCCCCACACTCGTCCATTTCTCAGCCCCTCTACCCCTTTCTCTCTCCTCTCGTTTCCCTCATAAAAACACCGAAACAAGAAGAGAATCCAGCACCACTACTCTCTAACCTCTCTCTTGTGTTTAGATTTAAGAACAATGAGTGATCAGGGAGTTCCAGAATTTTACAGTTCTATTACTGCTCCTTTGTTGGTCAATGAGGATATTAATGATGTTGAACAAGATTCCTTGCAATGCCACTGTCACGCTTTTCGACCGTCGCTTTCAAAGGCAAGTAATCAGTTGGATAGTGACGCCATTGTTGCTGGTTTCCTTCTTCATTGTACTTGGTTTTGACGAAAGGAATATATTTTTGTCTTTGTTTATTCTCTCAGGTGATTGAGGAGATGAAGCAGCTTTATGCCATAGCTCTGCCTATGATCATCACCGGTCTTCTCATCTATGGAAAATCAGCCATATCCATGTTTTTCATGGGGAAATTGGGCAAAGAAGCATTGGCGGGAGGTGCTATGTCGATTGGAATCGCTAACATCACCGGCTACTCTGTCATTTCTGGCCTTGCAATGGGGATGGAAGCCATTTCCTCTCAAGCCTGTGGAGCCAAACAATGGCCTCTTATGGGCCAAACCTTACAACGCACCGTTGCTATTCTCATATTAGCCTGTTTGCCCATTTCAGTACTCTGGCTAAACATCGAGCCCATCCTTCTGTTTTGTGCTCAAGACCCGGTTATCTCTTCTGTTGCCTCCACTTACCTTGCACTTTCTCTCCCAGATCTGCTCTTCCAGTGTCTTATAAACCCTCTGAAGATTTATCTAAGGACCCAAAACGTAACCCTCCCTCTTATGCTCACCGCTGCCTTTGCACTCGCTTTACATGCTCCCATCAACTACATCCTTGTCTACCATCTTAGCCTTGGGATTCAAGGCATAGCGCTTGCCGTCGCCTTCACAGATTTCAACTTGCTAATAGCACTTTTGTTCTACCTATGGTTCTCCGGCATTTGTGACAAAACATGGAATGGTTGGTCCCTCGATTGCTTCTATGAATGGAAGCCGATACTTACCTTGGCCATCCCGAGTTGCATATCGGTGTGCTTGGAATGGTGGTGGTACGAGCTCATGATACTCCTTTCGGGTCTTCTCGCCAACGCCTCCGAGGCGGTCGCCACCATGGGAATCTTGATACAAGCCACTTCCCTCATCTACATCTTCCCTTCTTCATTGAGCCTCGCGGTGTCCGCTCGGGTGGGTAACGAGCTGGGAGCCAACCAACCTGGCAAAGCCAAGACCTCGTCTATGGTGGCGTTGTCGTGTGCTGTGTTCAGTAGCTTCATGGCTATGGTATTCATGATAACTATGAGGAACGCATGGGGACGAATCTTCACCAACGACAAAGCCATTTTGTCGTTGACCGCAATGGTGATGCCGGTGGCAGGGCTGTGCGAGCTGGGGAACTACCCGCAAACAACCGGGTGCGGGGTGTTGCGAGGGAGCGCGAGACCAAGTTTGGGAGCCAACATAAACTTGGGATCTTTCTATGGTGTTGGATTGCCGGTTGCACTTTTAATGGGCTTTGTTGTAGGTGTTGGTTTATTGGGACTTTGGTTCGGTTTGCTAGCAGCCCAAGTTGTGTGTGCCATATACATGGTCGTAGTAGTGGCTCGAACAGACTGGGCGGTCCAAGCAGAAAGGGCTGAACAGCTGACTCGTATGAACGCAGAAGCAAATGAAGATCATGAGAGTAAAATCCAGGGATTAATATCAATAATTCTGGGAAATTAGCTTGCTTTGTTTATGTGTTTAAGTACTTAAAATGGTTACTACCTTTTGCTCATCTTTTCCCTTTTGGAGTTCAGTTCAGTAAAAACTTTGTATATTTTGTGTTTGTGACAAACTGTTTTGTATATGTTTTACATTTTGGTCCTGTTGTCTTTGTTTTTTTGTCTTTTGAATATGAAAGGTGGAAACCATATATGTGTAATGCAGGTGACTAGAGTGTAACAGTTGAGTTTTTTTTTCCAATAAAAAATATGTGGTTAATGTATAATATTATCTCGATGAAAGTGTCTGCTTTTTTTTTACACCTTTGTGAGAGGCTTTAAGTGAATTTGTCTATTTCTTTTTCAATTCTTGATGCATTGTATTATATTATCTTTATGGTAATTAATAAAACATATGTCATTGTTAAAAAAAGTTACATCGTATGATTAATTGAATTTTAACTTAAATCACTTAATCAAGTATTAACATAGATTATTGTTTAACAAAAATTGAATCCAACGGTACGATTCAAACAATAATGATAATAAAAGTTAAAACATTTTTTCTCTTAATTTGACATCTATCCTAAAAAAAAGTGAGTGTAATTAGAATCTTGTATGTTGTTAGGGTCCTGTATTTTTGGATATTTAAATTTTAAGTTTGAAAATCCGAATCCGAATATATGCTTGGTTTGACAATAATTTTTAGATCTAAATTTTATCTATTGTGGCTTTATGCAACATCCTCTAGACCTCTATTATATATAGAGAGATAAGATTCCTTGACACAACATAAAATTTAAAAATTTTACACGTGTTTTTGGATCATTAGATAATAAAAATGGATGAGGGGATTTTTATGGAGATAATAAGTGAATTAACCTTAATTTAAATATTTTAATTTTAACCATTAAATTTAGTTAATCAAACCATCCATAAAAACGTGTAAAACTTTGAAGTATATATATACATATTCACACACACGAGAAACTGTTGAAAGTCAAGCAAATTCGGTGCTTTAATGCACCTGACATTGCTTTGAAAATTACCATGGAAAATTACCATGGTAGTTGCAGCCAATGTTGAAAAGAATGGCATAGGAAAATTACAATATTAGTCCTTAAACTTTAAGTTATTTATAAGTTAGTCCCTAAAGCTCAACTATAAATAGCCTAGCCATTTGCCATTCTTACATCATCCCAAATCATTCTAATATCCTCCCAATACTAGAGAAATTAGAGAGTTTTCATAGAGTTGTTTCTCCTTTCTTATCAAGAGAGAATTGTCATTGTTTTCTCCTTGTTAGATTGAGAGAAGTTGTAATTCCTATTTCTCATAGTGAAATTCTTCTACCTTTGTTCGTGGTTTTTACCCTATATTATTTAGGGGTTTTCCACGTAAAATCTGTGTCTCCTTTATCTTTATTGTTATTTTCTCAAATTATCAGTTGCGTTTTTGCTCTATCCGACGACCGTATTCCGTAACAATTGGTATCAGAGCCAGGTTTGAGTGCGTATATCTACTTACCGTATTCTCTGTTGGTTGCCACTAAAAAGTGGATCCTCCATCATAAGAAAGTAAGTTAGATATTACCCATTCATTGAAGGTGGTGGGCACTATTCACGTCAAAAAGGAGAAATAGTGGGAGCTATCTGAAATAGAAGCTATGGCAACGAAATTTGATATTGAAAAGTTCAATGGGAGAAATTTCTCACTGTGGAAATTGAAGATAAAGGCCATCCTAAGAAAAAACGGATGTCTAGCGGCTATCAACGAAAGGCCGGCAGATTTTACGGATAACAAGAAATGGAATGAGATGGACGAGAATGCTATTGCAGACCTTCATTTAGCATTAGCAGATGAAGTACTATCAAGCATCGAGGAGAAGAAGACAGCCAAGGAGATTTGGGATCACCTCACAAAATTATACGAGGCCAAATCGTTGCACAATAAAATTTTCCTTAAGAGAAAATTGTACACTCTTCGGATGTCAGAATCTACTTCAGTGACAGAGCACTTAAACACGTTGAATACTCTATTTTCTCAGCTTACATCCCTAAGCTATAAAATAAAGTCACAAGAACGTGCTGAACTTCTGCTTCAAAGTCTACCTGATTCGTATGATCAACTCATCATCAACTTGACAAACAACAACCTTACCAATGATCTAGTCTTCGATGACGTTGCAGCTGCTATTCTGGAAGAAGAAAATCGGCGCAAGAACAAGGAAGATAGACAAGGAAATCTGCAACAAGCAGAGGCTTTAACGGTGATGAGAGGAAGATCAACAGAACGTGGCCAAAGTAGCAGTCACAATCATGGTAGATCAAAGTCAAGGAGTAAGAAGAATTTAAAGTGCTACAACTGCGGAAAGAAGGGTCACATGAAGAAGGATTGTTGGAGTTTACCTAAAAACTCCAATCCTCAAGGAAATATGGCAAACACTTTAGATGATGGAGATGCTCTCTGTTGTGAAGCATCAACAGCCATGGAAGGTAGAAAAAGATTTGCAGACATATGGCTTATTGACTCGGGAGCCACATATCACATGACCTCAAGAAGAGAATGGTTCTATAATTATGAACCTATCTCAGAAGGATCTGTGTACAGCTGCAATGATCATGCCTTGGAGATTGTTGGCGTTGGAACCATCAAATTGAAGATGTATGACGGGACAATCAAAGTTGTTCGAGATGTGCGACACGTGAAAGGCTTGAAGAAAAACTTATTATCCTATGGATTGTTGGATAATAATGCAAGCAAGATTGAAACACAGAAAGGAATCATGAAGGTGTTCCATGGAGCGCTTGTGGTGATGAAAGGTGAAAAGATAGCTGCAAATTTGTACATGTTGAAGGGAGAGACCTTGCTAGAAGCAGAAGCCTATGTTGCCTCATGTAGTTCAGATTCTACCATTTTATGGCATCAGAAACTTGGACACATGTCAGAACAGGGAATGAAAGTCCTTGTGGAGCAAAAGCTACTTCCGAGTTTAACAAAGGTATCACTTCCTTTGTGTGAACATTGTATTACAAGTAAGCAGCATCGATTAAAATTCAACACATCAAATTCTAGAGGCAAGGTTGTTCTAGAATTGGTTCATTCTGATGTATGGCAAGCACCGGTTACATCCCTAGGCGGAGCAAAGTATTTTGTCTCGTTCATTGATGACTACTCTAGGAGATGTTGGGTGTATCCTATCAAGAGGAAGGCAGATGTGTTTTCAACCTTCAAAGTTTTCAAAGCGCGGGTGGAACTTGATTCTGGAAATAAGATCAAGTGTTTCAGATCAGATAATGGAGGTGAATATACAAGTGATGAATTTGACGACTTTTGTAGAAAAGAAGGCATCAAAAGACAGTTCACAACAGTATACACTCCTCAACAAAATGGAGTGGCAGAGCGAATGAACAGAACTCTGTTAGAAAGAACACGAGCAATGTTGAGAGCTGCAGGACTAGAGAAAGCTTTCTGGGCAGAAGCAGTCAATACCGCATGTTATTTGGTGAATCGGGCTCCATCAACTGCAATTGAGTTGAAGACACCGATGGAGATGTGGACTGGTAAACCAGTTGATTATTCAAACCTCCATATATTTGGAAGTATTGTGTACGTGATGTACAATGCCCAAGAAATTTCAAAGTTGGATCCAAAATCCAGAAAATGTAAATTCTTGGGGTATGCTGATGGAGTAAAGGGGTATCGCTTGTGGGATCCCACTGCCCGCAAAGTGATTATCAGCAGGGATGTTATTTTTGTAGAAGATAAGCTGCAAAGAAAAGAAGAAGAGGATAGCACTGATACAGAAAAGCCAGAGACTACACAAATACATATTGAAAATGAGTTTGAACAGAGAGATTGTTCTGAAGCAGAACCAGAGCTCGAGGAACCAGAACCAGAGAATTCTGAAGCTCCAACAACTCGTCAATCAGATCGTGTGAGAAGACGCCCCAATTGGCACTCAGATTATGTTATAGAAGGTAATGTTGCATACTGCCTTTTAACAGAGGACGGTGAGCCATCATCATTCGAGGAGGCAATGAACAACTCAGATGCTTCACAGTGGATGGCGGCAATGCAAGAAGAAATCGAAGCCCTTAATAAAAATAATACATGGGAACTTGTGTCACTACCACAAGGAAGGAAGCCAATTGGTAACAAATGGGTCTTCAAAATCAAGAGAAATGGTGACGATCAAGTGGAGAGGTATCGTGCAAGACTGGTGGTCAAAGGATATGCTCAGAAAGAAGGTATTGATTTTAATGAAATCTTTTCTCCTGTGGTTCGACTAACAACGGTTCGAGTTGTCCTGGCAATGTCTGCTACATTGAATTTACATCTAGAGCAACTAGATGTTAAAACAGCTTTTCTTCATGGAGATCTTGAAGAAGAGATTTACATGCTCCAGCCTGAAGGTTTTGAAGAAAAAGAAAAGAAGAACTTGGTTTGTAGGTTGAACAAATCTCTGTACGGTTTAAAGCAGGCGCCGAGGTGTTGGTACAAGAGATTTGACTCCTTCATCGTGAGCCTTGGATACAACAGACTTAATGCAGACCCTTGTGCTTACTTCAAGAGGTTTGGTGAAAATGATTTTGTTATATTGCTGTTGTATGTAGATGACATGTTGGTTGCAGGCCCCAACAAAGATCATATTGAAGAATTAAAGGCGCGACTGGCTAGGGAATTTGAAATGAAGGACTTGGGACTAGCAAACAAGATTCTAGGGATGCAAATTTACCGAGATAGAAGTAGTAGGAAGATTTGGCTTTCACAAAAGAATTACTTGAAAAAAATCTTGTCACGATTCAGCATGCAAGATTGTAAGCCAATTTCTACCCCTCTTCCTATTAACTTTAAATTATCCTCCAGTATGAGTCCTAGCAGTGAAGAAGAGAGGAGGGAGATGTCTCGAGTACCGTATGCATCAGCAGTGGGAAGTTTAATGTTCACTATGATTTGTACAAGACCAGACATTGCACAAGCAGTGGGAGTGGTTAGTCGGTACATGGCGAATCCAGGCAGAGAGCATTGGAATGCTGTGAAAAGGATCTTGAGATACATCAAAGGGACCTTAAATGTTGCATTATGTTATGGGGGATCAAACTTTCTTATCAGCGGGTATGTCGATTCTGACTATGCAGGAGATTTGGATAAAAGCAAATCTACAACAGGGTATGTGTTTACAGTTGCTGGTGGAGCTGTAAGCTGGGTTTCAAAACTGCAATCAGTTGTGGCTACGTCAACAACGGAGGCAGAATATGTAGCAGCTACACAAGCCAGTAAAGAAGCAATATGGTTGAAAATGTTATTGGAGGAGCTCGGGTACAAACAAGAGAATGTCTCTTTGTTTTGTGTCAGTCAGAGCGCCTTGCATCTTGCAAGGAATCATGCTTTTCACTCAAGAACAAAACACATACGGGTCCAATACCACTTCATTCGTGAGAAAGTGGAAGAAGGGACGATAGATATGCAGAAGATTCATACCGATGACAACATATCAGATTTCATGACAAAAGCAATCAACACTGATAAGTTTACTTGGTGTCGATCCTCTTGTGGCTTGTTAGAGACGTAAGCAACATGGAAAGTACGAAGTAGAAAGAATGGTGTGAAGATATGATTGTTCCAATCAAATCTTCAAGTGGGAGATTGTTGAAAGTCAAGCAAATTCGGTGCTTTAATGCACCTGACATTGCTTTGAAAATTACCATGGAAAATTACCATGGTAGTTGCAGCCAATGTTGAAAAGAATGGCATAGGAAAATTACAATATTAGTCCTTAAACTTTAAGTTATTTATAAGTTAGTCCCTAAAGCTCAACTATAAATAGCCTAGCCATTTGCCATTCTTACATCATCCCAAATCATTCTAATATCCTCCCAATACTAGAGAAATTAGAGAGTTTTCATAGAGTTGTTTCTCCTTTCTTATCAAGAGAGAATTGTTATTGTTTTCTCCTTGTTAGATTGAGAGAAGTTGTAATTCCTATTTCTCATAGTGAAATTCTTCTACCTTTGTCCGTGGTTTTTACCCTATATTATTTAGGGGTTTTCCACGTAAAATCTGTGTCTCCTTTATCTTTATTGTTATTTTCTCAAATTATCAGTTGCGTTTTTGCTCTATCCGACGACCGTATTCCGCAACAGAAACAAGTAGGAAACTATAATAGGAGACAAACTATCAAATATAACAATATTCAAGCTTGTTTTTGGCTCGTCAATCGTCATAGATCGAGTGTTGAAAGAGGAGTATCGGAAGAGTGAGGCAGCAGCAATTAGTTCGAGAAAGGAGGATTAAAGGATTGAGAAATGAGCAACTCAGTAGTCAATCTTGGTGGATCGGAGGACATTACTCCTCATGAATCCTATGATCCATTCACTGTTCTCGTTGCGAAGCACACCACAACATGTCGCCCCCCTGGAATCTGCTCGGTATGACCCATCACCCGACCAGTAGGAGGAAAGTGCCATTTCACGCATCGAGATAAATTCTGCCTACCATGTACCATTCCCACAGCCCCCTGCAGTCGAGCAGCAGAACCTAAATTCGAATCCAAATTATGTAACCGTCTGAACATAGGCGTAACCAAAGGGGTAAGCAGATATTTGTGGCAAACTGACCCGAGACCCTAACCGATTTTACACCGATCGGAGACCTGATATCAACCTGAACAGTATGATCAAAACTTGATCCGAAGCCAAAAACAAACCGAAGCGAATTGAAATCGACCCAATTTTAGTTGAACCGATATAGACCCGAACCGATTTTTCAACCGAACAGAACGGACCCGAACCGATTTTCAATCGAACCGAATAAACCCAAACTAATTTCATCCGAATCGAAAGTAACTCAAATAGAAGGCAACCCGAAATAAAGAAAAAATATTAAAAGAAATAATGAAAGATTTGATGTGAATTGTCGCACAACTCACTAAAAAGTCAAATATATTGGCTTTATAAAGCCATATATGGGTTTAAAAATTGATCCGGTCTTAAAACCTAACTGAAACATATCGATTAGAGGTGGCAAACAGGTCATTCAGATCGGGTTCGATTCGGGTCATTTTGGTTCGGGTCAGGTTCGGTTTTGACTGCATTCAGTTTTGTTCGGGTCGGATCTGGTCTGGGTCTGTTTTAATTCGGGTATATAGTGATTCGGGTCGGGTATCAGTTCGGATCGGCTCACATCGGTTCGGTTAATTTTCGGGTTGGGTATTTACGGCTCGGTATTTTTGTATTGGTTGATTTCGGGTCAGGTCAAGATCAGTTCAATAGGAGATCGATATGTTTCGGTCAGATTTTCTGGCCGGATCAGTTTTTTAAACCCATATATGGCTTTATAAAGCCAATATATTTAACTTTTTAGTAAGTTGTGTGTCAATTCACATCAAATCTTTCATTATTTTTTTAATATCTTTTCTTTACTTCGGGTTGCTTTCGGTTCGATAAAATCGGTTCAGGTCCATTCGGTTCGAGTTTGTTCAGTTCGGTTGAAAAATCGAATCGGGTCTATATCGGTTCAAATAAAAATCGGGTTTCAGATCAAGTTCGATTCATCCTGTTCATATCGATATCGGGTCTCGAATTGAGTAAAATCAGTTCAGGTCTCGGGTCATTTTGACACCTCTAATATCGATCTCCTATTGAACCGATATTGACCCGACCCGAAAACATCTGACCTGAAAATCAACCGAACCGATTTGACCCGATCCAGACCAATACCCGACCAGAATCACTATAGACCCGAAATAAAACCGAACCAGACCAGATTCGACCCGAACAGAATCGAAATTGAATGTAGTCAAAACTGAACCTGACCCGAATCGATATGACCCAAATCAAACCCAACCCGAATGACTCGTTTCCACCTCTACAAGCAAAACCTTGACCCTCCCCAAGTAAAATAGTCTAATAGTGTTTTAGTCCCTGGTTAAATAGTCTAATTGTGTTGTGGTCCCTCCAATGGAACAGTTGAGGCCGACATGAGAGTTTTTTAAGAATTCAGGACGAATTTATAAAGTTTTGAAGGGTTAAATTAACTGTGACTTTTCTATTAGACCAATTCATAAGGATTTATTATAAAATTAGTGTTCAAATTGTAATTCTTTTTGTCCCTAAAAATTATTTTGGCAACGTCTAATGTTTCATTTCGTAACCACTTTTAAATTGTTTGTTAAAAATCATTATTATTCACTGATGAATTCTTAAGTTTTGGATTTCTTTCTTTTTAACTCAGCTCGTTATTACAAGTGAAATCGAAATGTTTTTGGATTAATTTTTTAGAGTTAGACTTTGGATTTCACCTTCGCATTGATGATTTTTTGTAATTAGAGTATTTTTGTGACATTTTTCATTTCTTTTTTTTGTTGCAAAAATGAGAATAAAGACTCGTAAATCGAAATTGATGCACTAAGAATAAATAAGTTCTCCATATCGAAGTGTTTGAGACTTAGGATTGTTTGATTTCTCAAAACAAATCAATTTTCAAATTTTCCACATGATTTTTTTATTTGTTTCCCTAAAAATCTAAGGGCTGAAGAAAAGAAAATGACTGAAGGTCACATGTCACATATTTATTGAACAATTTTATTTTAACCGACGACCTAAAAATAAATACGGAATAAAATATTAAACACTTATTTTATAAAAAAAAACAGTATAATTTAAGCCGATATTTCACAATAAAGAGAATTTATGCTTGCATGATTTCTTGAATAACTAAAGGATATATTTTTCCAAGGCCACTATCTGCCCTAACCCCTAGCTCCGTGGCAACAGTTGTAATTATGGACTAACATATTTAGCTAGAATCTCAAGGGTGGCATGAATTTTGAACAAAGAAAAAAATCATTTAGAGATCATGTTAAACCAATCCATTCTGATCACATTTGACATTGCTTTCCATTTACACAGTTCTTCCATTAGAATTATCAGAGAGTTTCGGGAGAGAGGCAGGCCGGCATGCCGATCATGCGGTGTATCGAAGTCCATCCCAGCACGGAAATGATGGTCGATGAATACAGAGTGGGTACGCTGTTTTGATGCCGATCACGAATGACGGGTCAACGAGGAAGAGCTGAAAAATGCGCTGCATAGCCTGAGAGTTCGGTTCGGGGGTCGGTATTATGTAATGAAGCTTAATTCTAGACTTCCTTATGCGGATTTTTCTGCTAATATCAACCCAGGTTCTATAATAATTTGTGTTTTATCTTTTTATTTCTGCAATATCAATGGATAAAATTTGCATAATTTCTTTGCATTCTAGTTATACAAGCTGATCTGGTTGTTCATTTAAAACACACTTGGCTCAACTTAATTGGTCCATAAATGTAAGTATCAAATTTCAATGTTTGCAATCAAACCCGAACTGAGCATGTTTAAATAATAATTGAACTGAACTAAAATCATATTTAATAAAATCGCATTAAACAATGCAATTAAATTTAATTTTAGATTTTTTTTCGATTCTACAACGAATCCTTGGGCCGTTGGGTGCTCCGATTTTTAGTCTTTTGGAAAGTTTGAAAGTAGAAAATTAGAGTGGGTCTAATTTGAGGGCAGTGGTAAGTGAATGGAAAACCAACTCGTGTCATAACCCTATTGGGCAGAAACTAAAAAACAAAAGAGTTCTTCCTGAGTCACCTTGTCCTTTTTCTCTAGGTAAAAGTTCCAACTCGCAGCTAACCGGACCAGACCAGACCAGTCGTCTTTGGTTTTCGCCCCACATGTTATTACCATTGTCTTTCAAATTCTTCTGTTTTATCTGTCCTTTATTTAATTGAAAAAAAATCTAAAAGTATATGTGTGCTTGCTTGCTTGCCCTTTGTTGGATTCTACACATATCCAATTTGTTGATATTTAATTACATTCTCAACGTCTAATTCTATTTCCATGTAGTGTTAGTGTGAAAAAAGAACAAACAAATTCAACGTTCTCTAAAGCAAGTGGATAAAAATTTTCAGTTACATATTTCTTTCTCTTAAATTATAGGTTCAATACCTATTAAGAGCAATTATCTCCTCCTCTCCCCTTAGGTAGTAATTGTTCAAACAAACAAATGAACAATTGTCTATTAATGTCAGTAGGTATAATGATTCTTAGTAAGAACAACCAGAGACGAAGCCATGATTGAGGGTGAAAGGTAAAACATAAATCTTGAAAAGTGATGAGTAAATTCACAAATAATTCAATTTTTTAAATATATATAATAAAGGTTATATTCAAAATCGGATCAGATTATAATCTTAAAAAGATCGATGAAAGAACTCTACAAGTTCTAACATTGTTTTTTTTCTAATACACAAGATGCTACTCTAATCTATCAATGTATGAATTCATTATAGAAAGTGGCAATGTATTTTTGGATAGTTTAAAATCCCCAAGTCAAGTGAGTTCCCATGTTCACAGCTGAGAAAAGGTTGTAATACATATGTATAAAGAAGAAAAGGTGACTGCAAATGAAGATAGTCCTCAATCACTCATGATTTGTAGTTGTCATATGATTGATATGTATATATAGTTCGAGACAAAGGCCATAATGCTAGCAAGACAAAGAATTCTACACGTGACCACGTGATCTCTATCCATATATATACGTATGAACAATTATTAGATGGACCCGGCTCATCACGCCATCCATGCTCTGTCGAATAACATCCACCTATCTCAGTGTAACTTTCAAGTAATTACTCATTCCTTAGTTGCATGTAAGAAAGAGGTGAAGAAAAAAATAAGATGGCGTAATATCATTGGATGGACAATGAATGACATGGTGAGCCGGGCCCATCTAATAAGTTGTCATATATATATATATATATATATATATATATATATATATATATATATTGTTGAAATAAGAGATAGTTTCATTTACCAACTGCGGTTGATTTAATAAAATGATACATTATATTTTTTAAATGACGTCTAATATTTAAATTGTAAAGTTATAAATGAAATAAACTGAATCGAAGGATCCTATAATAAATTATTATAGTACAATAGGTTAATAGACCAAAAATCAAATATTAGTAAACATAAAAATACTATTTTATTTATTTCTTGGACATAAATAGTTTAATATACATATGTAATAATAACTAATCTTAATAATTAAAAAACAATGAAAAGTTATCCACCCTATAAAAGTCTGAACAAAGTTTTTTTAAACAAAAAATAAAACAACATTTAATCTTCAAACTTTTTATTTTTTTTTTGAATTTTTAGTCTACTTTAATCATTGAACTTGTTTTGTTTTAAATTTAATCCTGAACATTATTTTTTTTATTCACACTAGTCTCAGAACTTCACAGCTTTTCCCAAATGGATTATCAAACTTGGATTTCGTATTGACTCAAATCGGAGCTAGACTTTGAAATTCGAGGGTGAAAAATAGATTTTTTTACAATTGAGGGGGCAGTTCTTAATTATTCAATAAAGTTTTTAAATTTAATAAATAAAATAAAGGTATTTTCTTGGCGTGGGTTGGGGGCTATAGACCCTCCCACACATGATGTAATTTTGTCCCCGACTAAAATGTGTTATGGAATTTAAGTTTGAGGTCCAAGTTGAAAAAATATCAAATTTCAGGACTATTTGATCAAAAGGGGGCCAAGATGGTTAAAATGTTGTCAAGTTCAGGAGTAATATGGACCAAAAAATAATTTAAGAACCAAATTGAAAAGTTAAAAATGCAGGGACTAAATGCAGTTTTTATCCATTCTTGTTCAAATAATATAAAAAGAAAAGGTAAACTCCAGATCACGTGGTCCCTTTTGATGCGTCGGTGTCGCCAGCTCATTCACTGATAATTTTACTTACAAGTCAAAGCAGGGTCAAAGGAGCACGACGCAAATGCAACACCATCCCCTTACACTGCACCCAAAAGGCCAAAACTCTTTTTATTAATTATTATTGGGATCCTGCGTTTGATTCTTGAATCGGATTGTTTGGAAGCTATTCGAGTTATTTGAAGCTTTTAAACAAGGTGTTTCTATGGTTGGTATGGTGCCTCATATTGTGGAGTTGCAATCACGAGAGTGGGAAATGAAGTTGGAGCATGTCTTCCGATACCAAAATACTTTAGCTGATTGCGTTGCACGACGTTCGCAGATTTGATTTACCGGCGTTATTTGGATTCTCCCATGAATGTTATAAATTCTTTTTCGTTAAAGTCTAATGTATGATTTGGTTGTTTTAGTTGCGGTTTATTTTTATTTTGTCAAGGTTGATCCTTGGGGGTATGAACATTTTATTTTTACTATATATATTATTTTCCTCTATTTAGATTTATGAAAATTTTTAGTAAGGCATATAATGGTAATCCTTTCTTAATAAAAAATATTAAATACTACATAAATTTATTACGAAAACAGTTTTTATAAATTATTTTTTTCACAATATCATAATTAAAATTACTATTAAACAAAGAAGTTTTGAAGTTTATTAAAATGCCAAAACCCTATCCCTTAAATAACACTGCAGTTACATTGAATGGCAGCAATGGAAACAGTAGTTTCAACTTTCAACATCCCATTTCTTCACCAAAAACACATCCATTTTTTTATTGATCCTTTACCGTACCCCCAGCTATCTCTATATGTATTCCACCTAGATTTAATACTTCATATATTCCTGTTGAATTCAATTAAATAATCGTTAACATTTTGATAAACATCGAATTTCGAATAAATATAAGTGGCAAATGAACTTTCTGCTTAAATTTACAACTTATTCACCCATTGATGGAAATCCTCTACCCTTTTCGGTGCCCCTACATATGCCCTCACGCTCAGAATTAACTTTAGGGTTTAGAGTTTAGGGTTTTAGGTTAGGGGTTGTGGTTAGGGTTTAGGGAATTTAGGGTAGGGTGTATTTTTTAAAGTATAGGGTGTAGGGTTTAGGATTTAGAATTTAGGGTTAGGGCTTAGATTTTAATTTTGTAGTGTTTTTTTAGTGTTGGGGCATATGTAAGGGCACCGAAAAGGGGCAGACGAATTTTATCCCTCACCCATATAGCTATTCTTGTGAAAACCTGATTCACTCTTTGCAGCCACATTGAAAAGTAACTAATTAAAAGGCAGCTCCATTGAATGCTAACCAGTACCCAATTTACTTTTAGCCATTGGATTTAATGCTCAAAAAACCATAATCATATATGTTGCAATCAATTAACTGATAAAGAAATTATATGTTGCAATTAAGAAGTGCACGAATGAGAGAATGGGATCATATATGTTTTGCAAATGAGTGCGACAATTTTTTAGATTAATTAATAATAATACTTAACGTAATAATAGTGTGTATTAGATACTAATTAGTATACGAATGGGTTAATTCAAGTGGTAAGTAATTTAGTATCGATTAAGTAGTTCTCGAGTTTGAAGCCTTGTGTATACAGAAAAATCTTGTTGGAAAATTCACCAACCAAAACAAGATGTGGAACTGCTTTTAAAACACATGTTAACAAAATCTTAGTATATATAACAATTTTAAAGAATAAATTAATAAGTATTAGTTCAGTTGACAATGATACTTTTATAGACTTGAAATTATAAGTTGAAATAGATATATACACATACCATCCTCCTCCTACAAGTAATTTAGAAAATCCCTGGAAAGAAAACTTTAAAGAATAACTTTAGGCCACTGTTATCTATATTAAAAAAAGCACAGACATAATATATATATATATTAGAGGGGTTGAATAAATCAGTGGTGTGGCCTGTGGGAAGACAAAGGACTGTTTCTTGGAATCTTCCTGGAGAGTTTTCCAAGTGTATTGAAAAAACATTATTCACAAGGAGATTGGTTTGAAGAAAAGAGAGTCAATTGTTTATGTATTTATAATCTTATCGATTATGGTGGAGGTTTGCAGGAAAAGAAAGCTTCTTAGTAACTTCTCCTACGTCCAGACCAAAATATAAATAAATAAATAAATAAATAAATAAATAGTACTTGGAGGATTCTGTTCCTGTGAGTCTTCAAAACTGGTCATCATCATTCAATGCTAATTAACATGTCATGACAAAAAACCATCACATCATGGACATGACATGCACACACACACATAACATCAACTCATCAAGCTCCACCCCCTACACAGATATAAATACAAACATCTACTTAGTAAGTTGTTGTAACAGTGCAACAAGTGTCCCTATAGAATTTATTAGGGTTTCTTCTTTGTCTTCCTTCTTTTTCTCCCATGTTGTTTTAAAAAGCTCATGGCATACTTAGAAATGTATAATGATTCCAACCACAAAAGCCGTCGTCGTCATCACCACTGTGAACCAATGAGCCCCAGAATCTCTTTCTCCAACGACTTTGTGGAGACACAGCAGGTTATGAAACAGGAGAGGAGCTCCAGGGAGGCTCCGGTGTCGTCGGACTTCGAGTTCACGGTGTCCAACTACTCCATGATGAGTGCCGATGAGCTTTTCTTCAAGGGCAAGCTTTTGCCATTTAAAGATAATGGTGGGAGTCAAATGCAAAGGACTTTGAGAGAAGAGCTTCTTGTTGGGGACGATGATGATGATGATAAGGTTACACTGAGGCCTCCAAAGGGTTCTTCCACTAGGTGGAAGGGATTTCTAAGTCTGAAGAGAAACCACATTGGTTCAAAAAAAGCCGACAAGAGTGAAGGGATCTCTAGCAGTAAAAGATCTGGCTTTGTTGACGAGGAAACCAATGTTTCCAAGACTTCACAGGTGATAACAAAGAACCCATTTTTTCTCCTTTTTGAAGCTGACTATTTGAGGTTTTGTTTGGTCTAATTTCATTAATGCTAATTGTTGCAGGACCATTTGACTGAAGGAGGGTCAAGTTGCAGGGATGTGGAGTTTGGGGTATAGTTTCAATTTTGGAAGGTATAACTTGTAGAGAAGTGGAGCATTTTTTTCAAAAGAAAAATGGGAGATTGAGGATAGCTTAATGGGGTTTGTTTTAATCCTTTTTTTTCTTCTTCATTTTGAGGTCTAGCCTAATCTAGTCGCAAGTGTTTTTGTTTGATTTGCATTTTATCTCCAAGGAGATGGGTGTCTGTCTGGCTGTTTGTACAAAATGTTTGCAGTTCAAGAACTTGTTTCTAATGTTAAACAATCTTAGACTCTCTGGTTATTGTTTTGTTTCTCAACCTACTGGTGTACTTTTCATTGATGCCTATAAATTAATCCATGAAAAGAAGAGAAACGGGATCCGGGCACATGTTTACATAGGGAGGTGGGACGGTGGAGGACCGGAACGAGGGCTGGCAAGTCATCAGCAATGAATGCGACAGCTAATGCACCACTGTTTCACGTTGGTAATTGTTTGCCATTTGTTTAAGGATGTGTCAGCTTTTTTAGGACATACTAATCTTAATTCAGGATTCAAAAGCACTTTAAGAGTTTAGTTTGTGCCTACTACTAGTCCAGGATCTCAGTTACTTTCCAAGCTTTCATCAAACCAGAAAGAAAGTGTTCTGGTCTGTCTCGGACAACAATGCTAAACGAACGGTCTAGTTACACTAGGACAATAGCACTTGTCCTGGAGCTTCACAGGCATAATACACACATGTTCGTGTAGAGCACTTAAGCAATAAGCAGTATATATCTCAGAACTATACGCAATCTAACTGAAGAAAAGATGAAGACCGAGAAGAATGGTTATTTGGAATGTAGTTTAAGACGAACGTTTTTGGTTCAACTTATGGACAGCTACAAAGCACAATGCCTGGACAGAAGTAAACAAGGAATTCAGAAGCTATAAACCATCATACATGTGTATCCAACTTTTAGGACACTTCACTAACCTTAACGGTGTCCGACCAGAAACCAACACTGCCTGTCCAAAAGTCTATTTGTTTGTGCTAATTCCAACTTAACTTAAGCTAAAACACAAACGGTTCTTGTTGGGAGTTTGAATTTAGATTCTTTTTGTTTCACGTAAAACTGTTTTCGGAAAATGAATTCTGAAAAATGAACTACAGTTTTTAGAAAACTAATTGTAGAAATTATTTTCCGGTGTTTGGATGATGTTGTACAATTCATTTTACACTGTTTGGTAGAGTTTCCTGAAAATTTCATGAACAGTCCACAAACAAGCATCAATAATGCTAAAAATAAGTTCCAACCAAAACATGGTTTAGTGTTTAGGGTTTAGTGTTTATGGTTTAGGATAGCATTTATGGTTTAGATCAGTATTTAGCGTTTAGGTAGCATTTAGGGATTAGTATTTAAGGTTTAGGGTTAGATTAGTGTTTAGGATTTATGGTTTATGGTTTATATTAGTATTTAGGGTTTAGGGTTTATGTTATTGTTTACGGTTTAGGATATCATTTATGGTTTATAGTTTAGATCAACATTTAGGGTTTAGGGTAGCATTATGGATTAATATTTATGGTTTATGGTTTATGTTAGTGTTTAAGTTTTAGGGTTTAGGGTTTAGGTTGTTGGTCAGTGTTTATGATTTAGGATTTAGGGTTTATTGTAACGTTTAGTGTTTAGGGTTTAGTGATTAGTGTTTATAGTAGCATGTAGGGTCTATGGTTTAGGGTTATTGTTTAGGGTTTATCATTTAAGGTTCAAGGTTTATGTTAGTGTTTATGGTTTAGTGTTCTGTGTTTAGTTTTTAGTGTTTAGAGTTTATGTTATCATTTAGGGTTTAAGGTTTATGTTAGTGCTTAGTGTTTAAGGTTTATTGTTTATGTTACCATGTAGGGTTTATTGTTTATTGTTTAGGGTTTATGTTAGTGTTTAAGGTTTAGAATCCAAGGTTTAGGGTTTATGTTAAGGTTTAGGGTTTAGGTTAGTGTTTAGAGTTTAAGGTTTAATGTTTATAATATTATTTAGGGTTTATGGTTTATGTTAGTGCTTATTGTTTATGAGTTAGTGTTTATGTTAGCATTTAGGTTTTATGGGTTAGTGTTTAGGGTAATGGTTTGTGTTAGTGTTTAGGGTTTAACATTTATGGTTTAAGGTTTATACTAGTGTTTAGTGTGTAGGATTTAACAATTAGGGTTTAGAGTTTTGTTTTAGGGTTTATGGTTTAGGATATATCATTTAGGGTTGGTATTTAGGGTTTAGGGTTATGTTAGTGTTTAGGGTTTAGCATATATGGTTTAGTGTTTAGTGTTTAGTGTTTATAATTTAAGGATTGGGGTTTAGTGTTTAAGGTCTATGTTAGTGTTTAATGTTTAGGGTTTATGTATTTAATGGTTATGTTAGTATTTAGGGTTTAGGGTTTACGTTAGTGTTTAGGGTTTAATGTTTATGTCAACATTTAAGGTTTATGGGTTAGTGTTTAAGGTTAGGGTTTTATTAATGTTTAGGGTTTAATATTTAATGTTTAATGCTTAGTGTTTAGGGTTTAGGATTTAAGGTTTAGGTTTAATTTTTATGTTAGTACTTAGGGTTTAGGTTAGTATTTTTAGAGAAGATGGGCGGAAGGAAAGCGACTTACCGAAAATCAATGGGTAAGTCATTTTACATTGAAACAAAGTCTGTTTTCCATTGACTGTAGTTGGTTTTCCTTTGACTTTTTCATTTTTCATGAATCAAACAGCGAAAAGTTATAAAAACGTTTTCAGGAAAACTAATTACAGTGAAACAAACAGACCCTTAGAGAAATCCTTGGCTCCATTCCCAAAGCCATAATTTAACCCCGGAAATTGAGTTCACCTTTGTGATGAGTAGTTAGTTTAGTTGTCGTTTTATTCCTAATTATGCTTAAATTGATGATTTGTGGATCTTAATTGTAGGATATTTCGTGTTTTCTCATGAAGGACTTGGTGGATGCAGAACAAACAGGAAAAGATTGGAAACTGCAGAAAATCCAGATTCGTGGGTGGGATGTTGGGTATGAACTCAGGCATGAATGCTGACTTGACTCCACGTCAGCAGCTTCTAGAAGCCGACGTCAGCAGCGTAATAACTCATCAGCCGCATATCAACTTGTTTATCAGCGGGATTTAAATTTTAAACTTTATCATTATCTTATGTAATTAATTTCAATTATTTTAGAATTTATCTTTTCACTTTGTAGTGACTTTTAAGGTTTTAGACTACTATAAATACCCCACTTTGGGGTGAAACTCATCATGGAATTCACTCCTGTTCTTCTTTTATCTTGAGCTTAAATATATCTCTTTTCTTTTACCTTATTTGGTTTTTATTTTTCTTTTCCTTTGTTAAAATCACGTATGGTTTCTTCACCAACCATGCTTAGCTAAATTTCCCTTAGCCAAAAGCAACGTCAAACCCGACTTTCCTCGTGAGATTAGAAGAGTTCTTCATTCCTCCAACATTTCTTTTTTCGATTCTCTATAAATTGGTTAGGCAATCGGCCTAACCTTTAGGCATCTCAATTATTTCATTCCGAAGGCGTCGTCAGATTAGAAGAGGTTCAGATCCACTGTTGGGGTCGAGAATAGGCTTGTAGCAAATTCAACTCCCTAAGAACAAACTTAGTGGCGGTCTACTAAGGGGAATCAAAATCGGAAACGATTCTCGTCGAGACAACTATTCGAGCACGGGCTTCTCCAGCACTAATGCAGACTTGTGTTAGCATCGATGGCCGTAGCTAATCAACTTAGGACTTGATTTCAAGGATTGCTCTAGGAATTGAGTTTACCGTAGAGAAGCAAGTTATAAGGGTTAGGCCTTGTAGACTGTGACCAGTAAGAAGGTTGAAGCAAAATTCATTTTCATGATCGAGAAGAGTAGTGGCAAAGCGAAGCTTGAGGCTAATTCATTCCATAATTTATTTCAATATTTCTTTTCGCTTTTATTATACTTCCATTACTCGAATTAGTTTATTAAACCCCTATTTTTATTAATTGCAGGTTTCTTGGTCTAAGTGTAGGGCGTGTAGGTGTTCCTCTTTTTGTAAGAGTGCAAGTGCACACTCCTGCCAAGTTATAGTATAAAAGATATCGAATCACACGAAGATTGGACAGCTAGTTTCGAATTTTCGTTCATGCACAAGGAAAAGTAAATTGCACAAGTGAAGTGATTGTTGATGAGAAAAGTAAACTAAAACATAAGTAGTAGAAGAAGTAATCATGTTGATAGAGATGGCAGGGTTATGCTGCTTCTTAGTTTGAAACTGCGTTGAAAAGGTTAAGTTGTTTTACGTTGCCACGATATGCTGCCTCGGTGGGAAATGGCGGATTGAGGCTGCGACCATTTTGCTACCGCAGCGGATCTCTGCTCTTGCAACTTTCGCTGTCTCGGCAGGTGGGATAGAGATAAGTCCTGGCGGCAAGTCTGACAGATACTCCAAGTTCGGCAAAGCAATTCTAAAGTGATCCTTTCTATGTCTAGGCAATGATTCTGTCACCACGTGATGTAGGCAATACCTAGCAATCTCAGCGTAAACCTAACACATGCATTCGACGTTTGGTTGCTCCTTTTAGCCGTTGAACTCGAACTTATGTCTAAGCCGAATTAGTCAACACCTCGACATGATGAGATCGTACTTAATTCTTCTGTGAGTTTGACACTCTCGTGCCCGACAAATAGATTTCTTCAACTAGACTTTTGGAATTAATTGAAGAAGTGAAGAACATGAATTAAGTAAACTTGAAATATTTTATTGAAAACAAACTTAAAACCTAACAACCGTTTTCACAACTAATTTACAACATAACCCCAAACCCAAGGGAAGTTTAGAACATGATGGCGGCAGAAAACCCTAGCTATGCCTAATGAAAACCTTCGATGATTTGAACTAGGAGTACAATGAGTATTTATAGACAAATAGCTAGGTCTAGTCCTTTTTTAAGTAGAAGTCCTCAAAAGTAGCTTTTCACATTTAATGTGACTTTAAACTCTGACTTCTTTGAGTTGAATGTGGACTTTATCACGTTGCCTTAGCCCGCACGCAATTTTGAGATTTCACTTCGGCGGCTCTGCCCGCTGCTACAAGCGTCGGAAAATCAAGTGGTCGGCATCGTTGAAATCAGGGTTTTTGGCTCTACAAATCGCACTCCAATTCTCCAACTCTATAGTTTGCTTCTGTGGGCAGCAAGGTCGGTGTTGGCAGCTACTGTCTTCGACTGAAACTGCTTTAGTACAGCTCCTTGGTTCGTTGTCTCAGCATAGTATCCTCAGCTCCTCTTTCCCTCTATTAGCATTTAGTACCTAAAACCAAAAATACACTAAAAAAGTACTTTTCTTCACCAAATAAAAGATAATCTATAAAAACAAGGTAAAGCAAAAAAATACTGTAAAATGCAATGCATGATCCTAATTATGCCTAAAATGAACTCAAAAACAGCAATAATATGAGATGGTATGCGCATAAAATATAAGGCTTATGGGCACTTTACACTAAGTCAAAACGAATAGGTGTTAGAATTCCCTAGTCCCTGTAGATTAACACTTACTCTCGCTATATTATTTTTAATTATTTATTTAAATTTAAAAATTTATTTTGATGCAAGTAACGACACGTGTCACTTTGCATTCTTGAATTCGTGCTTTTTAGTTGTCAATTTATTTCTTCTTGGATAATATATTTTTGTACGATTAATTATACTAGATGTCTCCGTATTTATATTTTAAATAACTTTCATCTATTCATCTCAAACTAGTCTGGGCTTATGGATTCCAAAAGGTCCAACTAATGGTCCTAATGGATCTTGATCTTGTATGGGCCTTTTCAATATTAGTTTTAGTGTCTGGATTCTAATATTATTCACCAGTAAGATTAGGCATCATCCACATTGATTTCTGATCTCTCAATGACTAATGTCCCCTTACACACCAAAAGGTCTCCATCATTCCTTCCTCTGGGAATTTAGAAATGCAGGAAGCCACAGTTTTCGGGTTTTTTATTAAATAGAAAGGTATTACATTTTCATGTTAAGATTCGAACTTGTACAAGATAAAACAATATTAGCATTCTTAGCCACTATGACAATTAATAGATCTCACAATTTCCGAGTTTTTCAACAATGAATTTTTTCTTATTGTTAGACTGAAGACTTTAAGCCTCCCGAACTCATATTATGTAATCATCATGTGTGTTTTCTCTCGCGTTCAAATTCAGCTATGGATAGATATTGTCAAATTTTATTCATGATTGAATTCCGGTTATAATTATTTGGATATGTATTACTTGTAAATATACATTTAATATTACATATGGGATTTGAAACGATATCCGATACGCAATAAAAATTTTAATTGGTACTATTATTCTAATGAAAGTTTCATTTTAGTTCAACTGTATTGATGAAACTAAAATGAAGCTGCCTCAACGCTTGGAAAATAATTTTTTTTTCGAAAGCAAGATAATTGATTATCTATCTAGATATACTATTATACAACTCAAATATACTATTGAAAAGAATTATGGATGAATCCACGGTTGTTTGATTCATAAAATTGGAAGACATTAATGCAAAAGTTCATAAATATTAATAAGTTTAATTTTCAATATTACATTAGAAGACATTGGACAAAATGCCTAACTTTTACTTTTTAACATATTAATATAATTGATTTAGTGTATAATGCTATAAAATAATTGTATGCATTATTAATCCAATTAATATATATAAATATATGCCGATATACTTTTTTAATGTGATGTCTAATATAGAAACAAATTTCAAAACAATTAATTGTGGATAAATTGTTCGGAGGTTAATTCGACAAATAGATGTACCAATATATAAAACGAGATCCAATGTCACTTAAAATGGGTTGCTCTTATCGAAAAACTCTGCAATATCTAATTTAAATTAGTCAAATAACGAGTTGAGTAACAATATTTATATAAAAAAATATAAAATATTTCTTATTTTAGTTAAAAAGATTAAATTGACAACATATAAAAAACTTCGATAACAAAATTGTTCAACGTTACTTAAGAAGTGAAAGATGGAAATAATATGATGTTATATTATCTAAAAAAGGGAAGATAATAACATTAACTTTGCACTACCAAACGTTGTTTACTATTAGTAATATTTCATTGTTATTGTCGGTTAATATAAATAATAAAAATATATAATTTTATTTTAAAATCTTACATTACCTAAAATTTTATTAAACATAGCCTTTCTTTTAATTGAAAAATCAAACATAGCTTTAATGTTTTAAATTAATTATACCAACTTAATCACTGAAAAGATATTTAGATCTTTCAATTTTCAATAACTATTAAAAAGTTATTTATTTAAAACTACTTTTATATTCTAAAATTCATCTTTTTCTAATTCAATAATTGTTTCAATAAAGGTAAATTTTTGACCCAACGATGAATTCCAATACAAGACGTGAATGAGCTGTGGTCGTACATTGGGAATTTGGGATAAGATTTGCATCAACTATCAAGATTCCAATACAAAACAAGTGTAACTCACGTACTTGGCAGGGCGCGTGTATAGTCGCCTCTCCTCTGCCCTACATCGGGCACCATTGACTCTTTCCTTATCTGATCATTCTCATTTTCTCCCCCTTATCTTAATTAACAATTATTATAATTTATTTTATGATATTTCTAAAATATCCGAAGAAAATGGCATAAAATAAAAAAAATAGATTTTTCTGTTAGTGTTAGTAAATTTTATTAAATAAATGCAAAAAAAAAAAAAAAACTACTACAACTGACGAAAGCAGTGGCACCGTATCAAAGAAAGAAGGGAGGAACAAGCAGAATTTAGCAGAAGAAACAGACACGGATTTTTGGAGATTTCCCCCATTTTTTCCTCTTCCAAAGAAGCTTCGTTTTCTTCTTTTCTTTTTTCTTCTTCGTCGCTCTATACATAAGAAGGAAACCCTAGAAATGAAAAAAAGAACCTAGAATTTTAAATTAGGAGCAGTGCCTAAGACAAATGGTCTGGCCTAAATAAATTATCGGTTGCTTGGCTTTTTATTCATGGCTTTAGTCGAACCCACTCGTAACGACCTACCAACGGTTCATCTTTGGCAATATCGTAGTTATACCTACAAAAGGGTAAACAAAAAAATCCTCTAAGTTTCAAAACTTTGCGTTTGGTTGCTAAGAAAATTTAACAGCGGAAAAAAAAATCTAGATCTTTTTGCAGAAGGGAATGTGCATGAACCTACTTTTCTGCAAACTGTTTTTGAAGTTTTTTCTCGGCAGGAGCAAAGAATTCTTCGAGTTCAGCTTCGGTTGGCATTTTTTCCACCGTTGATCTACGACGAGAGTTCGTCTCTGATGATCTCGACGCTGAATTCAGGTCTTCTGGTTCAACTCGGAGATCACTGAACGGCGTCATTTCTCTCATACTAGAAATCACAAAATAGCAAAAGAATTTGAGCGGAGGAGTATACAAAGGAAAGTATAATTTTAAAACGAAAAATAAACAAATTTAAATGATCGGCTGTTTTTGAAATTCGAATTCAAGATATGAGAAACAGTAAGTTACAGTAAATTAAATATTAAAATAATAAAAATAAAGTTTATAAATATATAATTAATATTGTAAACGCTACCTCTCGCTGCTGCTGAAATGCGTGGATGTTTCCACTTCAAAACTCTCATCCTGCAAAAATTCAAACAAACAAAAAACTAGAATTTAATAGCAGCAATTAAAGCTGGAGTAAAACTAAATTCCTAGAATCCATAACGACATGGCTTAATTATCAAAATTTTAAAATAAATAAAGAACTTTCGAAATTCACCTCCAGATCTGGCAATTCGATATCAATCGTTTTATCGCTCGATCCGATATTGCTTGAACAGCATGACACTTCATCATCATGATTCGAGTTAGCGCTCAAACTCCGATTTCCGTCATGGCGATGGTGATCTACCAAAATTCTCCGACTTCTCAACTGGATATACGACGTAGTTGAGGTCGTTGAAGAATTTACTTTATTATACTCAGCCTCTTTGTCGTCGTTTAAACTTCTGCGTTTCTTATGAACCGTTCCGGTTGCCGCCATGGCTCTCGTTTGAACTCCGACGTCAACTAGCTCCATAACTGCAATTCCTCCAATTTTTCTACACTTTCTCCTCATAATTAGAAAAGAAATGTAAAAATCTTGATCTCTTTTCTCTCTCGGTTTTTCTTTTAGAGAGCGAGAGAGAGAATTCGTTTTTGTTGGCTTCGAGCGTTCGTTTTCTTGTTTTTGTTAGCTTTTGACGATGATGGTGATGGTGATGATGATGAGAGAGAAAGGAGGGTTACATTGAACGGTGAGGATTTTCTTTTGGGGTTTCGAAGGGGGTAGGTTGTGAGTGATGGTGGCCCATTTAACAGCGACGGGGAATCTGTAACGGGGAATTTGACGGCGTCGTCACCGGGATCTGGAAGTGTAACGGCAAACGCCGAACATTAAACTAATTAATTAGATTAACCTTGTACGGACTTTGAATAACAGGAAGGTAAATGTTTGAAAAAGTTGGATCAAGTTCCGCTCTATATTTTTAATAATGATCGTTATTATTAAATATATAAATTTAATTCTCCTTATTTGCTGAAAAAAAATTTAATTCTCTTTAATTAGTGCGATTTATAATTTTATATAAATGTGAGTATGTTTAAGGGTTTAATTTAGGGTTTATAGATTATGATTATAATTTAGGGTTTAATTATTAGAATTTAAGTTTTAGGGTGACATGATTAGGGATTTAAGTTTTACTCTATAAATCTTAAAAATCTAAACTCTAAATTATAATCATAACCCATAAATTTTAAACTCATAAACTTAAATACCTAAAACATAAATGAAATCCCTAAATACTAAAACTAAAACACTTATGAAAATCTTTTTCCACTGTCAACGTATGAAATAATATCTGTATATTATTAATGTAATAGTAATTTTTGTATTTATTTAATTTTTTAGTTGATACTAACATTGTTTTTTTCTTGTTTGATTTATTTTAAAGTCTAAATAAGATTCATCTTTGTTAGGACTCCCTTCCTGTCACACGTCATTAGGGTAGTTAGTTTTTGTCTTTTCTTACGACACGTTTTTATTTGTCTTAATGATAATTTTTCATTCGTAAAGTAATTATCACGTTATATTTTTTGTTTAAAAAAATAGTAGTATGATTAATTAAATTTAATTTTGTGATGGTTTGACGATGCAACTAAAAACTATAAGAGAAATAGTTTACAAGGGTAACGATGCCTTTGAATTTCACTAAAAGTTATCTAATTTGTGATCACTGACCTTCTACTAAGGTTTTAATCTCCCATTTGTGATTTGTGTTTAATTAAATAGAAACATATACATTTCAATGATGGTTGTTGTGTTTTTTAATAAAATCTAGCATCTTGTTAATGTTAAGTTTTTTTAATTATCACATTTATGGTATACTTTAATAATGCATGCAATTTTATAAAATAGAGAAAACATAAATTGTATAAAATACATTAAATGATGTAAAATGTATTTTTAATATAATTTATTTCATTTGGATGTGATCAATTTGAATTTTAAAATTTCAGTCATTCTCAAGCTTAAATCTATTTTAGTTTTTCTTTTTTCAGTCGAGTTTGGGTCTTTAAGGTTTTCAAGGAGGCTTTCAAGATGGACATTCGGATTTCTCATATTAGATTGTGGTAATTTCTGATATTTCTAATTTCTTCCTATAATTTTGATTTCTTGTACGGATTATTAAGGCTCGATCATTTCAAGTTTGAATCTATTCAAATTGAAAATAAAATTAAAAATTATTGATATTTTATAATCAAATCGAGTCGAGTAAGATTTTTTGTACGGATTATTAAGGCTCGATGGGCATGGTCTGGTAATCTTTGAACCTACCTAGCAAGCTAGGTGGCTGCTATTAGAAAGAAGAAACTGCGTTGATCACCCTCATGAACGTTCGAGTGGCGGTGGGCGTTGTAAAAACTACAAGGGCGTGGACACGGTCATTTAATAAAGGGCCATAACGTCGCAGCAGTTAGGTATACAGAAATCAAGTAATTGCTGAAACGTGAGAGACGATAATCTTGAATCTTTATTGTCGATACCGATGGACATTTTGCACGTTACACATGTATGAATCTTGAGTAGTTAGGGATTTAAAATTTAATATTGTGAATGGAATAAATTGAATTAGGAGAATCGTCCTATAACAGACCTTTACAATACTTATTTTTAATTATTCAAGTAATAAATTAGATACATGTAGTTGAATAAGAAAAATACTTTGAATAAAAGTGGTTAACACATTTTTCAAATGAAATTACTTGGAACTCTTTTTTTTTTTCTTCTTTTCCAGTATTTTGAAATCAGATTTTACATTCCCATAATATTTAGAGTTGTGCAAAAAGCTTTGACAAATCGAAATTAAAAAAAAAAAGCATAAAAATTAATTATTTGGATTGAAAGTTTCAGTTTCGGTATAAGCTTTTTTAAAATAATTATTTCAGTTTAATTATGTTTTATAATTTTAGACAAAAAATAACTAAGGCGACTGGTTATCTATAATATTTACAAATTTTACGTATTAGAGTATTTTATAGTCTAGTCAATGAGAGAGCAACATGAGTGTCCGCCCGCCTGGTCGCTCAGGGCTCTCACCTTCTACTTTCATAATTTTATAGATTTTTTAAATGACAATCTAGTAAGTTAGTGGTTGTCTCTTATTGTTTTAGTTGTATTTAAAGTGTTTTCTAAACAAAACAATAAAAATAATGTGTTTGATACATTTTAACTGTATTGCTATGTTTTATTAATGAAATATTAAATTAATTGTTCAAAAATGATGGTACATAATTTCGTTCTATAAGGGTCTATTTTTGAGTTTTCGCTCAATGTTCCGAAATTTTTTGAGACGGCTACGAGTCTAGTTATTTTCGTGTATCTTTGGTTCTTTGTAGATTTTTTTTGGTTCTGAAACATGAACTCCCAATTTTTGACTTTTTAGCTATTTTTATATTTTCACTGCAAACGAATTATTATTAAATTTATCATATTATTAAATTTGATATTTTAATAAGCGAAATAAAAAAATATTGCCCAAAAAAAAACTGATTATTTCGATTAATCAGTTAATAATTCTGTTTTATTTAATACGATTTAAAATATAAAAAATTACACAATCAAAATTTATCTGTTAAACAATTTTAATTTATTAACGGTTAACCAAACATAATTATACATGTTCCTAATTATATAAATCTCATTAATTGAACAAAGGCAATTAGTGTCTAGTGATGACTTAGAACGATAAATAGATTAATTTATCAATGATTAATATGAGAAATATGAAGTTAATTAGATTCGAATGGAATTTATGTAATTAAAATTAGGGGTTTGCAAAAAAATCAGATATGATTGATCCGATCAGAAATTTTAGATATTCGATATGTTTTTTTATTTTTTGGATAATTTGGATCGGATATCCGAAAATTTAGGATCCGATATGGAAAGTTATCTCACATTCGGATCGGATATCTGATATCTAAAAATTCAATTTTTTTTATAAATATGAATTTTTTTATATTCGATATTTTTAGTTGTTATATATGAAAAACTAAAATTCTCATGTATACAGATCTTGTTATATTCAATAATATATTGATTTTTATATTCTAAAACCTAAAATTTTAATGAATAGGACCGTCAAATTAAAAAATAATTAAATCAAATCATAAACTCAGATATTTGAATATCTAATTTCTTCGGATCGGATACAAATTGCTAAATTGCCTATCCAAAAAAATTTGATAACCGGAATTTCGAATCATATCAGATATCTGAAATGCACACCCCTAATTAAAATGGTAAATGGACCAACAAGTGTTGGGTGCATTGGTAAGGCACATCGCACTCCCAAGGAGAGGACACGAATTCAAACATTGGAGATAACATTATTGGGAGCGGCAGCCACGCACCCCGAACATTAGTGGCGTAGCTATGTTAGGGAGGGTCCAAAGAGCCCCGACCCCTGTTAAAATTTTTGTACATTAGATAAATTTTAGTTTAATAGTATTTTCGTCCTTGTAAATTTAAATATTTAAATTTTAAAGATATAACGATTTATTAAATATTTAATCAAATATGGCTGAACCAAAGAATGATAGGTTCATGTTATCAAATTTTTTAGTCTAATAATAATTTAAGTCTTTATCAAGATCGTCTTGGACATTTACGGGACTTCGAGTAAAAACTAAAAAATGGACTCTTATAGAGCAAAACATTATCTCATTACTATGAATAGTTAATTTAATATTTTATAAACTATAAAAACATGATTAAACTTTGTCAAACACATTACTTTCATTGTTTTGTAAAGAAATTTTGAAGGAGTTGAATTGCGGGTATAATATGAAGTTTGATTTTAAACACTAAATACAAAAAATAAAGAATATTGTATACTTTATTTATTTTTATTGTTAGGTTGGAGAAAAATAAGGAGAAAATTAAATTTGCTAAAAAAATAAAATTTGAGATTAGTAAAAGAGAATTAAATTTTAATGTTACATTAATTTAATTATTTGATAAATTAGGAAATAAAATTTAGAAAATAAAAAATATTTAATTTTTAGGGGCCTATGTTGTTTAGGAGTTAGGACCCTGAGCAGTTGTTCATGGTGCTACCCTAATAGTCGACCATAGTTCTTATAAGTTTAAATACTAGACAAATTAAACATTTTTTTTGAATTTTGAGGTTAAATGCCTAATAAATTATTGTAGTTTTTAAAATTTAATATTTTTACCCTCCTAATATTCAATTCTGACTTCATCCCTGCTGAATATGAACCGCATAAGACGAACATGCATCTTATTTATATTTTTATATATAATAGACACATGGACCATTTGGTAAGGTTGGGCACGGAAAACTAGGACAAAATTTTCCAACTCATAGCCGCAGTCACTTAAAAACTGTCTCCGCCTACTTTAATTTAACACATTTAATTTTTTTAGGTAAAGTATTAAATTATATCCGGAAAAATAAAATAGTAACTAAACTTTCAAATGACAAAATAAAATAAAATTTTATATTTTGTTATAAAATGGTAACTGTGCCGTTAACCTCCGTTAAAATAGTGACATGACTGTTAATTTTTTTATATAATAGCACATTTAGTCCCCAATAGTTGCACATTCAATTAATCTAGTCTAGTCATAATTCGAAGAAATTCAATAAATTTAAGGCTTAAATGAAAAATAAGTGCCTAAAGTATACCTTTTTGAACTTTAGATGTCTAATATATATATATATATATATATATATATATATATATATATATATTGTAAAAATAGGTGCCTAAAGTTTGAACCGTTAGGTGCCTCGGTGTTAATGACCATTTAAAAAAACTTGTTAGCCAATTATAATGTGACATGTGGCAGACTTTTATTTTTTAAAATTTTAAATTATTTTTAAAAAATTGAAATTTTCAAAAAATCCCATAAATCCCATAAATTCCAAAAAAGTCTCAATTTCATAAATTCCTAAATCCTAGAATTCCTAAATCCCTCAATCAAACCACTCTCGCCATCATTGGCTACGATTCTGGGGACAGAATGGAGCGTACTCCCCTCTCCCAAGCACCCATGCACCAATCGTCGTCGTTCAGCCATAGCTCGTCGCAAATCGTTCGAATATTTTGATTTTCGTCCGGCTTTTTGCACGGCTTCAGTCTATTTCGGGCGACATGGTGGTACGGTAAACGAGTCCGAAGACGAATGTGGCAGGCGTCGGCATGGCATTCGGCGACGAAATCGATTCAAATTGTGATTTCAATTTTGGTGAGTTAGGAATTTTGAATTTGGGGCTATTTTATAAATTTTGGAAATTTAAAGATTTAAAAAAAATAAAAGAAATTAAAAGTGAAATAAAATAAAAAAATAGAAAAAGTTAACTGTAGTTAACACGAGGCACCTAAAATTATAACGGTTGAAACTTTGGGCACCTATTTTTACAAAAAATACTTTAGGCACTTAAAATTCAAAAGTGGTATAGTTTAAGCACCTATTTTTCATTTAAGCCTAAATTTATCCCTTATTTTTTACATATTGTTATAATTTAGTCCAAATTCTACAAAATTTACAACTAAGAACAACATTAAATTTATAACAAAGTGTAAAAATTGATGGTTAAATTTAGTCATAACTACACATCTGCCCGTGTGTTCTTAGCTATAATTTTTTTTAGAATTAGAACTCAATTATAACAAAGTGTAAAAATTGAGGGTTAAATTTATTAAATTTCTTCAAATTATAACTAAATTGATTGAATGTGTAACTATGAAGGACTAAATGTGCTATTATATAAAAACATTTATCATCCATATCACTTCTTTAACGACACAATTACCATTTTGTAACAAAACATAAAGTTTAATTGTCATTTTGTCATTTTGAACGTTTGGTGACCATTTTATTTTTTCGGGTAAAGTTTAGTGATCGTCTATGTACTTTACCCTAATTTTTTATATATGAAATGATATCAAATTTTGAAATATAAAAGAAAGGGAAAATGACAAAAGATGCCCCCAACGTTTGCATGTTTTGTCATTCGGCCCCTTATTCTTTTTTTTGTCCAAATATGCCCCCAACGTTTCAATTTGGTCCAAATATGCCCCCAACATTTTAATTTGGTCCAAATATGCCCTCGTTGGATGGAAACTGTCAGTCAACTGACGGTTAACCGTTGATGCTGACTGAACTTGCCACATGTTAAGATCTGCTAACGTGTCAGCATTTATATTTGTCATGTATCGTCATCAGATTCTACCATGTGTCAGCATGATAGCCGGTCACGTGTCACCATAAAGAAGGGTATAACAATTTTTTTAAATCTAACGTGGCATATGCCATGTCAACAGATCTTAACACGTGGCAACTATAGTCAGCATCAGCCGTTGACCGTCAGTTGATTGACAACGGGGGTATATTTGGACCAAATTGAAACGTTGAGGGGGCATATTTGGACAACAACAAAATAAGAAGCTAAATGACAAAACATACAAACATTGGGGCAACTTTTGTCATTTTGCCTAAAATAAAATGATATGTTAACATTTGATATTTCTTTTTTTATAATTTTAGATAATGATTCAAGTTTTATTGGTTGCTATGGTTAAATTTAAATAATAACAGCGGTTTAATTAAATCTTAACGCTATGAATTAATTAAAATAACCGCCTTTGTTTCATAAGTTTAATATAGGAGTCATACAATAATTTTTTTAAAAAATATTTTATAAATTTTAAATGCTTTCTTTCTAGTCTTAATAAGGCTTTTTAAACCCTATAACATAAAATAGTTGAGCCAAAATAATTAACATTTCTGGTACACTACAAATACAACTCGAAAAATGTAGAGAAATAAAGTTTGAAGTTGTAAACATATGCGAAGGATGATAGTGTTTGTGGGAATATTTGAATTTTGATAGTATCAAAACTCGCAGTTGATGCCAATGATAATGATTGAGAATGCTCGGAAAACCATGTACTCCAAAGGGAGGGGCAGTTTAAAGCAAAAGTTAATATTACAATAAAGACCCACATGTGTCCATATTAAATGATGTGGACCCATTTGGAAAAATAGTTAAAATAAAATATAAGAAAAAAAACTAGTGGTGTAAAAGGTAAAAGATTTTACTAATTGATACTATCATATTTTTTTAAAATTAATATTTAATGCTTTTGTTTTTATGATTTTTCTTTTTTTTTCTAAGCAATAATGTATTAATTATATATATTAAAAGTACTTAATGCAAGATTTATTAAAAAGAAAAATCATTAAAAAAAGAAAGAAAGTGAAAAAGGTAAAATGAGGAATCCCAAGGTATATAGTAGACTAGTAGTGGTTATTATAGGAGTAAAATGGGAGCAAGCAAACAATTTAAGTGAAATAGAAATAAAAGAAAAATCGAATTACGATTTATTAATTGTTAAGTTATTATTTTATTAATTTTGTATGTGATTAAATTTCAACATTTATTTTAAAAATGTAATTATCTCTACTTAATAGAAAAATAAAATTGTTCTCATTTTAGCTTTTCACAATAAACTTGACAATGCGCCTATGATTCCTTTCATATCATGTCATGTCTTGAAATTTGAATATTGTACATGTATAATCGGGTCCTTTAAATTTCCAAAAGCAATGCAATTTTCTTTCTAAAGTCAGGCCTTTCAGCTTTGTTATGAGACAATTTCCAGGACCCATCTGCTCTTTTAAAAGTGAGGCTTTATTTTCTTCGTTCTAAAGTCATGAGAAAAAATTATACTACTTCATGGATAATGAGTGGGACTAGTGCTTGATTATTATTTTTTATATTTAATATAATATTTCTGATGAATTTGTAAAGGAATAAATATTTATTGAATTTTAACTCGGTTAGTATTATTATTACTATTATTATTATTATTATTAGTTTAAGTATGAAATAGTTACTCGTTTAAGGATTATAAAGGGTTATAGATAATTTTAGATATTATATATTTTAAACAATGACTCATATTCTAATTAATAACTGAATTAGATTTTATTGTAATTCTATGTTACAAAAATGAGTATTGTAGATATGGTTGAAGAATGTTTGAGATATACCATATTTTTTGATATATGAACATCATGTATTTGTACTCTTCATGGTTTTTACGTTTCTAGCGTATTATTTTTTTTTTCATATGTGAAGGTAAGCAATACAAAACCACGTTAAATTTCGTCTCTCTTACGTGTCTTATTTTATATTGATCTTGCAATTATTTTTACGGATACAAATTCCTAAAAAAACATATAAATAAGAGTCAATAATATGAATATTAATTTGAATATAAATATTGTTTTTATTACTAGAGATAGCCACATCTATCCCATGAAATGGGGTGGGGAATGGGGATAATGTCCACAATTTTGGTTGGTGAAATGTGGTAGTGGGGGCACAACTCTCAAGCAATGCCAAATGGTCAAGGAAAAGGTTGGATTCTTCGATTTGGACAAAAACAATGGGAGATGGGCAGATGGCTATTGGAAACAATAAGAAACCACTCCTCTGTCTTCAAAATAAGAGAGCGAAAGGAGTAAAAATGAAAAAAAAAAAAAGGAAAGAAAGAAAGAGCAATGACATTTTACGATGAGTGAAAAGAAATTCATACGTGAAATGGGATATAATGGCCGGAATAGGTAAACGGCCGATAGCCGATGTGTGGTAGAAATAAAGAAAGGCTAAGATACTAGTATGATTGAGATAAAAATAATAACCTGAAAATTTAAGTAAACGATGGATCAAAATTATAATCTATTCAACAATGGCCCAATATATCGACCCAATTTACTAACAACCTTTACAAACTACTAACAAATTAACAACTAATTAGTAGTTACAACTTATTATATTTTAACAAATCACCATTTGGGAATTGCTTCATCACCAAAGTTACACAAACTTTTAGTTGATTTTTTATCATTCAAATTAAATTGTTGTTTTAAATCGTTTGGTTGAATGTTCTATTACATTTCTTGTAATTTACTATATTGGAATTAGTACAAAAGGATGGGAAATGAATTGTAGGCCATGAAATAATTGAAAATGAATATGAACAAATACCAAGTCCAATATAAAAAAAATCATTTTCAATGTACTAATGATTAGTAATATTTTCAAAAATGCTATAATGAATTTTTTTAGAATGATGGGTAAATTGTGTCTACAAATAATCATATTTGTCCACCAACCAGGACAAACACAGAGCTCCTGCTTGATTCAAGGAATTCCATTTTCGAAACTTTGATAGCTATCTCAACTACCTGCGGAATTAACACTTTGAATATTGTAAAAAACTTGTCCACATTTACGTAAGATTAAAGTATTTATAGCAAAGAATAAATATATACGAATGGGTTTTTTCCAGTTAAATTGTTGTTTCAGAAACCCAAATGAAAATATTAATAATAAAAAGGGGTGGTCCAAATGGGGTTTGTCGTGTTGCTGAATTTAACCCTACAGACGGTTGGCAACATTGATCTGCCTCAAACAATATAGAAGCATCGTTTTCTGCCATTGTACCCTGCTTCCCCCACCTACATGTATCTTTCCATTGCCTTTTAATGATTTTATGTTCTGGGAGTTTCCCTTGTAATGGCGGTACGTAAAATTTGAATTTTGGAGTATAAACAAATGATTTTTTATACATAGATGATGTGAATAGACACATTTGTGCATATTAGAAATTTTTTTAAGGGGACGGATGCTTAAATGCATGTATAGAGTCTTGTTATAGTGTTTTTTTTTCAACAAAAAAAATATGAAACTGAATTTTATTAAAAGAGAAAAGAATTACAAACAAACACACCCTTTAACATGAATAAACAAGGAGTATATGAAAAATATACATCAAAACCTAAAGGGTGTGGAAGCAATAAAAGCAAAATCCACGATTTTATAAAGAACTTACACAGTCTTCAAAATAAAATTCAGTAACCATCAACTTCAACCAGAGCGCTTCAGTAATTACGCTATACTTTTCGCTGCAAAATCTTGACACTTCGGCAAACAACCACAAAAGGGCATCAAAATCTAAAGAGACCACCGATCATCTCATACGAGAAACTGGCATAAAGACAGACAACGTGTCACACAGACAAATTAAATCTGTCATCAAAACAGACGAAGAAACTACTATAAAATCAGACGAAAATATTGATATAAAAACATATGAAATATAGTTTTTGGCGAAGCAAAACACAGAAAATCAAAGAAAACCGAAAGAAAACACACAAACACTCATAAAAAGATGAGCCCTATTTATATACAATCAACTTAAAAATTAAAAATCAGTTGACGATATAAAAAAATCAAATACTTTTTTAACTGTTTTTTTGGATAATCAAACAATACAATTTATAAAAAGAATTAAGTATAAATTTTGAAACAAAAGAAAATTAAAACCATAGGTATAAGTTGGGTCACATGGTGTGGACCTTACGGTTTGTATTTTTGTATAGTTTTCTACTAGTGTTCATCTACAAGAATGATTCAATTTCAATTCAACAACCTGTACCGACAAAGGATACCCCAATGATTATGGGTCTTTATGATTTAACTTCTCTGCCTCTGACAAACTTACACGGAGTAACTGTTTTTTTTTGCCACCATAATAATTCATTCAGAAAAAAAAAACATTTGTGTTTGTTTGCTCTGATATTTTCTACATTATACATGTGCTCTTAATTCTCATTTGAATTAAAAAAAACTATATTTAATTACATCTAAGATTAAACCGACCAAGTTTAAACCATATGATACAAAAACAACATAATCTAAGACACAATTTCATGAGAGAGGGAAAACCATAGAAACCCGACAATTAAATAAAAATAACATAGATGCAGAAAATGCAAATTCAAAACATCTGTTACAATGGGGTCCTAACAAATTTAGCAAACCGTGGAACATGTTAAAAAACATCGAGGTCCTTGTAATTATGACTGCTGTTATTTCAATTGGGCCCAGATTATTTAGTCAGGTCCTTGGGTTGCCTTCTTTTTGCCGGGTGAAATGGTTTTAAATCAATTTCCGGAGAAAATATATACTCGTTAGAGGCGGGCCTGATTTTTTGTCACATTTTGCTTCTTTCTTTACCTGAATATTTCTGATTTACATTCTACGATCTTATTATTAGTTTACCTGAATATTTCTGATTTACATTCTACGATCTTATTATTAGCTTCCGATTAGGAACTTTTTACCGTCTCACCTATAATCATTTAAAATTTTAATTTTCACAAATAAAATTATTTACTTGAAATTTTATTTTTATTTTTAAATAGATCAATATTAATTTAGTCAACATCAATATCAACTCGGTTTATAATTATAAATCTACTCATGTTTCTCAAGTATGATAAACACTTTTGTAGGTTCTTTTTATCTTTTCACAATTTTATAGTTTTTTTTTTTAAATAAAACTACTAAAAGTCATTACTTGAAATTTGAACACATATATACTAATAATTATTTTGATTGAATTTAATGTTTTTTTTGAACACATATACACAATTTAGACTCAACGAGTAATTACAAATTAAATACAATAAATATTTAAGATTCTTTTATTTTCCTTTTATATTTAGATAAAGTGTAATATTTTGATACATAAATTGTTTAAAAATATTTACACAACTCTTAATATTTAAACTATAAAATCTAAAACCTAAATTTTTAATCCCAACACCCTAAATCTTAAACTCTAAATCATATAGCCTAATCCCATAAACCTAAATCTTTAATCCCAACACCCTAAATCCTAAACTCTAAACCATATAGCCTAATCCCATAAACCTTAAATCTCAACATAAAACTTAAAATTAAAAGACCTGTGTAAACAAATTTGTATATAAAATATTTTTCTTTGGCAATACTGATGGTTATTGTATGATCTCTTCCTTAGTCTTTCATGTCTTGCTCTTACTGAAACGTGAGTGGGAGGTAAAGCTTGTGCATGTTTGTCAGGAAGACAACCAAGTTACGGACAATATGACTAAAATTGTTCAGAAAGAACATTTGCTTTGTCATTATTTTCTGTCGCCACTAGATGAAGTTTTATCTATTTTACATTTTGATCTAGTTGTCTAGTTGATTGCTTCATTGTAAGTTGGTTTGATTTTTTTGTTGTTATTATGATTACGTATACTCTTTCCCTCTGACTAAAATTAATGAGTTTTTAACGAGGTACGTGATAATAGAATAGAAATCTTATGCCCTTATATATGTCCTCACACTAAAAAATATGTTTAGGATTTGTGATTTATGGTTTATGAAATTTAGAGGGTAAAATTTATGGTTTAGAATTTATAGTTAGAATTTAAAATTTATTTTTTTAGTGTTAAAGCATAGAAAGGGGCACGAACCTTTTCATCAAAAGTATTTTCTTTCTATAAATCTTTAAACAAAAGTACTTACTTAGGATTCTTACATATTATCAAAGCTTTTAAACATGGGTCTTATTTCACTTTACCAATAAGCATTTTAAATTTAACTTTTATAAATGAAATTGTTTACATAATTTTTTTACTAAACACATTTTTAAAGCGCCTACTTCAGTTTGATGTCACTTAGGTACATTATTCCAGCTTGAAAAGTATACTTCAACAAAGTATAAAAAATTGCCTATTTGTAAGGTTGTAATAGAATCGCAGTACTCTGATCAAAAAAAAAAGAGAAAAGAATCGCAGTACACTTTGTACCAATAAAATTATCTTTAAAAACATAAAAATTAAATATATTTTGTGTACTAAATTCTGAATACTTAAATGATTTGTTACACTATAACTATTTCTAATGATTTAATCAATTGCATTAAATTTAAAACATAAAAATTAAATATATTTTTGGTAAAGAAAATGAACCATATAAAACACAATTTCTCATTAAAAATAGTTACTATTCTCAAAAACTAATGTACCTAAATATTATTCGACATTTCTAAACTTGATCATTAAAATAACTCGTTTTAAAAATGTCATGGACTTGAGTTAAGTCATCAACCACATCAAAGCCCAGTCCAATATAAATCAATTAAAAGGCTTCTTAGTTCAATCCATAGGGCAAAGGGAAAATGACCGGTTAGATCCGGAAAATAAAGGGGAAGGTTTAAGGTGGCAACCAACGATAGAAGCCGCGATAATTTGGGGAATTGAAAAATTTTAGGGTTTAGGATTGTTTTTGTAGAAATTTGAGAAATTTGAGATTTTTTAAAAATTAAATTTTTTGTGTAATTTTTTTAACTTTGACAAAAAAATCAAATAAACATGCCACGTGGAATGTTTTGATTGGTTAACAAATTTTTAACAGTAGTTAACTACCATGCATCTAAATTATAACGGTATAAACTTCAAGCACTTATTTTTAATAAAAAAATACTTTAGGCACGTAAAGTTAAAAAATTATATAATTTAGACACTTATTTTTCATTTAGCCAATATTATTATATAGGTTTTTTTAACCGAAAATTGGTAGATTTGATAATTTTTAATCGAGGACAAGGGAATGTGAATAAGAAAATGGACATAACAAATTCAATTCACGATTGAGCTTTATATATTTTAAACTTGATTCAATTTAATCACACTCTTAACAATAACTATTGCTACACTCAATTAAACAAGACCCGTTTATTATAATTAATTAGATTAAAACTTCCATATATGTATAAACAATTATATCTAATTTGAATATTAAATATATAAAAGGGACGGAATTATTCTTATGATGGGGAGGGTCTGCCCGACCAACATTTTTTGTTTGATTCAACTTTAGCCCATGATAATTTAAACCTTCTGCGGAATAAGTCCATGCTCCTTCCAATTTGTTGATTTAAATATACTTTTTTAGGTTTTAATAAATTTGGCCTCATTTTATTGTCGTGGGTAAAACTTTAAAATTTTACATTTTTTCTAAATCGTTTGATGAAAGTAAAAGGATGACTGAGATTAATAGTAGAAAATAGAAGATCATCATAAAAAAAATAATAAAATAATCTTATTTATTTATTTACCCTCATCCAACGGTTCAAAAAAGGTGTAAAAAATAATCGAGTTTTATGTAAGTAGATCCTAACCCTACATACATACATACTTGTGTCGACAGTATGAAGTTGCACAAAAGCAAAATCAACCTCAATTGCAAATGCTATAGCTTCTAAAAACCTAGGTTACTTTTAAAAGCTACAAAGAAACAAGAGAAAAAGACACACACACAGAGAATGGGGGTAGAAACAGCAGGGATTTTGAGTTGGAAAGCTAAAATATCTTGTAGATGGTACATAACAAATAAATAAAGAAAAGATTTTCGACAGAAAAATGTTTTATAAACGCTTAATGGTGAGGTGGTGGGGGCTAAGTTAATCAACAACACTAATCTAAGGTTTCTGTAAAACAAATCACATATATATAAAAAGCTAGCAAATGATGAACAGCTGATTTCGCACATTGAATATCGTTGCTTGCAGTGACCGGTCCAAGTATATATATATAAAGGTGATTTCGCACTAGGTTAAAAAGAGACGAAGATGGAGCTTAAATAAATTAAATAATGAACAGATGCAACTTGCATGGCACATGCAAATTGTTGGTAGACTGTAAGTAAGTAACCCTAACCAATAGCGCTATGTTGTGCGGCCGCATGCTGAGAGAGATTATGAGAATTTTTACAACCATTCATATTTACCTCCTCTTTTCTCTCGCTCGCTCTGGTCTCGTCTATAAATAGAGCTAGAACCACGGGCGAAAAACAAGTCTATATTCTATAAGCAAAGTTGCTAAGTATCTTCTTCACTTTGTTTTAATTTCATTCTTCAAAAAAGCCCCTTTTTCCCCCTATATATCTACATTATTACATATGGCCCAAAACAATCTTCTCTCCATTCTTGTTCTCCTTTGCCTTGTTTCCTTCCTGGAAATTCAGTGCATTGCAGGGAGGCATTTGATTTTGGACCAGAACCAGAAGGTGGAAACTAAATATTATGGTCGTAGAATCCTAGCAAAGGAAACTAGGGGTACCCTTGATCCAAAAATCAACGGTGGTATCCACCTCGCTCGCCAACTGTGGCAAATGGAGCCCCGCCAGTCGCCACCCAAAAACGATGAAGACTTCAGGCCCACGTCTCCTGGACACAGTCCTGGCGCTGGCCATTCCGTTCAAAACTAGGTCAACAGTACTTAGTTTCTCGCATTTAGGCCAGATTGTATTTGAATGCCAGAAATTCCTATCCTAGAAAAGATTTCAGCTTAATTGGTTAAGTTTCTATTTGTCTTGTCTTAGTTTAAATTTCAGTTCCTTAGAGTTTATGTTTGTAAAAAATATTTAATCATGTCAGCGAGCCTACGAAATTCATGTGTTTTTTTATTACCCCGTTCTTTGCCTACTGTTACAGTATTAGTACTCGACAGTATATGTCACGGATAAAAATCCTCTACTCCTTTTCGGTACCCCTACTTATGTCCCAACACTAAAAAATACTACAAAATTAAATTTCAAGCTCTAACCCTAAATTCTAAATCCTAGACCATACACCATATACCTTAAAAATACACTCTACCCTAAATTCCCTAAATCTTAACTTAAAACCTTAAACCATAAACCTAATTTTGAGCATAGGTGTACTAAAAAGAGGCAGAGTATTTCCATCAATGCATCACAACAATGAATTTAGTAAAAAGTAGTGTATTCCACTTAAGATGTCAAACCTCTCTAATTAAGTTGCATGTCTTTGTATGAAATTTAGACTTGAGATGAACGATTTGGAGGAGAAACCGTCGGAGCATACTATGTACTGCGACTATTTACAATGAAGAATCTTCATTTTCTCAAATATCCCCATCAAACATGTATCCCTTCGCATTTCAATATTAGTACGACTTATAATGCGAATGTGCATGACAGATTCCTTCTAACAGCAGCCTAGCACAACAGAGAATCTAATGTTTTTGTTCACTGGTTGTGACTTTGAAAAAAGAGTCTGTACTCAGTAGCAGCCTTTCTTTTCTGTATAAAAAACAGTGCCAAAAGGGTGGGGACTTCCTCAGATGCAGGAAGATTCTCTATAATCAAAGTTATTCCACTCTGAGTGGAGGAGAGGTTGAGGGACGGCGAATTGGAGCTCATCGTTTGACTTGATCCACCAACACAAAATGCCAAACATTTCTTTACTCATTCAACCTAAGTGGAGGGTCCTCTCTTCCGGTTGCCGCCTTTCAAGCTTCACTCTTCATTATTTTCTGCGCATGCTATATATATATATATATATATATATATATATATATATATAATTCAAATGGTAAGACAAACAGTCGATTACACCAATGACAAAGAATATCTATTCCCTAAACCCAATATTAATGAGTTCGAATGTAATGTTTTTTCTGTAATGAAAGAACAATGAATTCAAATCCTTCCTGATATGGTTTAAGCTTGAAGTACAAGTAAAAGTAATATAAATAAGTAGAGACGGCTTGAAGTTCATCACTTGATTAGCATTATTTTTTCTTCAATTTGCAGTGATCAAAATTGCTGGAATATTTTGAAGTTCATCACTTGAAGTTCATCACTTGATTAGCATTATTTTTTCTTCAATTTTTTCTTCAATTTCAGTGGGATGACCCCAGGATTTGTCTTGTAAGTATTAAGGAATATTTTGAAGGAACCTAGTACACAACAGCCTAGCTTTTCAGACAGTGAACGGATCTCAATTGTTTGATGTGATAGCCTTTGATTTTTTTTAATGTCTAGGGTGACTGACATGTCACTCACCTTGTGTTTTATTAATTAAAGTAATAGCTCCCTCTCCCCAGGTGAGCTTCAGGTTCATTTTGAAGGGCCAAATTTTAGAATTTAAAAAGATAAAGAAGTAAGATTCATATCAAAATCTTTATGACATTGATATTTGGTCAAATTCCGGCTGTCCCTATGAACCATCCATTATGTTTTGGTGTTCCTGATTTTCTTTCCTTTTCTTTTTCATTTTCCACTAGTGGAAGCCAATTAAAATATTCCTAATTTTATTAATAAAAAGATTTTCAGTTTTTATATTATAGGCATTCATTACGAAGGTGATCATCTTAATCTAACTTGTTTTATTTATAATATCAATATTTGAATTATGAATATTGTTTAAGAGACCTAACTTCAGTGATGGAATTTGGTGATAGAGTTTAGGAGACCAACTTAAAACTTTTAAAAAGTAAAGGTTTAAATTAAAAAAAAATTAAAATTTTGAAGGGCTCAATTTACAATTTTTTTTCTTCAAAAAAAGTGGGGTCTAACTAAATTTTTTAAGGCTTATTGAGAACTTTTAAAAATTATAGGAGGGTGTTTAATTAAGAACATTAACAAAGTTTCAAACTTAATCTAAACTTTAAAAATTTGATGGGACTAAATTAAAAAATTTAAAAATCCAAATTATAATTTTTAAATCTGAGGGGCTATGACCTCACATGTCCTTATTATCTTCCGCCCCTGCCAAACCCTCGTCTTACTAAATCAGTCGGTAGTTGGTAAAATATTTGTTTTTTCATTCCTATAGTGCTCATACTACTGTTGCATGAACTATTGTTTAGGATGCTTGTTTTTGGTTACAACATTACTTGAACATGGCACATTAAATGTCGTGGAAAAGACATTAAACACAACACGTTGTAGATAGAATATTAGACTCGACTTCCACATTTGAAAAGTCAAAATTAATGTCGTGAATGGTTTAAATTGAAAATATACAGAGTTAAGCGTAAAAATTTTGACATAATTTATTAAGTTTACTTCATTTTTAAGATGTCTTGTCTCTTGTGTATGGCTTGAAGGCTCATATTCGAATATTGTTAAGAAGCAAAATTCTTAACCTTTCTCGGAACACAAGTGTTTTTTCTTCCTCTTCTTGTTTAAGAAACAGCGTACTTCCCCAAGTTAATTCAAAACCACTAATGGTGATTGAGAAAATCAAAAGGTGGTGTCGAATTCTTTATGGTTTTCCAGCAGAGAGCTTTAACCTTCAGCAGCCAAGCAATGACTCCACCCATTTCCTTTGAAAACTGAAAGCCTGCAACCGACATAAACAATGGCAGAGGGTTCAACAAAGGATGCATGGGACAGATCACAGATGCATGTGTTTCACTTGAATTTGTCGACCAAAACAGTTCTAAGCTTTGCTCAAAAGCCATCAGTTTATAATAATATTTATGCATTTCCAAGTGGAGAATCACAGGGGAATCATTCCCGTTTTTGGGAATTTCGGTGGTGGAGAAGCCCATGTCCCCCATATTGTTATCTCTAGGGAATAGAGGGTTCTAAAAAAACAGGGTTGGCTTCTAATTAAATTCTAAGATGTTTTTGTTTTGTCCTTAATTTCACAATTCAAACGATAGATAAAGTAACATTTAAGCACCATGGAGGGTCATGGATGGAGCTTCAAATTTCAATAGGGAGCTCTGTTCTTGAAAAAAAAATACAAAAAGCAAAATGTATTTAGGAAGCCTTTGATTCGAGCACATGTTAATCAAGCTTCTTATTTTTTATCTTCATATTTTCTTAGGCTATGAGATTTATAACATTCTTTATTCCGGCCTTCAGAGTGAGTGGGATATATAAAAAAATATGAAAGATATTAATTCTAGTAATACATATTGACTTTCGATACATTATTGCATATAAAAAAATTCCCGAGAAAAAGATATGGAAGATATTAATTCAAACCATCCATTGTTGTAATCATTAACGTTTACGAATAATTAGCGGTTAGGATCCTCACAGGTCCATAATTCCTGACATTATAAATCCCCAGCTTCGAATATCATAACTCATCACTTCATTGTTCATAATCTTAACCATTGAATTCCAATTTCCAAGGTTTTACTTTCCCAGTTATGGAGTTGAGAGGTGCCTTTGTTCTAGCAATGATTGCCTGCTGCCATTGTTTAGCTTTCCCAGCTGATGGAAGACCAGTAAAATCAACTGATGAACCGGCAGCCATCGAAGGCCACGGTCGACCGAGGTTAGCAGGCCACCGTTCAGGAAGGAAACAAGTATTGCCGCCTCCCATGCCAAGTAAAAGCTCGGATTTTGGTGTTTCAGTCGATGGTTACAAAGATGCTTTTCGACCCACGACACCAGGGAACAGTCCTGGTGCTGGACATTCATTCGGACAAGATGACGAAAAAACAGAACAAAAACCTGGAGGAAGAATCAGCTCCATTAACGGTGGTAAAGAAGGTTTCCGACCCACCAACCCAGGGCACAGTCCTGGAGGTGGGCATGCTTTTATGAGCAAAAAATCGGAATCAAATGCCTAGCTTAAACACATTGTTTTGGGTAAATATTTCCCCAGTCTAGTAAATTGTTTACCGCAGTGAATTACAATAATATTCACGTCGGGACTGCATGAGTCCTACGATGGTAGGTTTAAAGGCATTAGGCATAGATGATAGATTCGAATTTCAGCTGTAAAAAAATAAATTTCCCCCAAGGCATTTCTGGTCTGATGCTTTATAATTGTTATTTGTATCCATGTGACATGTCATGTCATGTCACGTGTCTCTATCTTCATCTTTTAAATGAACTTCTTCTGTAATTTCATACTATTATATGATTGATATTTTATAAAATGAGTGTTGAATTTAGTATTTAATAGTTGGGTAAACTACTTCATTAACCATCATATTATTGGAAAAATTGTGATTTGTTCGCTTTATTTTTTCGAAGCAATTAAACCATCAAATTATTTAAATAGTATTAATGTGACTACCAACCGTTAAAAACGACTAACAGAAAAGTTGACGAGACTGTTAAATAAAATTAGTATAATTACATATTTGATCTTTATATTTAAAAAATAAATCAATTTGGTCTTAATTTTAATCTAATAAAATAAATAAATTATTTAATTAATGGTGGTGACATGAGTCATCATCTTATTGGAGGATTTTAATTATTTTTATTTAATTTGATTAATTAATTTCCCCATGAAGAAAAATGAAAGCAATAAAAATGCCCCCAGGAGGAATCAAACCCGTGCCCTTACTCCTTAGGGTGAAGGTCAAGTGTGTTTGGTTTTTTGATACAAGGTACAACATTTTATATATGTTTTAAATGCTTGTTAATGCTGCTCGGAAAAATAAAAGTAAAGAAAATAACCTTGGGTGGATTCGAACTAGCGTCCTTGGAGTAAAAGTAAAATGTGCTTGCCACTAGGCAAACATATTCTTAAGATATAAAGTACATTTAATATATGTCTTAATTATTTAACCCAATATTTAGACCACATTTTATTTCTTTTTATTTTTCTAGAAAAATATATGTCTTAAATAAATCAAAATTATATTTGGTTAAATTATTTAAGACATATATTAAATGTTGTACCTTATCTCCTTAAAATGTACTTGGCCTACTAGCAAGCACACTCTACTTTTACCTTAAGGGCACTGGTTCGAGTCTACCCAAGTCTAATTTTTCGAGCATTAACAAGCATTTAAAACATATATTAAATGTTGTACCTTGTAACACAAAAATGTGCTTGGCCCGGTCGCAAGAACACTTAACCTTCACGAACCACACTAAATAAAAAACATTTACTGATTTACAGGTGTAAAATATTGCAGACTTGAAAACATACTGAAACCTAAATAGTATGCCATCCATAGAAGGATGTCTTAAAAGTGCAGTTGTTTGATCAAATGTTATTATTCTCAGTTCCAACTCCATAATCGAAGTACATAGACCCTCCTATGTGTCCCGAAACACTTTCCATAAGTGCATATTTCATATCCTCATGGTTTCCAATGCCGCTTCCTTTGCTTGATGAACCAATTGTTTATTTTCTTCTGTTCTAGTCTTGTTATCTTTGATAATTTTAATTTGTCCTCCTCCTGCAATCATCATAAACCCTTTCAGACCATTAAACTCTAGACAATAAACACATGAAATACATACAAAAAATTTGGACTAAATCTTAAGTTCAAGATCATTTATCTTTTTTGGCCAAATCATTAGATCAAGATGTTCATTATCGATAGTTCATCAAAACATTACAATTAGATGTCATTATTCTAGGACTTGGTGGGTTGAAAAATATACTAAAGGGGTATATACTTTTTGTTGTAATGATTTTAAGGCATGACTAAATTAGAGCTCAAGGACAATGCAATTTCTGCTAAAGATTTCGATGCTCCAACATAAATAAGGCAATAGGTAAATTAAGTTGAATTTATATTTATAGTAGGATATGGCCATCTATAATGATTGTTCCACTAATCTAGCAGTGTCACCCTTGCATATTTTGGTAGGCTACCTTTCTTTTCTTCAAGAATTCTTTCCTCAAACTGATCAAATAGTTAATTTACTTGCGCATGAGCATTCTTTTTATGTCCTGGCTCGGAGATTCTTGATTTTTAGAAGCTCCTACCTCCTCACCATAACCTAACTCTTCACTGGACGTCCTACCAGATCCAACTTTAAAAAAAGATAAGCAAATAACATATAAATTGTATGGTAAATATTCAGCAATGAAGAACATGTCACTCCACAAAATATCCATAAAAATGATATCCCAGCCATCAAAGGAATGTTGAGTTTGGGCATGCTACATGTGAAACACTGATGTTAGAATTCTTTTGATCTTAGATTTTGCCAATCTAAGATGGTCTTAAACTCTAATGCTTTTTTAATAAAATTTTGGCTTAGCAAAATAAGACTTCCTCAAGCATGGTCAGCAAAATAGGTAAGTGGACAAAAATAAACGACAACAAAATTATAAATATACTGTATTTCAACTCAATAGTGAAGGAAAAATAATTATTTTTTATATGCACATTAACGAGGTAAATATTATATAGAAAATGCAGAGTTAAAAACTTTACCAAAGGGATTATCCAAGTTTTTTGGCTAGTGCTCCTTCACAGAGATTATTTAGTTGTGTTTCCATGTTGCTCAAGAACGTTGTTGCTTCATTGAATGGTTTTGATAACTTGTAGCGATTAAGAACCTCACAATATGATTCCTTCAATCAAACAAAACCAAAAAAACTGTTACGATTTTTATCTAACTATTTATTCCTAGTTTATTGAGATCCATGCAACAAGTATCACTCTCATTTTCATTGCATTTTTCTCGAGAACCAACCAAAGCATAAAACTAAAGATAAAACTTATAAGAGTACCATGTGTTGTGATTTGAAGATTTTCTCTGTATTTTATTGATATTCATGAAAGGGGTGATTTACAGAGATGTTGCATGGGAAATATATAGCTAACAAAACCCTAATTTTTGTAACAACCATGCTGAGTCATGGATTTACAGCTCACGTAACAGCTTGGCTGTGTAACAACCTCCTCCTTGGCGCCTCATTCTGCCAGCTATTGATTGGTTCAACATTCACCCGGTTGTCTGAGTTCTTCAGAGTTGTGTGAGAGAGAACATGAAGCTTGTGGCGTAAGGCATTGAAACGTTCAAGAGGCAGAGGTTTGGTAAGGATGTCAGCAAGTTGATCCTGAGCTGGGATATAATTCACTTGGATTGCACCGGTAGCAACACGTTCGCGTACAAAGTGAAGACTTAATTCAACATGTTTCGCCTTGGTGTGAAGAACTGGGTTGGCAGCCATGGCCACTGCGCTTGTGTTGTCGCACCAGATGGTGGGGAGAGTGGAGGGTGACACGCCCATTTCAGTTAGAACTCCATTGACCCAGACTGCTTCAGAGGCAGCTTCAGCGAGGCTTCTGTACTTTGCTTCGGCAGTGGAACGAGAGACAGCACGCTGTTTTTTGGAGCTCCAGATGACAAGATGACCATTGTGGAAGACGCAGTGGCCGGACATGGAGCGACGGTCATCTTGGTCACCTGCCCAGTCAGCATCAGAGAAGACTGTGATATCAGAGGAAGCTGAGGTAGTTGTAGCAAACCATAGGCCAAAATCCAATGTGCCACAGAGATATCGAAGGATTCTTTTGACTGCACTCCAGTGAACGGACGTTGGGTCTTGCATAAACTGAGCCGCTTTAGTGACGGCAAAGGAGATATCTGGTCGGGTGTGGCAGACGTAGAGAAGTGCACCCACAACACTGCGATAAGTCTGAGGATCGGAAAGTTTCTCACCATCAAATCGACTGAGTTTTGGAGAGGTAGCCATTGGAGTAGAAGTAGGTCGAGAATTAAGCATGTTGGTGCGAAGTAATAGCTCAGTGATGAATGTCTTTTGGGACAGAAGCAAACCATCAGGACTACGGTGAGCAGCGATGCCCAAGAAGAACTGTAATGGTCCAAGGTCCTTGAGAGAAAAAGTGGAGTCAAGGGCTGTGATAACCTGTTGAATGTGAGCTTCTGAGGTCCCAGTGATAAGGATGTCGTCGACATAAACAATCAGGTAAGTAGTGATGTTGTCACAGCAATGAAGAAATAGAGACGGATCAGCCCGAGATGAGGTGAACTGGAGTGTGGAAAGAAAGTCACTGAGTTTCTTGAACCAACTTCTTGGTGCTTGGCGAAGGCCATAGAGGGCTTTCTTTAGTTTGCAAACAAGCATGTCCCCAGTCGGAGAGTGATGTTCGAATCCTGGAGGCTGAAGCATGTACACTTCCTCGCGTAGATCGCCTTTGAGGAAGGCGTTGTTTACATCGACTTGCCGGATTGGCCAATTGCGCATGACAGCAATGGAGAGTAAGACGTTAATGGTGGAGAAGCGGATCACAGGACTGAAGGTGTCCAAGAAGTCAGAGCCAGGAACCTGTGAGAAGCCTTTGGCTACTAGTCGGGCCTTGTGTCTGTCCACAGAGCCATCGGAGTTGTACTTTAACCGGAAGATCCATTTGCAGCCTATAGGCTTGCGATGAACTGGAAGTGGGACAATATCCCATGTGTTGTTGTTCACTAGAGCATTGTATCCAAGCATGACAGCAGCATGCCATTTGGTGTCCTGGAGAGCTTCATGAATAGAGGAGGGAATATCATTGTGGTGGAGTTGTAGAACCTTGGGTTTGAAGATGCCATCCTTGGCTCTGGTGATCATTTGATGAGTGTTGCCAACAGTGGAAGAAGGATGAGTGGAAGAGGTTGGTAAGGCAGGTGGGTCAGGGGCCATAGGTGTAGTTGATGGTGTCTCGGAGATATGTGAGATGGTTGTGTGATCAGGGTTGGTTTGACACCATGAACTCGTCAAGTTCTAGATCAGCTCCTATAAGACTACAAACACTTGTAAAAGCTCCTATATATATATATATATATATAAAAGACATAAGAACAAAAAAAAAAGCACTCAAAGATCAAGTCCTCCACCATAGTATCTCTATGATTAGAAAATCAAGATGATCTTTTTCCCACTAATATTTAACAGAAATAAAAAGAAGTAAAAGTTAGTTTTACTATGATAATTAATCATTAAAAAATAAGGGGAAAATGAGATTATAAACAAATTAACAAATAACACTTTTTGGCATTTTATCTAAGTAGATACTAGGTTTGGATAATGAGGGTGATTAGAAATCTGGGACTTATCAGCTCAGACATATCTGATCCAGTGGCATATGCAGCAACTTCTTGATGATCAAATTGGAGTAAATGATCAACTGAACTGACCAAATCAGTTGCAACAATAGCTGCAAAGCTTGCTGCACCAAAGTTATTAGCCCTTACAAGCCTCTACAAAATTATCACCAAATTATCCATGATAAAAACATAAATTTGAGTGACACTATCTTTTACATTAAAAAGTAAATACTCAGATAAAAAAATTCAGCAGTGTATCGAGAAAGAGACTAACATTGGCTTTAAGCTGATTGATAATTTTCAACCTGAGAGTACCAATGGCATCTTCTGGAGTTATTACTGACAATGATCCCATCTTTTAATTTGAACCCAAAAAAACAAATTTAAGAAAATTTAATTCCTTCGACACTATGTCTGGAAAAAAAAATCGAATCTTATAAGCTCTTCAAGCTTCGGTATATGAAAAAGTTGGGTACCCTGAAAAGATAAACAAACCAAACATAAAGGAATAAGAAGAAGAAACAAATATTAAAAATGATTTGAGAAATTAGCGTATGTTGTCGTCTCTTTGATGTCAATCCACAAAAAATTTAAACAATTCAATGTGTGGTTCATCCTAGAAAAACACAATCTTAAATTTGTGGATAATAGAAGAAAAATCTAACAACATCAGAGGAAAATAAAGGGATTGGGTATGGTTTACCGTGCAAGCGGCGAACAATGATTAATGACGGTGGCGGCGACGGTAGAATGAAATAGAAGAATTGGGTAGCGTTTATGATATTAAGAATATTTGGGGTATTTAATTGTAACATATCAATTAAAAATATTATAAAGAAATATAAAAAATTTATTAAATTAAATTTTTATTTTTTTAAAAAAAATTAATTATAATTCGAGTCTTTAAAATTTTAATTTTTATTAACAATTTAATAGTGTTCAGCAGTGTTCAACATTAGTAGTATTTAGCAGTATTCGACGCAAGTGTAAATTTATTTTATTTTTTAATATATAATAAACAGTGGTTTCCCTCTTCAAACTTGAAGTATTAAAAAGTTTTTAATTGAAAAAAAATGCAAAAATATTTCAGAAAAGGGAAGTATAAAAGAAATTGTAGCAATAACGGAGGGACTTTGATGACCGAGGGATGACTTTGGAACAGTTGAACATGAGAAAGAACAACATCTGCAATTCTGAATTGAATCCTAGTAACTAGGAATGCAGTGAAGGAGCCGTTTATGAGACATCGGACCAAGATTTGAACATCACCGATTTAAATCATGGTCAAACTGATTAATTATATTTGTTTGAAATCTTGATATATGTATTTTAATATTTGGTTGCAGTGATGCCATAATGACGTGTGAACAATGCTATCACTGCTGCAGTTGGAAAGCGCCAAGCGGCAATCATTTAATCTTTCGCACCAATTCCCAGAATGTGAAGCAGTCACTCTCATGCATATAATTATACTCCCTCCGTCCCACTTAAGATGTCTATTATTGATTTTACACATAATTTTAGAAAAAAAAAATTGTGTAAGAAATGTGATGTAAATTAATTAAATAGACAATTTTATCCTTAAAAGTTGAAGTTTGTTTTGTTAGAAAACTAAAAAAAAAGATAGAAAGGGAAATTCACCTTGTAAAAGTAGTTGATTTTTCCAATGAGACATTTTAAGTGGGACAATTTTAAAACACAAAATAGACATTTTAAGTGGGACGGAGAGAGTAATATTTATGTGTTTATGGTACACTGCTGCAAATTACGTAGCAAGTACACCAGAAGCTTAGCTTTTCTTTGAAAGGGTAATTTAATGATTAAACAATGGTGAGTGCAGCAAATCCAGTGCCACTTTTTTAACCGGCTTGTTTTTAGAATTTCATAATTCAATTATTAGAAGGAACAAACTAAATTGAAAGCTATATAAACACATATCTTATGTCATACTACAGAGAAACAAAGATGAAAACAAGAGAATAAAGAAAGCAAAGGTGAAGAAAAAGAGGATGAGCCGTGTTAGCAAAAGAGAGTATTCTAGAAGAATTTCTCAGCTATACAAAGCGCGGGAATGGTTGTTGACTTGTTGTAACAACCTTGTTTGTATGAGCTGGCTGTGCATGAGCTGGCAAACAAACCCTAATTTGTTAAAGCCCTTGCACTATATATTAACGTGCATGGTTTCTTTTGTAAAACAGATTATTATGATGAATGAAATGAGTTTTATCTCAGATTTATATTTTCAGTAAAATCAAATCTTCACATGGTATCTTTTCCTTTTCCGATCTTGGTCTTTTAACTCTTTCTCGTAATGGCCATCGATGCTCCTACCGATTCCTCCACTGCCGCTGTCGATGATTCATCCTTTTCATCTGGTTTCTTCAACAAATAAATTAGTGTCCGTTTGGATGACACTAACTTTCTGTTATGGCGTCAGCAGGTTCTATTGATGATTCGTGGCCAAGGTTTAGAGCACTATCTCGATTCCGATTACACTCTTCCAACAAAGTTCCTGGTAGCTACTGATGGTACAAAATCACCAAATCCAGCCTACCAACACTTCTTTAAACATGTCAGTTCTCTTGCTTCTTGGCTCCTCTTTACTGTGAGCACTTCCATCTTGCCTCACCTTGTTGGATCTGAAACAACTGCATCCATTTGGAGCACTCTCGTTCTTCGTTACTCCAAACTTTCCACAACTTGTGTCATGCATTTGCATTGTCGCCTTCGAACACTCAAGAAAGGCTCCCTCTCCATTAGTGAATTTTCTGGTCAAATCAAAGAAATTTGTGACCTCTTAGCTATTTGTGGAAGTCTCATTTCTGAAATTGAACATGTAGCAACTATCCTTAATGGCTTACCTTCAGATTTTGAATCTGTGATTGTTGTGATCACAACTAGCAAAGAGCCTCACTCCTTTGATGGAGTTGTTTCTCTACTTACTGATGCTGAATCTCGCCTGGTTGATCCTTTACGATTGCCCATTGGTGTTCATACGACTACTTGTTCCTCTGGATCTGAATCTGATACTAAGTCAGGATACTCCCCTCGATCTGGATCTCGTGGTGGCAGATTTTCCAACACATCCTTCACTGGTGGTCGTTTCAAAGGGAGGCCTCGCATTCAGTGCCAGATCTGTGGCAAACTTGGCCATCTTGCGGATCGATGTTGGCACCGTTTCAATCAGGAGTTCAAAGTTCAGTCCTCCTCCTCTATCGAAGCTCACAACTGTGGATGTTCTCCTGATTCTGCTGAAGCTGGTTACACTCCTTTTGTTACTACTGAAGCTCCTGCCACTTCTTCCTCCGACTCTCCTCAGGTCAATGCTCTTGTTGGCAATTTCTCCAGCTGGTTCCTCGACTCAGGTGCTACTCACTATGTGAAAAATAATCCATCTCAGTTTACCAAGGTGCAACCATACTCAGGTCAGGGTAATGTTCACATCGGTGATGGATCTTCTCTTTCTATTTCACATGCTGGTCATTCTATACTTCACACTTCTACTAAGCCTTTGCTTATTGATCATCTTCTTCATGTCCCTGCAATTACTCGCAATCTTCTCTCAGTTTCTAAATTTGCTACTAACAATGTTGTGTTCTTTGAATTTCATCCTAATCATTGTGTCATCAAGGATGAGCTGACATGGAATGTTCTCCTACGAGGCACTCAGAGGAATGGTTTGTACGAGTTTACTTCTTCAATTCCATCTCCATCACCAAGTGTTTCCTTGACCACCACCAGCAATGACTATTGGATATGGCACAATAGGATGGGTCACCCTACTGTTGATGTTATTAATCTTGCTTTAAATAAAAGGCTTGTTGTAAATAAATCAGATCTTTGTCATGCTTGCCAGTTAGCAAACATCATACACTTCCTTATCATGATTCTACAACAGTGTATTCAACACCATTTCAGTTAGTGGAAATTGATCTTTGGGGTCCTGCACCTATTCAATCTGATGGTTTTTCTTATTATATGGCTTGCGTTGATATGTATTCACGTGTTACCTGGGTCTATCTTCTAAAGAAAAAGTCTGATGCATGCACAACTTTTGAAATGTTCTATAAGTTTATTGAAACTCAATTCTCTACTAAGCTTCTGGCAGTTCAAGTCGATGGAGGTGGGGAATTCAGATTTCTTGAGACTCTTCTTGCACAATCGGGAATACAGTTGCGTGTCACTTGCCCTCATTCTTTACCACAGAATGGTGTTATTGAGAGGAAGCACATGCATCTAATTCAAACAGCTCTCACTCTCCTTGCTCATGCCTCAGTTCCTTTTCATCATTGATCTCATGTTGTCTTAAGTGCGGTGTATTTAATCAACCGGATGCCTTCCAAATCTCTTGGTAATATCTCACCCTTTTAGAAACTTTATAATCTTTCACCTAATTATACATTTCTCAAAGTATTTGGTTGCCTCTGTTACCCTCACCTACGCCTCTTTCAACGACATAAATTTGATTACCACACAAAACTATGTATTTTTCTGGGCTACTCTCCTACACATCGAGGGTATGTCTGTCTTGACCCTTCCTCAAACAAAAAGTCCATCTCTCGAAATGTTACATTCAATGAATCCATCTTCCCCTGTCAAAACCAACAACCTACATCTACATTCCCTCCTCTTCACACAACTTCTCCTCCATTACATGTCCATCCATCTACTTCAACCCCTCATATTGTCCCAGATACATCTACTCCCCTTACTACTTTATCTTCATCCTCAGCTGCACATCCAAGTACATCTCCACCTACTACATCCCCTCCACCTTCACCTCATCCTCCATCAGTTCCTCCTACTACTCCTACTACATTTCCTACTCCACCACTTCCTCCAACTACATCTCCACCAACAGAAACATCCCAACCTACTACATCCCCTCCACCTTCACCTCATCCTCATATCATCCCTGCTTCTTCTTCCTCAAAACCTCATTCCCCTACTATTCCTTGTCATACCATGGTTACCAGAAGCAAGTCAGGGATCTTTAAACCTAAGGTTTACCACCTTCAAGTGCACGATACACCTCTCGATGTTCATCATGCTATGCAAGATCCTCACTGGAAATCAGCTGTTTTAGCTGAATATAATGCTCTTCTTGAGAATGACACGTGAGATCTTGTTCCCTTCCACCTGACAAACGTGCAATTGGATGCAAATGGATTTTTCGCATTAAATATAATGCTGATGGCTCTGTGAAACGTCACAAGGCTCGCTTAGTAGCCAAAGGATACTCTCAATTTGCTGGCTCTGATTTTCATGAAACTTTCATCCCGGTTGTCAAATCTTTTACTGTCAACCTTGTCTTATCTTTGGCAACTTCTCATGGCTGGCATATTCACCAAGTCGATGTGAATAATGCCTTTCTAAAAGGAGATCTCACTGAAGATGTATATATGGTTCAACCTGATGGTTTTGCTCAACAATCACCTACTGGCTCCACTCTAGTTTGCAAGCTCAAACGCTCTCTCTATGGCCTTCGACAGGCCCCTCGAAATTGGTTCACAAAACTCAAAGCTTCTCTTGAAAATTTGGGCTTTCGATCTTCCAGTGCAGATGCTTCTTTATTTGTTTCACAGCATGATGGTTTACATACATATGTTATAGTTTATGTGGATGACATTCTGATCACAGGTGCTTCTCCCTCTCGTGTTGCATCTGTTATTGCTCCTTTGGACACTCAATTTTCTCTCAAGGGTTTAGGTCAGCTTCACTTCTTTCTTGGCATTGAAGTTTTACACATTCATGGTGGCCTACTCTTGTCTCAAAAGAAATATATTATTGAGCTTCTTGTCAAAACTGACTTAAGGGACACAAGCAGTGTGCAAACTCCCATGGTAGGATCTTCAAAACTCTTAAAGGATGATGGGATCCCTCTCGAAGATCCTCAATTATACAGGAGTATTGTAGGCTCCCTGCAATATGTCTGTCATACTCGACCAGACATTGAATTTTCTGTGAATAAAGTTGCACAATTTATGCATCAACCTATTGATCAACACTGGATTGCTGTTAAACGTATTTTACGATACTTGAAAGGGACCTTGGAATTTGGCTTATGGTTCACACCTCATCAGAACCCTAGCACTGCTCTTCACTCCTTTGCCGATGCCGATTGGGGCAGTGATCTTGACGATCGAAGGTTCATTTCTGGCTACTGCACTTTTCTTGGTGAGCATCTTCTCTCCTAGAGCTCCCGTAAGCAACGCTCCGTCTCACGATCTACAGCTGAGGCTGAGTTCAGAAGCCTTGCTGATGCTGATGCTGACAACCTTTGGTTTCAAGAGGTTCTTGGTGACATGTTCATCTCTTTACCCTTCATCCCTGTCATTTAGAATGACAATACTAGTGCAGTAGCCATGGCTGCCAATCCAGTAATGCATGCCAAGACTAAACACGTAGAGTTGGATCTATTCTTTGTTCGTGAAAAGGTTCTTTCTCAGTAACTTCAAGTCAATTATGTCCTTGCCAATGCTCAAGTAGCTGATATACTCACCAAACCCATCTCCATTCAAGCCTTTGCACTCTATCGACATCAACTATGTGTTAGAGATCCTGAAGACCTCAGACAGCAGGGGAAATGTTAGCAAAAGAAAGTATTCTAGAAGAGTTTCCCAACTATACAAAGCGCGAGAATGGTTGTTGTAACAACCTTGTTTGTATGAACTGGTTGTGCATGAGCTGGCAAACAAACCCTAATCTGTTAAAGCCCTTGCACTATATATTAACGTGCATGATTTCTTTTGTAAAACAGATTATTATGATGAATGAAATGAGTTTTATCTCAGATTTATATTTTCAGTAAAATCAAATCTTCACAAGCCGGACGCAAGGGGTAAAAACCAGCAGATCAATGGTCTGATCTGATATTTGTTCGAGCCGAGTAGAAAAGCTGAAACCGGAGGTGACAACTGACAAGAGAGAAAGATGATTGGATGGGGAAGATGTTTGCTGTCCCGCGTATGGCTCGCACGTGTCTACAACTGCTGCTGTTGGGAGATAAACACAGAGTTGAACGCACAGATTGACTGAGACTGACTGCCGCTCACCGCATCCGCATGTTTGTTTGCTTCACGCAACCACCAGCTGCTCCACTTCCTCTCCCCCGTTCTACTTTGCCGTGACTTTCAAGTCTTTTTAATCCCAAACATGAAGCACCCTTTTATTATATACATCAACGGTGAACCCTACCTACTCATGGCAATAAAATATTCCATTCGGTATTATCAATAACAATGGATTATGTATGTGTATTATAATGGTTAATTATCTGCATTAGCCATTCAAAAAAAAATTATCTGCATTAGCATGTATAAAGGCTCGTTCCAGTTAAAATTGGACAGGGATTATATATTTGAAAACATATCTTTTTTCCTTCAAAATATTCCTATAAGATGTAGAAAATTTTTAAATTTTTTATGTTTTCTTTTAATAAAAATTTATTTTTGTCCCTCAAATTTTTAAAACTTAACCTTTTAAAAATTTATAGACTTAGCCCTAACTTAAATTTCTAGGTCCGTCACTTACTTACGGTGACCAACAGAAACGGTTAACAAACAAAACCCATTTTTCCTCTCTAAATACCAATTATTATCCTCTATTCTCTTTCTCTTCCGTTCTCTCTCTGATAATTAAAGCAAAGTGAAGAAAGAGGGAGTACAGATTAGATATCAGATATGAGTTCAACAAATAAAGAAGGTGGGCCTTGCGGCGCTTGCAAATTCCTCCGGCGGAAGTGTGTGAAAGGGTGTATATTTGCACCATATTTTGACTCGGACCAAGGGACGGCTCACTTTGCTGCAGTCCACAAGGTTTTTGGTGCAAGCAATGCGTCCAAGTTCCTGCAGGGAGTACCGGCTCACAAGCGAGTTGATGCTGTTTTTACACTTTGTTATGAGGCTTTGGCTAGGGTTAAGGACCCTGTTTATGGCTGTGCAGGTCAAATATTTACCCTCCAACAACAGGTCGGTCAACCTTCTCTTTTTCTCCCCCATTTGGTGCTTGTTAGAATGATAAATTTATTCAATACAATGGCAAACCTCTCTGCATGCAGTCAAACAGTTTAGATTTCAGTAAAGAGAGAGTTTCATTCCAGGGTTACAAGTTTTTCTCAATTAGAACTGTAAAATTAAGCTTTTACTGGTCCATAATTACTAGCCTAATCAACTAATATGAGTAAAATCTTACACCCATATGTGGCACTAGGAACCAGCTGTTTCATATCGCCTCAAAACCCTTTAAAGAAAAGGCTAAAACTTGGTTAAAATACCAAAGTGCTTCATGCAAACGTGTGTCTTGAACGGTGTACCCGTCCGGTAAAAGTTTGACAACTGAAATACTATATTTTTGTTATATAGAGTGGAAGCAATCTTGCCAAGTTAGTCAAAGGTTTCACATTTCAAGAACAATACTTGTGAAACTCAAGCTAAATATTACTTGGAAATGTAGGTTTTGAGTCTTGACTAGCAACTTCTATTATATATATATATATATAGATGTCTACCTCTTAACTATGCCTCATAATAAAATTAGGGTTTAGAGTTTAGTGTTAGGGTTTAGGGTATAGGGAATTTAGGGTAAAGTGTAGAGTTTAGGATTCGAAATTTAGGAATAAGGTTTCTAATTAATTTTTAAATATTTTTTTAACATAAGACATAAATGGAAGTATGATTAGGGACATAAGATTTTTCTCGTCTACCTATATATATAAATTTGAATTGACAAGAAATTCATACTATTGTGCCCTTCTCGGAGGGAGGGAAATCAGAGAGGAGGGCTGGCTAAGTGGTCTGGTTGCTTGCCGGAGCCAACAAGCAAATTTAGCAACTCGAGAAATATTCTATGTATTTTGGTTTTGACTTTGTTAGTCCTTTGTCTTAGCATTTTTTTTATAAGTTAAGAATAGTAATCTTATTATAAGAAGCGTTTATAAAGTATAATTAAGAGATTAGAGAATTGATGGTTGTTTTTTATTGCATGATCAATGGTTCACTTTGTATCGGTTATGTAACCTCAACTCTTACATTATGTATTTATGTTAATCTTGTTTTCAACCTGGTTTCTCCGTTTAAACTGTCGGTAACCTTCAAAGCACTTTAGATGTATTAACCGTTGTATTACTATACTGTATTAACTAATTCATCTTGTGATTTTGTAGGTAGTGAATATACAGGCAGAGTTAGCCTACATTCATGCCCGTGTTTCTACGTTGCAACGTCTCACTCAAATGCCGCCACCTCAAGTCGAATGCCGGTCGCCCACGACCATTCATTATTCATCGGAAATAGGATCTGACATGGTATGTTCTTCTAACATGTCCATGAACTTTGATCTGCCACAACCGCATCAACCTTCAATCGAGCTTCCAAGTTCTCCAAGCCCCTTTGAACAGGGAACAGACGACGAGGAGCTTCAAGCCTTGGTCCGGGATTGTGTCTCAAGATATCTACCCGGTATTCGATTTCGACCTTCAGCTTCCGGCCAAAACTTTTAATTGTTGTTAGCTTCCATAATATGCTTTGTCTGGCCGGATAGTCACCATTGATTATGGATTTTAATGAAATTATCACCTTTAATTCAATTGCATGCATAATTTCTTTTCATTAGATCAAATATCTAGTCTTCTCACTCCTAACTCAATAAATAACATTATGTACGCAACTGAGTTGGATACGGATACGGATCATTATATTTCAAGTTTTGAGTTATCCAAAAATATAAATGCCCGAACATTTAAAATTTTATGCATATGAATCTTGTTTTAGTTAGCAATTTGAATCTTGTTATATCCGAAAATTCAAAATTCTCATAGATGCGAATCTTTTTATATTTTAAATTTTGTTGAACGTTGTATTTGAAAATCTAAAATTTTCATAGATACGAATGTCATATTTGAAGAAAAAAATTACTTAAACCAAACTGTGTATTTGGATAATCGGTTATCCGGCTGATATCCGAAAAAAATCAATATTTAATTTTTGAATCGAATACAGATTGTTATTTTACCGATATGAAAATTTAAATATCCGATTTTCTTAGTTGAATCTGATTTGATTGGATATCCAAAAATACAAAACCTAAGGACAACAACACTAAAAACCCAAAAAGTATATACTCAGTCCAAAAATAAAACAACAATATCTGCTTAAAGGAATTGGTAGGGATAGCACAAATATTAGTATATATTTTTAATGCATGTGGGGTAGGGTTTCGCTATTTTTATATTCTATTTTGGTTTTATATTTTCATTTCTATAAATTAATTTTTTATAGTTTTAGAAATTAAAAAATTCTTGGTTAATAGTAGGGTTGTTAAAAAATCCGACAAACCGAAATCAAATCTGAAATCTAAAATAACTGATCCAAAACATGATTAACCGAACCGAAAAAAGTTAGTTTCAGTTGTTTTTTTAGAAAAATTATTATTTCGGGTTGAATACGGTTCATTATTTTGAACAAAAGCGGGTAACCGAACCGACCGATTCTATAATATATAAAATATAAAATATACGTATTTATACAATTATATTGACAAAATTTTAGCACCATTGTTAATTTATCATCTATAACCCCCTCGTCCCGGTCTAGCCAATAGACCGAACCGAACGGGTTACACGGGGAAAACCGAAGCGAAACCCGTTAAGATCTCACCCCGATTAGCAACCCTATTTTTTTCTTTAATTTATCTTATCTAAATGCTTTATTTGATCCTACATGAGGTAAGCAAACATCGGAAAAGCAACCACCAATTCGATCCAAGCAAAATTGACAATTTAAGACAAATTTTATCCATTTAGCTAAGGGCGTATCGATACTCCAAAGGACTGTATCGATACACCTTCAACGGTCAACCTTCCCCATAGTCAACTCTGAGAGTCCGTATTGATACCCTCCAAAGCTGGTATCGATACGCTCTCAACGGTCAAAATCCCAAAGTCAACCCTAAAACCATATCAGTACGCATAAGGCTCGTACCGATACCTCAATTTCTCGTCAAATTCTCAAATTTTCAGAGAGCAAATTGAGTATCGATACGCCCCCGCATACCGGTACGCTAGGCCTAAAATCAAGGGACCGTGTCGATACGCCCTGCACAAAAAGCCTACAAATTTGATTTTTAAGCACAAAGAGACTATCCTACACAACTGAAGTAGGCATTAGATCATCATATGAACAAGCGTACAACTTTAGGCAAACAAGAAACATTCATTTAAGGCAATCAAACACATGACAAGGCTCAATTCATCAAACCTTACACCCTACCCTAAATATTAAAATAATATTTATATGTGTACCACCGTTTAAATGTTAAATTATTATTTAATAAAAATATTTAATTAATTTACACACATATATTTAATTATTTAATTAAATTCAATAAAGGATTTAGCTGAACAAAATTTATTAATATAGGGGTAATATATATGGTCCAAAGAGGTGAAAATTGACAAATACTTAAGAAATTCAAGAGAATCACATTCCCACCATTCAACGAAAAAATTGTTACTTTTGAGAATACAATACTACCCATTGGAGGAAATGCTCTCCAACCAAACGTGAATACGTAATTCTAAAAAAATTATTCCTCATATAATGATTTTTTATGCGAATCAAACACTCCCTTAATATTTTTTTTGCTTCTAAAATGCGAGAGAAGTATTAAGTATTTGAGATCATATTATCTGAGAGATGAGTGGTTTACAATACATTGGATAAGCATGGGCGAGTTTTGTTACCATCCAACCTAATTGCTTCAAATTTTCCTTAGTCGGCCGTTTCAAAATCCTCATAATGTTCAGCTACACAAAAACAACACTTCAACGCACTCTTAAGGCGCCAAACTGACATTTAATACCATTTATAATATATAAGGGTAATATTTACATGTGTTATCTTTTGTTTAGAGTTTGTTTTATTTTGGTGTTAAAGTTTGTTTAAAGTCGTTGGGCTCTCTGCAGTTTGTTAGAAACTGTTAACAGTTTGTTGGGCCCGTTAGCTTCTTATCAGATTGGTTAAATAATAACCAAGTCTGTTAGAGCTTGCGCTATATAAATGTGAGGGTGACCCAACACTAGCCTCATCTTTGGTTAGGCCTACATTCTATTTTGGCATGATAAACAAAATAATATCTCTTGTGTATTTTTTAATTTCTTTTCTTTTTGTCGCTTTCCCTTCGTCTTCTCCACGACGTTTAGGGTTTTTCGATTTTTTTTATCTATCTCTTCAGTTTCTTAATTCAACATGGTATCATTCGTTGGGTAACTTCTGGTTTTCTCTCTCTTTCTGAGTTGTGTCTCTTTCTCTGTTTCTCTTCTGTTTCCTCTCTGTCCTTGTGTCTCTTTTTTTGTTTCGTTCAATGCCGGCATCTGGTGATTTGAGTTCTGGTGATGCGGAGTCTCGTGGCTCTGGTAGGGCGTTCACTATCAAGAAGGTCAATGTCCTTTTTTGATCTGGTGACTTGAGGGTTTTCTGACGGGGTCTAGCAAGGCTCCTCCGGCTAGGGGTGGGAGAAAATACCCGACCCGATTGACCCGACCCGAAAACTCGACGACCCGAAACAAAAATACCGGGTAATTCTCGGAAAAAATTACCCGACCGGGCAGGGTACCCGACCCGGCAAATTTCTCGGGACACGGGCCGAGAGTTTTCCCTTACCGGGTACCCGACCCGACCCGATAAAATTTAATATATATTTTTTATATTTAAAATTATATTATTATTTTATGTTTCTTAATATTTTCACTCTAAAATTAAGTTTAAATCCCTACATTTTTTCTATGTTTGTATTATATTCTTTTAAGTTTTAAGTTTAATTTTTTTTAAAATATTTTTGTGTTTGTATTATATTCTTTTTGTGTGCTAAAATGGGGTAACTTCCATAATGTCTGTAAATCTAGCTTTCTTTTGAATCGTAAATATTTCTTTGACTTCAGTATCTGTTCCAACAAGCACAGCAGCAAGTACACTGAGGCCACATATCAAACACCTTAAGACCAGCTCTGTAAGTCTCACTCTTCTGTCGATGACCTTCAGATTAGTGTCGTGGTATACCGGGACATTACCGGGGCTAACTCCTACACCCAATTTTAAAATTAAAAAAATTAAAAAAATATATGAACCGGGTACCCGGTACCCGATTATCCGGGTACCCGAATTTTACAGGTACCCGAATCCCGGGTACCCAGATATAATGGGCCGGGACATGGGCCGTTTAATGAGGTACCCGGATGAACCGGGTACCCGGTTTTCCGGGTACCCGACAATTCCCACCCCTACCTCCGGCTAAAATTCGAAAGGAGGATGGATCTGAAGTCGTGAATGATGATTATGAAGATTTCGTAACACATTACAGTTCTCTTGCGTCGTGGCTACTCTCGACGATGAGTTCTCATATACTTACAAACTTTGTGGGGGCTGAAACCACCATTGAGATCTGGACGAATGTGGTTGATCACTTCAGTAGCAAATCGACGACGACGGTCATGAGTTTACATTTTAAACTCAGATCGGTTCGCAAAGGAGATTTGAGCATGCGGATGTACATTGCTAAGGTAAAGGAGAACTGTGATGCTCTTGCATCCTGTGGAAGTCCAGTATCTACGACTGAACATATTGCTACTATACTTAATAGGCTTCCGATCGAATATAAATCGTTTGTGGCGGTTATCACTGCTAGCCGGGAGCCGTTCTCTTTGGATAATGTTGCTACAATCTTGGTGGATGCTGAGGCTCAGCAGTTAATCTTCGATCAGACTCAGTCTGTGAGTATGAGTGCCCATAATGTTCAAGTTTCATCTGGATCCTCTGAGTTTGCCACGGGTAATGCCAATCAACGTCCGTATCGTCAGCAACCTCCTAATAGTGGCCGTAGGCGTGGTAAAATTCCTTTCCAGTGTCAACTGTGCGGTAAATTGGGGCATTTGGTTGATCGATGTTTCAAACGATTTAATCAATCGTTTGCTGAGGTTTCTGCGAGTTTGTACAAGTCTCGTGGTCTTGAGGAGTCACATAATGTGAATATGTGTTCATTTTATTCTAACCATGTGTCCTCTGGTTGTGTCACTACATGATCTCATTCTCCAACTCCTACTGTTACTTCACAGTCAAGCTCGTGTACACAGTACAATGCCTTCATGTTGGTACGCCAGCTGCTTCGAGCTCTGCTGGACAATGGTTTGTAGATACTGGGGCCACACACCATGTGACACCCGAGGCTTCCAATTTGCAGCAGTGTTCTGAATTTACTGGTCCAGGTAAGCTGTTAGTAGGTGATGGTATTGGTTTATCCATTAGTAAGATTGGTAATACTATTTTGAATCTGCCATCTCGTTCTATGTTTCTCAATAATTTGCTGCTGGTACCTGATGTTACTAAGAATCTATTGTCTGTTTCAAAATTTGCTAGAGACAATGGAGTCTTTTTCGAGTTCCATGCCAATCGATATGTTGTTCGTGATGCTCACTCTGGTGAGGAATTGCTTCGAGGTAGTGAGGTTGATGGCTTATACTCTTTTAACTGTAATTTACCTTCTGTGCATAGTGTTGAGGCTTGTTTGAATAAAACTGAGAATATTATGTTTGATGTGTGGCATCGTAGGCTTGGGCACCCTGCTCAACCTACTGTAATTTAGGTGCTTAAAGAATGTAATGCTTCTGTTGCTTTGAATCATAATAAAACTGTTGTGTGTTCTGCTTGTCAGTGTGGAAAGAGTCATAAATTGCCTTTTGCTGATTCTCATACTGTTTATGATTCACTGTTTCAATTGGTTTATACGGATTTGTGGGGTCCTGCACATGTTAAATCTACTGGTTATGCCTATTATGTGTCCTTTGTTGATGATTGTACTCGTCACACTTGGCTATATTTGTTAAAAGACAAGTCTCAAGCAGTGCATGCTTTTAAGCTATTTTCCAAGTATGTTCTTAATCAGTTTGGTGTTATTATTAAGGAGTTACAAAGTGATTGGCGCGGGGAGTTTCGTAGTTTGTCTCCTATACTTGCTGAGTCTGGTATTGTTCATCGTATAACTTGCCCTCATACATCGGAACAGAATGATGTAGTTGAACGTAAACATCGTCATGTAATTGAAATGACTCTTACTCTTCTTAATCAAGCCTCCATGCCTTTAAAATTCTGGTCTAGGGTTTAAGGTTTAGGGTTTAAGGTTTAAAGTTTATAGGTTAAAACCTAAATCCTCACTATATTACCCTAAAAACTAAACCCTAACTTATAAACCCTAAATTGTAACCCTAAACTTTAAATTGAAACAACTATACCTAAATTCTAACCCCCTACACCTAAACTCCTAAACACTATACCCTAAACTAACTCCATATACCTTAAAACTAAGGCACTTGTGCAAACTTTCAGTTTCCACCGCCTGTGTATAGGATATTAATCCTTATTATTATAATATAAAAGCTAAAAGTAAAATAAATAATAATCGCTTAATAGATTTTCATTTGGGTAAAAATCATCTTCCACTAATCATGCCCCCTTTTATGTCTCACACTAAAAATTATTTAAAAATTAACTTTTAAAATTTAATCTTAATTTCCACATCCTAAACTCTAAACCCTAAAAAATACACCTTACTATTAATTCTTTAAACCTCAACTACAACCCCTAACCTTAAACCCTAAACTCTAAACCCTAAATCCATTATTTTAAAGTGAAACATAAAAGGAATGATAAGAGACATACAATTTCTATACTTTTCATTTTGACTTAAAAACTTTATAAAAATTTGAAACCCGACGAAAGGGAGGGGGGGTTATTCTAGTATTTTATTAAAATAGAAGTTTAAACTTGTTGATGGGTTTAGACTTGCTCATCAAGACTTGGAGGTGCATACTTTTATTTGTTTATTTGTAGGATATTATTTTTTTTTGACAAAGCTAAGGTGATTACAAGTAATATCTGTTCTACATATACTCTCAACCATTTGACAATGAACGCTCAATCACCCTGCTGCAGCTGCTGGTGCTCGAACCCATGACCTCTAGGAACAACAACCGTTCCCTTAACCACTGAGACAAGTTGGTTCGTGCATTTGTAGGATATTATTAAATTATTGATATTAACATTTTTTATCATCACGAATGAATATCCGAGGGAATTCAAAATATTTTATTTTGAAGTAATTACAAATAAATAAACGAATAAATTTAATATTATTACAAAAACTAAAATATTCTAGCAGGTAGATGCGCAAGAACATTAAAGTCATGGACAAACAATTATTTTTATCAATATTATTCATGATAATCAAGCATGTCTAATCGAAGCTTTCTTAAAACGAGTTGGTGTTAATCTGATCCAACTTTTGCCGCCAATCATGTTTTTTGTCAAAAAAATTTGTGCCTCATTATCTGTCAGCTTTCCTGACCATTCAACCCTTTTTCTTACATTAGCTCCAGGTCCATAACATTTATATTCTCTGTAGAATACCGTGCTGTAGTGTCAAAAAAAAATATTTCTTCAGTTTCAAAACTTTACACATAATAATGTAAGAAAAGGAACAAGTTGATCTTTGTCTGATGTTTTGTTGTTATACCTTTGCTTTGATTCGTCTCCCCAATCATCCCACCCTTGGGGCAATATGACATTAGACATATAGGTTAGGGCAAAAATTACTCTAGAATATGCACCCCATGGCCTTCCCAATACAGCACTCTTTACGCCGGTTATCTTGCAACCCAAGAAAGTAAAGCCTGTGTCCTCTGAAGGAGACTGCCTTCGTTGGGCTGTTATAGCTGCGTCTCCTTCCGAGAGTGAATGCAAATGGCAATTCTAAAAAAGGAATTTTTACAAATAATCCATTTGTAAGTTGATGACATAGTATTAAATTGTGGCCGCAACACGACGTAACGACTGCATCGTAACAGTTTTAGAGGTCTCCGCAACACCGCAACCGCATTGAAAATCATAGTTATTTCAAGTAGACAAGCCAACAAGCAATATATATACAAGATTATATTAGTGTTAAGTAGCTTGATATCGCTTAAACATGTTTCAAGTTCGAGGCTTTGTGTATACAGAAAATCTCTACTGGAAGACACATTCACCAAAACTAGGTGTGCGACGCGAGTCAATTCGGATTAGTTAGGACAAAACCCTAAAAAACCGAGATGGCAACAAAAATATATATATTATACTCCTATATATTAGTGAATTTATTACCTCAAAAAGGGAAGCAGCATTCCCGAAAATGAAGTCGACGGCTCCTTCAATGTAACAACTTTTGTAATAATGTCTTCCAGTGTCATCTAGTAACGTATCCTAATAAGATGAAATTCTGCATCCGAAGAAAGCTGCCCTATCTCCAGATACTCTTAAAGCAACTGCCTTAGCTCCTGGCCCGAATGTATTCTATTTATAAAAAATAAAAAAAAGTTTGAATCTTTATTAACTTATTTGAAAAAATCAGTATATTCAATTAGTAATACTATCATCTCTATGTTATGGATACCTGAATTGTGAGGTATCGGGCACCAAAATCTGAAGCCAGCACGGTGAAAGTAGGAGATTCAAATATCTCCCCACTTTCGTTCCACGTTATTATTGTGCCATTTGCCTTGGTGCCGCTTATGGTAATGAAGGGCTTGTTTGCTGGCACAACAATCTTTTCTTTATAAATGCCAGGCTTAACCAATATGAAAATGACTTCTTTGTTGTCGGATGGCACTGCATCAATGGCGTCTTGTATCTTCTCGTAGTCTCCGTTCCCCGATTGGTCGACTGTTACGAGTATGGCAGCAGAAGTTACCGCAGCAACTGCATGAGAACTTGCTGAAATGAACATGAATAAAGTGACAACAAATATGCAAACATAGCTAGAATAAGCAGGAGCAGCCATTGTTGATATGATCAAAGTGAAGAAGTAAATGAAGAGATGAACTATATGCTGAGATCACTGGTTTTTATGCAAAGATATTGGTGGATATTGTTCTTTTATACATATCATTGTTCGTTTTCTTGCTATGGAAGTGTGACCTACATTGATTTTCAAGCAAGCGTGTATGCAAGTTTTGGGAGGAAGTGGATAGAGCATGGCCGCCATTTGATTTTCTTCTAGCTAGCCAGGCTTGGTAGTTTCGGCTACTTGAGATTAACGTTAAAAATGTTGGTTTGAATTCAACTCACGAAAATCTTATGCTGCAGCAAATTTGGGAATATTAAGTTGATGTTGCTCAAGTCTTGGTTTAGCTAATTAGCTTGAAACCTACACTTGGCATGAAACTTTCTGGTTCAAGCTCCTTGTTACTGTCAATTTAAGATAACTGGTGGGTATGTATGAATGTATGTAATCTTTGTTTGGATGGGGGAGTTGACCATGGCTCCGCCGGTTTCTTTTACTCTAAGTTGGTGGCTGGTGGCGGCCCAATTCTCCATTTTACAGGCTTGGGCTAAGGTTCTATTTATGGGAGCTTTAATTTTATCAGTTAGTTGGGTAATCTTATTTATGGAGCATGAGAACCCAACCAAATTACTTTGTTTTTCGGCCAACTTTGTGTGTTTGGTTTTGCAATGGTAGAATTCATTTTTGGATCAACGTGGTTTTATAGAATTAATTTTGTGTAAAATTAATTTAAAAGTAATGTAATTTATGTTTGAGAGTTCTTTTTCTTAAAAATCACGATTGTATAAAAATATAGTGTAAAAATCACGACGAAACACAAAAGCTACTACTACCTTGTTTCTCGCAGAATCACGTTTGGAATCCAAAATCAATTTTAAATTTATAGATCCAAACATGTGGGCACAACGTTCAAAGTTAAAAATCTCGTCGAATCGAGATTTTAGACCTCCAAACGCTCATCCAAACAGAGCTTCCAATTTTGAATAAAGTAACAGCAAAGTCCAAATCCTGGTTTTCATTGATTCTTACCGGAAAATGTGCCCAAATTCGTCCCAATAAGCTTTCTTAAAGTCACTTTTTTTGTCTGAGGTGCAGTTTCGGGCCCCATTTTTTGCTTAAAGCCTTTGAGTGGGTTATAGATATATAAACCTCCTCCATTGTTCCCTTGTATCCGTACAGGTATATTATTTTGCAGTCAAATTTGTGCCTAATTGTTTGTTCTCATAGAAAAATAATTAGCCCGTAGTCAATTCGAGCTAAAAGTATAAATTTTTTTTGACCCTTGCATTTTATGAAGAATTATCTTTTGGTATAATTCTAGTAAAAACTAAAAATAGTAAATTCATAAGCAATGTTAAAATGATATATGATGCAACATTTATTTACTTTTTAAAATTTTAATTATACATAATGAACATTTGGCATCATTTCAACATCGTCTGCAGGATTTTTTAATCTTACAGTAAAATCTTTATAAATTAATACATTTGAGACCATGAAATTTTATTAATTTAGAGATATTAATATATTAATAAATTAATAATTTATTAATTAAAAGAAAATTTCTCAATTCAGCAAATATGTATAACTTTGATAAAGATATTGTGTGCAAATAAATTATAAATTGTACTTAATATTCTAATTAATTAAAAATAAGTAGATTCATGTATATGTTATTAAATATATTCATGTATCAAATTATTTATATCTAACTGGACTAATGCATGTACTTAATAATTCATTGTTTCAATTTAATATTGTATGCGGCAACAACTAGTCACGCGAAAGGAAGCATTGAATGCGGCAACAACTCTTCACAACTTTTTATTGCAGTTGGAGACCTCAACGCCGGAACTTGTGGGTGCAATTAGAAAAGTTAGAGATAAAATTGAATTAAATTTAAATTTTAAAAAGAAACATATTGCAATAGATTCATATTTTAGCATGTTACCAAAGTAGTAATTGTAATATTTATGAATTATTAATTTATAGTTTTGATGAGACCTTTATATTTACAAAGGGGATCTCCAAAAAAAATATTATATTATTATATTATCGAATTTGATGATTTTTTACATTGGCACAAGTTGAGACCGGAGAAATTTATTATTTAAAAAGTATTAATTTATAGAAGTTTTACTGTATATTTTTATTACACGTTGTTGATTATGCCATGTCTACTAATTTGGCAATTTTTAATTTATATACTTCTCAAAGTAAGGCATTTTGGTAATGATCCAAATAATATTAGTTCCTTGTATAATGTGTAAGTTATAGATTAGTTAGTGTTATACAATTTAATAATTTTAAATTTCTAAAATTTAGTTATTTTGTCCATATATTATTTGGGTTATGACTCAAATTTCAAATATAAAAAAGTATAGGACTAAATTCAACTAACTTAGAGTGTATAAACGAAATTCAAATTTTTTTTTTATCAGCAACTGTATATTATATAATAAAAAGTTTATTAATTATGTAAAACAAAATTAATATTTTTAAAATTAGATTAATTTTTTTTTTCAAAATAACTGAAATTTTCACCCACACAAAAGGTGTCATATAGTTTAGTAAATACAATGAAAATTTATCAACTGAACTATTATTCAAGACTTGGTTTGTTTAAAAATGAAACAAATATTCATATCCAAAATTAAATGAAATGTCCCATAACGGAACAGCAAGTTCTGTTTAAAGGACTTGGTCTGGGCAGCTATATTGGAGGAGTGGTTGGTATGGAAGCCCAATAATACGAACGACCGTGAAAGCTTAACTGATTCCTACACCCAATTGTCTGGACCCTTGACTTTTGACGAGAACTCATCCGATTTAGGTAACATGTCGTTGACGTCAAAGACCTCTCTTACCGGCCGATCCCCGATATAAAGCTCTAAATCTTCAGGTAGGTTTCCTGGAAAATGGCTGCTATATTTTTTGGAAACTTGTATTGGGAAATTGATGACTTGTGCTAGTTCACTGCCTAGTTTATCATTTACAGGTTGCCATGGTAAGTGATCGATCTGTTCATGGGATCAACATTTTAATGATTTCATTTGTCTAATTCTTAATATTGCAATGTAGTCCATTGATGATTAACTTTCTTTTGTGTTCGAGTCATTGTGTGTGCATGCATAACCTCAGATGAATAGACAGAATAGTTGATGTTTGTGAAATATTTACTTAAAACAACTTGCTTACTTGCATTGCAGCTCTTGAGAAACTGCTGAAAGATATTGTTGGCAAATATGCCACTGGAGACGAAGTATACATGGTACATTCTAATCTTATTTTTTTTTCCTCGGAATTGTTCGAGTCTCTGCAATTGCTGTAATCTTTTGGTGGGAATGAACTTAGATACTGCAATAAGTAAAAGATGGATTACCATTCTTAAGAAACAGACTGTATATGAATTTATTCTCCCGATTATTTGTTAAACCTCGAAAATTAGTTTGTCTAGACAATATTCATCTTTTATGACAAGGAAAAACTCTTACATGTTATAAATGCTAATTTATGTTAGTATAACATGTTTCTTCGAGTTCGTGGAAGTTGTTGAAGCATAAGCAATTGTTTTATTTCTGTCTTAGGCTGATGTATTTATGGCACATCAGATTGTTGTAGCTACAGAACGATTTAAGATTGACATGGTAAAGTTGCCTTTCACACTATTGTATTGTCCATGTTTCAACATGTTCAAGTTTACACACATGATACTCTTCGTTTCTTTTTCGCTACTCGACAGACATAATTGTGTATGCTTTGTTGATGCAGTCCAAGTTCCCTACTTTAAATAGGATATATAAGTCTTTGAAGTCGTTGCCAAAATTCTTAGCTACCTCCCCTGAAAGACAACATGATGTTGTTAAGTGACTGATAACCATAGCTTACTACCGCTAGTCCCCATTTGGAACTTGGAAGCAAATTATCTGTATTTATGTTTTGAAGATTTTAATGTTTATGATGTTTGGTTGTTTTAAGAGATAAAAACTACTGATATCAAATTTTAAGCCTAAATCGGATTTATCTAATACCACTTGCGACCAATTTTTATGAAAAAATAAAACAACCGATTTTCTCAAGACAAAGCTTATTTAGATAACGAGGGTTTAAATAGGACCTATTTTATTTTTTATATTATATCAACAATATATCAATAGAATAAAATTCAATAAAGAATCGGATCAAGTCCTTGATATGAAAACAAGCTCCAACTGTTGTGTAAGAACCAAAGTCGAAGAAGAAGAATTGACAAAGGGTAAAGAAGATCATATCAGATTTTAGAGGGGTAGGGAGAAAATGAGGGAATGAGATAAGGATTTCATTTAGCAATTCAGTGAACTAGGAAAATAGATCAGCTCGCCTATCTACCCTAAAACAACAAGGCCAAAAACGACAATTTTTTCCTTAATTGAAATTAAACAGAAAATAACGGTTAATCTGTCAGCATCAACAACAAATTAAAATACTTAAAATAACAAACATAACGACCAAATAAAATAGTTTCCCGACAAATTCCTTGTTTTAAAGGATTCTTGACCTCAAAGATCAAAGTTTAAAAATTGTTGTTGTAATTTGTAGAGCATTTCTTAAGTAGCATCTTCGGTTGCAATTTAGTTATCTATTTTTATGTAAATGATTTGTTTAGAATTCTATTATCTTCAAAGTATTTCAAAATTAAATCCAAGCCGGCGTATAAGGCATGGAATTTAGTGGTGAATGAATATCCGTCTTTAATTGTACTCTTAATTAAAAATATTCTTTTAGTAAAATTTCTCTCATTGAACTTTGGAGTACAACCTCGCAGTAATCTATACGGACCAACACAAAGCATCAGTCGACAAATAATAATACATTAAAATATTTATTAATTAATATATGAGAAAAACTAATAAATTATTTAAATTAAGTTCTTTAATAAAATTAACAATAATTGTTATACTAAAGTAGATCTTACTAGAAATATGAGTTGTCGGACCACTATTCGTCGAATGGTAGCGATCAATCATATCAATTCTTGCTTTATCATTTGAGATCTTTTGAAAAATATTAAGTATATTTTGTTTCGTTATGTGTTTATTTCAGATGATTGATTAAACTATCAAGACTGATAATTTTTTATAGATTTTTTCTATCATTATATCTTTAGTATCTGCGAAAATGCACTTCATATTTTTTTGAGAAAGACGTCCACTTCCTCAGTTAACATCTCTTTGAGTTTCCTATTCATTATGATTTTTTTTTTATCAACTACTGTATGAATTTATTGAAATAAAAAAAAAACATACAGCTCGACGCAACCCTTACGCCTCGTTAAAAACTTCCCTAAGCCTAATAGAGGAAAAGAGTACGTAAGTGCTCGTCAAGAAGTGAAACGCCTAAATACAAGCTATGAAAAGAGTACTCCTATCCACACCCTCCTTGGCAAGCACATCGGCAAAACCATTTGCTTCCCTCGGTGTATATTGAAAATGAATCTCCGATATAGTTTGGCATGCCTGATCAATCGAAGCAAAAGAGTCCCATAATCTCCACGGGCGTTTTGCCAAGCCCATTACCCAACTCAATGCTACTTGGGAATCCGATTCAATCACCACGCACCTCTCGCGCCACGCCCCTTCCGCCACTACCTTCACTGCAAGTTCAATAGCCTTTACTTTCGCCACGTTAGAGTCCAAACATCCCATAGGCCCGGAAAATAGTGCCAGAATGCGGCTGTCCGCGTCGCGCATCACTCCCCCGACGCCCGCTGGACCAGTCTTGCCACGCGCCGAGCCATCGACGTTGAATTTCAAAGTTCCCGCAACAGGTGGCTGCCATACCAAACCAGCACGCACCTTCTTTGGGCGTCGGCTAACCACACACATCGATGGGCACGACCACCACACTGATTCAGGCATAAGATCACTATCGGCATCCACTTTTATCCAATAAAAAGATCTAAGTTTCACAAGGAAGCACACTTCCGCTACCGTCGATCGTTTGCCTTTAAAAATGTATTCGTTACGGGTGAGCCATAACGACCAAAGCATAGCACTCACGCTAGCCACCCACCACTTTAGTTGACAGCCATGAAAAGAGCTGTGGAAGTTCACAATGAAGAACTCGAAAAAACATGCTGGTAATGGTAATGCAATACCCCACCAATCTCGCAACCAGTCCCAAATTTGTTGGATGCATGGGCAATCGTAAAATAAATGGGCTATCGACTCCTCCACCCGTACACACCACAGACACAAACCTTGTCCTTCCGCCAAAGGAACTCCCCTTATACGCAAAAAATCAGCCGTCGGTAACCTCTTCAACCAAATGAACCATAAGAAAGCTTGTACCTTTGGTGGAACGAGCACTTTCCAAGCGAAACAACCTCCGAAATCGCCATCTCCCACCCTCTCTAATAGCAACGCCTTAGTCATAGCTTGTACCGAAAATTCCCCATTTTCATCCGGAGTCCAAAACAGTGTGTCCATCCGATCCATTCTCAAGCGAACATCTCGCACCATGTCACACAGCGAATGCAACTGTTCTTGTTCGAAACTCCATAGCTGCCGCCGGAAAAATCCATCCCAATTAGCATGATCGAAATGACCATCTGTTGCATAATCTTGTACCCAAGCTAATTTATTCAATGCCAAGGCGAATAAACGTGGAAACGCCTCCTTTAGCGGCTGTTGCATCGCCCAAATATCAAACCAAAAAAGAACCATCTGTCCACTGCCAATATGCCACTGAAAATTATTACCCCCCACGTGTGAATCAACAACCGGGCAGCACGCGTTTGCCACTATTTGACGCCAAACCACCGACATCGAAGATATATTTTCTGTGTTAAATCTCCACCATTGAACATTATCCCCATATTTGGCCGTTATTAGACGACGCCAAAGCGAATCATGGTCGCGTGCATATCGCCAAACCCATTTGGACAGTAGCGCCATGTTCTTCACTCTCAAGTCCGCCACCCCTAAACCCCCTAGATGTCGAGGTCGACAAACACTGTCCCATCCTACCCTACTCATTCGTCTCTCTAAATTGACGCCACCCCAAAGAAAAGCTCTTCGTATCTTGTCTAGCTTTTCAACAACCCCTTTTGGCACAACAAATAAGCCTAAATAAAAAATAAGGAGTGACGAGAGTACCGAATTGACTAGAGTCACCCTAGCAGCAAATGATAGAGAAGTGCGCTTCCACCCTGCTAACTTGCGTCTGAAGTTTGCTACGATCGGATCCCACACTGAAAGACGCCTCGGATCAGCTCCCAACGGAAATCCTAGATAGACAAATGGTAGTTCCCCTAGCCGACAACCCAGAATAGAAGCAACCGATGCACTCAACTCTTTTGTCACACCAATCGCAAATAAAGAGCTCTTTGCAAAGTTGATTTGTAACCCGGAGCATAATTGAAAACAGTGAAGAATCCGCTTAACATTACGTGCATATTCCACATTGGCATCAATAAACAATATTGTATCATCGGCAAACTGGAGGTGAGTAAGCCTTAAGTTCGAAACCACCTCCACCCCTCTAATCAGTCCTCTTGTTTCCGCGTTGATCAACATCAAATGTAAAGCCTCCGCAACAATCACAAACAGTAACGGTGATAAGGGACAACCTTGTCTCAATCCACGACCCATCCTGAATTCGCTCGTCGCGCTACCATTAAGTAGAACAGATAAGCGTGTTGAACTGATACAAACCTGTATCCAATGACGCCATGTTGTGCAGAACCCCATCTTTGTGAGTACAGAATCCAAAAATGACCAGCTCACACAATCATACGCTTTGGCGAAATCCAGCTTTAAAATGAAACCACCCACTCCATTACTTCGAAGAGAATGAATTACCTCCGTTGCTAACAAGACACCATCTACCAATTGGCGGCCCTTGATGAAAGCTGATTGAGTGTCGCTAATCAGAGAATTTAGTACTGATTGTAACCGAGTCGCAAGGCACTTGGCTAATAGTTTGTACATTGAATTCACCAAACCAATCGGTCGATATTCTCCTAGTACTCGCGGTGTCGCCACCTTAGGTAGAAGCACAATAAAAGTGCAGTTCGCTCCCTTTGGTAAAGTCCCTCGTTCATGAAATTGAGAGAAGAAATTCAGCATATCATCTTTTACCACCTCCCAACTTTTCTTGTAAAATTCGAGAGTAAATCCATCTGGACCCGGAGCTTTTGAACCATCGCAATTCCACAGAGTTCGCTTTATTTCATCAATTGTAAAAGGTGCTGTCAATATGTCTCTTGCCTCTGCTTGTATTCGACGGAATTTACCCTCAAATTCCCACAATCCACTTCGATCCTCACGAGCAAAATGAGCAGAAAGTGCCTTAACAACAAAAGCACGTAAAGCGGCCGGTGCTGTAACCCAACGTCCGTTAATCAACAGTCCAGGAATAAAATTTCTAGCGGTCCGTAGCTTCGCCGTTCTATGAAAATAAGCTGTGTTTCGATCGCCTAACCTTAACCAATTTGCCCGAGATTTTTGACGCCACATAGCTTCTTTGTTGCGCATTGCTTTCCACAGTGCTTGCATCCATTGTCGCCGTTCGCATTCTATCCCGTTATTACCCTCATCCGTTATCAACAAGTCATCCGCCTTTTCTATTTGTTGCTGTAATTGTTCAATTTTCAAGTTCACATCACCAAATATATTTGTGTTCCAACGTTTCAGAAATGACTTCAAATGCCTCAGCTTCACCATAATGTTATCTTTTCCCAAACCAGCTGTAGTCAGACGACACCACTCTCTAGCGAGGTCCAGCACGTTAGATTTTCCCTCTAACCAGCAATTGAAGAAACGAAAAGGTCTTGGACCCCAATCACAATCGTCACACGACAATATCAACGGTGTGTGATCGGATACTCCTCGCGACAAAGCCACTTGCTGTATGCTATTGAAATTATCAAACCAAGATGCTGAAATTAGAAACCTGTCAATTCGGCTACATCTATTACCCGGACCAAACCACGTAAATCGTTTACCAGACATCGGTAAATCTATCAAACCAGCATTGTTGACAAAATTCCCAAAATTTTCCATTTCAGCTTCTTTATCCGATACCCCTATCCTGTCCGAATTTTTCAATATAGCGTTGAAATCTCCTGCCACACACCAAGGCCCCTGAAACATGCCCATACTAGCCAACAAATTGTTCCATAACACACATTGACTCGTTACTTCACAAGGTGCATATATCGCAACAATACCACATACTAGTTCTTCAATAGACCATTTTCCCAACAGCATAATATAGTGGCGATCAATATGAAATGATTCTAAAATAAATTTCGTACCTTCCCATATTGCCAATACACCTCCGGATGTACCAACCGACGGTGAGAACGCCATTTCGAAATTATCCGAGTACCACAAATTAACTCCCAACAATGCAGGAATCTCCTCCAACTTAGTTTCCTATAATAACACCATGTCGCAATGATTTTTCCGAATGACCTCGCGAACATAACGCTGTTTCGCACTCCCGCCCAAACCCCTTACATTCCACGTTAGTAATTTCATGAGTCAAAAACCCCGGCACTCCCCGGCGATAACCCGCGAAATGTCTTTGATGATGTCTTCTTCCCTGCCAATTGATTTAACTCCAATCAACGCTCCCAACTTCACTGTTTCGGTCGCTTCGTTTGTATCTTGTTTTTGCCCCACGCACATATCATAATTCTCATGCCCCTGCTCAATCGTGTCTGCTTGTGCGGCCTTCTTCCCCGACCCTCGACTACGGCTGGATAGAGAGTTGCCTGAGTTTCCGGCAATCTCGCCTCCTACTACCCGTCGAACTTTGCAGTATGAGTTCCCCACACGAATCACTTCTGTGTTACCCAATCCTTGTGCTGCTGAGTTGTTTGCATAGGTGGTAATTTTTGAAGTTGCATTGTCATCCACTTCCGTAATCCCCCTGTTTTCCTTAGAGTTTGATTCTGAATTCACCACCCCAGGTATAGCTGGACTCTCCGCTAGAGTCCTATTATGAAACAACCTCTCACTCTCCAAGCTGTCAGAGCTGATCGGAGTGATCAGCTGTTGCGCTGGCACAATTTCTGCCGTTGTAATAGCCGGCGTGTGCTCCACGTTCAATTCACCTTGAGGCGCTGTTGTATCAATCCCCCCAATCAAATTTGTTTCGTCTACCACTGCTGTATTTTCCTCCACCCCTCCTATCCGAACCTTCGACGGACGACTTGTACTGCTCCCTTCCCTCTGCTGTTTCGATTGTGATGCGTTACCCTCGTAACAGCCGCATTCGATCGTAGGACCTTGTCCGTCCGATTCAAACACCCTCACCATGTACTCCGTGGCTGCTAATTTCACCTTGATGGTTTCCTCAATGAGGTCTATCATTGTCGTTTCCACTAGAATACGACCGCAATCAAAGGATGAGGGGGTTTCCGTGTCGTCATCCATGCATATGAAGGACCCCCATAAGCCTGCTATGTTCGCAAAAGTCTTCCTGTGCCACAAGTAGATCGGTAATCCCACCACGGACAACCAAACTCGACGAGATTCTGTCGTAATTGATGGTGACCATTCGATCTCCTTGGAGAAACAATCTCTGGTACAATCCATCTTTAACACATCCTCGCGGATTTTCGCCGATGTGCACATTAACAGGATCATTGACCCCGATAGCCTCATGATCGAAAATCCCTCCTTCTTTTCCACTTCCAATCGATCCGTAAGGGTTTTCAAATTTCAAGGCTTAATACTCCATCCGATCGCGCACCATTGGAGAATTGCCCATTTATCCTCATCTAGCACCCCTTCTATCACTCGCCAAGTTGATCCACTTTCACATTCCCCTTGTATTGCTGATTTCTCTGATTTTGAGCCTGAATTTTTGTCGTTCGTCGGCTGTTGAGATTTCTTCCTTTTCAATGTATCCTTCAAATTGTTTATCCCCTTCCACGCAAGCGTCACTCTCAACTTTGCCCCATAAATCCACTTTCCGTGCAGCCGTTCAATCGCTCTTTTCGCGTCCTCCTTTGATGCCATTCGAACAAAACCAAAACGTGCCCCGTCTCGAGCCCTCTTACGTGGTATAAACGCATCTCGTACCACTCCATGGCGATCGAAAACTTGCCATAAACCCTTCCAGTGTAAGGTCTCTGATATTCCTCCCACATAAATGGTCCAAACCTGTTGTGATTTGTCGATGGACGATTGTGGGTTGGCTGTATTTCGGTCGACGCTGCCTTGATCACCGCCGTCTTGTTCCTTGTTTAGCCGTCGCCAAAGACTCTCATCCGTCGTTTTCTTCATTTTACTTGGCTCAAATTCATTATGATTAATTATAATAAAGAACTATAGAAAATTAAAAGTTAGGTTTTCATTAAATAAAAGATGAGACAAGAAGAAAAAGAGAGGCAACGACACTAAGCAGCAGTTAAAAAAAACTTAATTATTTAAAAAAGAAAATTATAATTTTTTTATTAAGATTTTAGAATTTTAAGAACCATACATACATAACATAATATAACTGTAACACCCCCTTCCCGGCCAGGTAGAGAACCGGGTCAAAGGGCGTTACTGAAAAACAGAACGGTGAACGGAACGATAAATTCTAATCAATATTCTTAAGCCTTTTTGATCTCAGAAACATTATTAAACAATAAAACAAATCTAATTATTCTAATACGAACAATGTGTATTCAATTAGGACCAATTTATAACTTTTACAAACTTAGGGACTAAAACGTAAATTTTACCAACTATAGATCCTTAGCCGAAATTCATATTATTAAACTGTAATTAAGCTTACTAATTATTAGCCTGCAAAAATTCGTTATCAACCAAGGTCGTTTACCTATCCGATTAGACGATACAATATTTTAGTGACCCTTTCGTAATTTGTCTAAAACTATTTTTATAAAACATTTATACAAAACATAGGTAACATATACACAATAGTAGGGCCACAATACTAGTATAATTATTTTAACTACTTTGCCACCATACTAGGAGTTCATAAAGACAAAACACATTACTCTTTACTTTTGGTGACTTGCCGATCCTTTGATTGCTCCGATCTCGGACTAAACACTTTGTTAGCCTGAAATGTTATGCAAATGAATGCATTAGACTTACATAGTCTAAGTGAGGTAGTCAATAACAATAAATGAACATATTATGTCATGTAGCATGCTTTCAAAAATGATCATAATGCTAATTTTGTAACACCATGGCATACTACATATTCATAACAAAGCATAATATCATATCATGAGCATAGCATGGCATAACGTATCAAACACATATTATATTGGTACCATTGGATACGCGGATTCCCTGTACACCATATCATGATCATAAATGAGCCGTAGCCCTGAGCCGTAGCTCCATGTATCCCTTACACTTCCATCCTTTTATCTCCCACATATAGGCCGTAGCCCTGGACCGTAGTCCTCCCTTACATGGTGAGCTCGAATAATCCTATGGCATGCCAATTGTATCCAATGTCCATAAATACACAAATTCACATATATCCATAATTTTCATATCATACCAATTATCAAACGAGCCGTAGTTCCATGTCAAGTAATATATTATTTTCATATATGTACACAGACAACATATCATAGCACATCCAAATAATGCAGGGTACTTACCAGATGCAGATAAATTCATAATCAATGCAACGGGGCAGCACCGAGCCTACCCCTGACACGACTACACTCACCTTGACAGACCGATGCTTTACTTGGACTTGACGGTTGTTCCGAATCGACCTCGTGTACTACGATAGTTAATAAGAACTAATTAAAATCAATAAGACAGTATCGAATAAATACGGAGATACTAATTAAATTCGATACCGAAACTTAGACCAATCAAGGATTTGGGCTTACCCCGACGTCGGCAGAGATTCGATATTATTATATCGAATTTATCGGATCACCAATCGAACACTGAACCACCTAATTATTTCTCTCCAATTTCCCTTAATTACTTGCGCATCATCCCTCACATATATATATATACTTGCTGCCCCCAATTCCTTTTCCTTTCTTTCACGTGGGCATTTGCCCTTAAATTAGGCCACGTTTGTGGCAATTTGCCACTCAATTTTGACGTTCGGCCGAGTGTCTTCACCCGTGTAATTGCCTTAGGCAATTACTTCAAATTGAAGGAATTGAATGGCCTCCCCATTGCTTGCCGTGGCAACCTTTAAGGGCATGACCCTCATGCCTTGGCCACGTTGTGGCAACCAATGCCACCTTGCGCCACTTAATTTCCCAGGTGGGAATTCATGGTGGAATTCCTTCATTTTGAAGGAATCTGACTGTGGGTTCCACGTCTCTTTTTTTTGAATAATAATAATAATAATAATAATAATAATAATAATAATAATAATAATAATAATAATTCTATACAACTAAGCTGTATATTTGATTTTGAGTACCAAATCGAACCAACCTTTAATCGAAATGAAAATATTCGATTGCTGGAATTTGACCTCGAATTTATTAATTGACCCGAATATTTTAATAAGATCGAATAACTTATAAAATCGATATAAATAACTCCGGTCATCAGAACCTAATTCCGACTAGACCAGTTTTTGGGATGTGACAACTCTCTCCCCCTTTAAAAAAAATTCGTCCTCGAATTTTCACTTTAGGTAAAAAGATGAGGATACTATTTATGCATTGTAATACATTCCCACTTCCACTGTGAAAGCTCCATGGGTTGCGAGAGACCAGCAGACACTTTGTACTGGACTTAACTCATTAGCAGGTCAAATACTTAGCTACAAAGAAATCTTTCTTGCTTCCGCTCATTTGGTTTCTTGACTGAATTCGACATCATTTAGAAACGAGGATACTTTTAGGAAAAAATGATTATTTCACACTCTTGAAACAGAGGTGGGTTTTGGTCTTATTATTGCTGAGGATAACTATCCATATAGAATGAAAATTTTGTCTTTTTCCCACCTTTCTAAGAACCAATCACAAATTCTCTTAAGGCTTTGCAAAGCTTATCCTTTCACCTCTTCGTATTCACCTGACACTTGCACTTTCTAATAGCATTCAACATCTTAGGTTCCAACACATAGGGTGAGTCATCATCCTCTAATTTCAAGCTATTCTTCTTGTTATTTCTTATTCAAAATCTGGTACCTGTATCGATACACTCTGACCAGTATCGATAAAGTTAAGCACAAATCCAAAATTCAGTTAAAAGCTGTTAAACTGTTCTGATACTCTCATACTTGTTTCGGTACGTTTTTATATGTCGTTTCGATACGTATCCTTTCCCGTACCGATACACCCAGCCCATGGTTCATTCTTTCTATTCTATAGATAGGTCCCTAACTAGGCTTACTTAAATAGGATTTCTTATCAACATATATAGACATAAGGATTAAAATTCTTACCCGAAATAGTGTCGAGATCATCTTCTGAGTCCTTGCCCTGAATATGAAATATCCGTGCAGAAGCTTTTGATTCGGTCTACTTGTTACTTTCGACGTCCCCGATCCTCCCGACTTTCTGAAGGATCCTTAATTTGACCCCTTGCCTCGAGAAGGGTTGGTCGCCACTGGAACGGGCTTGTTAGGATTCTCTGAACAGTCTCGAATGAGATGACCTATCTTTGCGCAGAAGAAACATGCACCAGTTTTCTTGCGACACTGTCCATCATGTCGTCGTTGACAGAAATTACATTTAGAAACTCTCGTGTCTTGCTTCAAACCAATATTACTTTCAATAAGAGCGACATCTGATGGCAAACGAGATTCAAACTGAGAAGGTTGCGAGTATACATTTTGTCTCGGGTTGTGATGTTTCCATTTCTTAGAAGATCCCGAGAATTGCGATTCGTCTCGATTTCTCTTTTTAGACTTATTAAATTCACTAACTTTCTGAGCTCTCTTCGCTTCTTCCGTAGCTTTGACTCCATTTACGAGATCTTGGAAATTTGTAATGCACCCTGCTGTAAACATGGGGCGTAACTCATCGTTGAGTCCTTCGATAAACATCCAACATTTTTCTTCCTCTTTCTTAATAAAGTTAGCACCATATCTGCAACACTTGCAAAAATCGTGGATATAATGTTCAATCGGTCGTCCTCCTTGCTTAAGATGAAGGAAGATATTTCGCCTTTCGACAAGGTAGAATCCACTTATGTACTTATTACGGAACTCTTTCAAGAAGAATTCCAAATTCACGGTTTCCTTGGAGACGGTAAGGACAGTAGTCCCCCACCACTATAAGGCTTCATTAGCAAGCAACGCAAGAGCGCATTCAAGCTTATGTTCATCCAAACATCTTAATTGCTTGTCCAAAATCCTTAAAGTATTGTCTAAACAATACTCGGCTATTTCGGGATTATCTTCGTCCCGACCAGTAAAGGTGTAAGCTCGGTATTGCGATAACTTATCAATTGGGGCTCGAAGAGGTTGCGCAACAGGTGGTGTAGGTTGCATGACTTGACTAGCCTTTAACACATTCATAAATTGCTGAAACATATCAGCCATGTTCTGATAACATTCTGCCTGAGCTGTAGGAGCTTCAGGCTCTACACCTCGAACATGAGGGTTCTGAGGATTCGGAGGATTTCCTCCTTGAATTTCCTCGCCATGAGTCGAGGAGTTAGCAGCAGACTCATTATTACAAATTTCGTTAGTTAGAAACATATCTATATTATAAAAGAGATCGGATCAGTTGACAAGTCACAATACTTAACAAATTAACTCCTAGGTGACAAAGTAACTTAATACACAATACAATCATACTTAAGCTTAGTCCAAAACCGACTAAACTCTAGCTCTGATACCACAAATGTAACACCCCCTTCCCGGCCAGGTAGAGAACCGGGTCAAAGGGCGTTACTGAAAAACAGAACGGTGAACGGAACGATAAATTCTAATCAATATTCTTAAGCCTTTTTGATCTCAGAAACATTATTAAACAATAAAACAAATCTAATTATTCTAATACGAACAATGTGTATTCAATTAGGACCAATTTATAACTTTTACAAACTTAGGGACTAAAACGTAAATTTTACCAACTATAGATCCTTAGCCGAAATTCATATTATTAAACTGTAATTAAGCTTACTAATTATTAGCCTGCAAAAATTCGTTATCAACCAAGGTCGTTTACCTATCCGATTAGACGATACAATATTTTAGTGACCCTTTCGTAATTTGTCTAAAACTATTTTTATAAAACATTTATACAAAACATAGGTAACATATACACAATAGTAGGGCCACAATACTAGTATAATTATTTTAACTACTTTGCCACCATACTAGGAGTTCATAAAGACAAAACACATTACTCTTTACTTTTGGTGACTTGCCGATCCTTTGATTGCTCCGATCTCGGACTAAACACTTTGTTAGCCTGAAATGTTATGCAAATGAATGCATTAGACTTACATAGTCTAAGTGAGGTAGTCAATAACAATAAATGAACATATTATGTCATGTAGCATGCTTTCAAAAATGATCATAATGCTAATTTTGTAACACCATGGCATACTACATATTCATAACAAAGCATAATATCATATCATGAGCATAGCATGGCATAACGTATCAAACACATATTATATTGGTACCATTGGATACGCGGATTCCCTGTACACCATATCATGATCATAAATGAGCCGTAGCCCTGAGCCGTAGCTCCATGTATCCCTTACACTTCCATCCTTTTATCTCCCACATATAGGCCGTAGCCCTGGACCGTAGTCCTCCCTTACATGGTGAGCTCGAATAATCCTATGGCATGCCAATTGTATCCAATGTCCATAAATACACAAATTCACATATATCCATAATTTTCATATCATACCAATTATCAAACGAGCCGTAGTTCCATGTCAAGTAATATATTATTTTCATATATGTACACAGACAACATATCATAGCACATCCAAATAATGCAGGGTACTTACCAGATGCAGATAAATTCATAATCAATGCAACGGGGCAGCACCGAGCCTACCCCTGACACGACTACACTCACCTTGACAGACCGATGCTTTACTTGGACTTGACGGTTGTTCCGAATCGACCTCGTGTACTACGATAGTTAATAAGAACTAATTAAAATCAATAAGACAGTATCGAATAAATACGGAGATACTAATTAAATTCGATACCGAAACTTAGACCAATCAAGGATTTGGGCTTACCCCGACGTCGGCAGAGATTCGATATTATTATATCGAATTTATCGGATCACCAATCGAACACTGAACCACCTAATTATTTCTCTCCAATTTCCCTTAATTACTTGCGCATCATCCCTCACATATATATATATACTTGCTGCCCCCAATTCCTTTTCCTTTCTTTCACGTGGGCATTTGCCCTTAAATTAGGCCACGTTTGTGGCAATTTGCCACTCAATTTTGACGTTCGGCCGAGTGTCTTCACCCGTGTAATTGCCTTAGGCAATTACTTCAAATTGAAGGAATTGAATGGCCTCCCCATTGCTTGCCGTGGCAACCTTTAAGGGCATGACCCTCATGCCTTGGCCACGTTGTGGCAACCAATGCCACCTTGCGCCACTTAATTTCCCAGGTGGGAATTCATGGTGGAATTCCTTCATTTTGAAGGAATCTGACCGTGGGTTCCACGTCTCTTTTTTTTGAATAATAATAATAATAATAATAATAATAATAATAATAATAATAATAATAATTCTATACAACTAAGCTGTATATTTGATTTTGAGTACCAAATCGAACCAACCTTTAATCGAAATGAAAATATTCGATTGCTGGAATTTGACCTCGAATTTATTAATTGACCCGAATATTCTAATAAGATCGAATAACTTATAAATATAATGTTTAATATAAAGTATGGATTTAAATTATGGTTGCGTTTTCGGTCTTATTTTTTTTTCATTGGATTCCTTTCTACTGTTATAGACTTAATTTTCTCTTGAGCTTATCTGTGCGGCGTTAGCACTCCTGATTCAATGCTAACAAGCCTTACTCGACGCAAACACTATGGCTAGACAAGTGCAAAGTAGAGAAGGTAAAAGAACTTAAAAAGTAAAATTTTATTAAGCTGAAGAGAGAACTTACAAGTGTGCTTACAAAAAAGCTTAAATGCTTCAACTCTTAGGTGAGTTGTGGGATCTGAGGGAGGGTTACAAATGAGGGTGGATGGTCCTATTTATAGGTCTCTTTTTCTCTAAGGATTATTCTAGATTACACTTGATATGTACAAGCCTAGAGAACTCTAGATAGTTCTACTTGGTTGTATATATGTCTCTAACTAGCCAAAAGCTTCTAAAATGTTTTAAAGACTTTTGGAGTTGTCCCGATCCTTCTAAGGTCTTTTCGAGCCTTCTAGAGTCCTCCAAATTCATCTAGACTTGTGTGGAACTTCCTGAAACTTTTTAAATTCATGTAAAAACGTTTTGAGAGGATTGTAAACGTCTCTAAGTCGTTCTAATTTTTTTTTTGATTCATACTTAGTCTTAAAACACCCAAAATATTTTATTTGATTCCAATTGGCCTTAGTGCTCATTGGTGGGGCGTGACAGCATTACTTAATAGTTAAGAGCAACTGGCTGGGCCGAAGCCGCCGGACAACATGTAAATAGAATAGTTCTTGGGAATAAGCAGCCGCAAACCTTTCAAACTGAAGATTCTTATGGAATCTTGTACGGTAACCACTTATTTACAAATGTGCCTCGACTTTTGAGCAAAGAAGTCGGTAATAAATTAGGATAAAATTCACCCAAGGTCCCTAAAATTCATGAACTGAATTTCTACTTAGTCACTAAATTATCAAAATTGATCACTTGTTTATTAAAATTATTGATAAATTATAAAATGATCACTATGTCGTTGACTCCGTCAAGTTGATGAATTTAGATGTGGCAATCGGGTCGTTTGGATCAGGTTCGAGTCGGGTCACTTCGGGTCGGGTTGATTTTTGGTTTAGGTTCGATTCAGGTCGAAATGAGTCTTATTTGGGTTTAGTTCGGGTCTATGTTATTTCAAATTGGGTCAGGTATCGGGGATTGTGTCGGGTGAATATTGGTTCGACTGATTTTCGGGTCAGGTCAATATCGGATCGGTTGACTTTTCGGGTCAGTCTATATCTGATCGATTGGTTTTCAGGTCGAGTCTTTATCGGATCAGTTACTTTTCAGGTCGAGTCTATATCGGATCAGCCAGTTTTCAATTTGAGTAAGATGACATTTTAAAGGAGAAAAATAATACTAAACCATCAAACTTAACTAAAGGTAGTTGTTAATTAATAATATAATACAAAATGATAATAAAAACATACATGTTTGAGGAAATTAAATTCGGGTTGCATTCAATTCGTGTTGATTTTCGGTTCAGGTTGCTTTCGGTTCGATTGATTTTCGATTTGGGTTTCTTTCGATTCGGGTTATTTTTGGTTTTTGGTTTTTTTTCGATTCAAGTTGTTTTTGGTTTCGGTTTTTTTCGATTCAAGTTGCTTTCTGATTTAACTACATTTGGGTCAGTTTCGGTTCAATTCGATTTTAGTTCGAATTCGAATCAAGTTTAAACCATCATGTTCGGGTCTATATCGAGTTTTGGGTCGAATAAATTAGTTCAGTCCTCAAGTTTAGAGTCAAATTTGCCAGATCAAGATGACATGACATCTTAATAAAAATGACAAATATTATTTTTGTTAATTTAAGACATCATCAACCTAACATTAGGGTAAGCAAAATTCGGTTAGACTCAAAATAATCGATTTTTTAATTCAAATAATTACAATAAAAACTCACCCCTTTGCCTTCGTAGAGGTGGTAAACGTGTCATTTGGTTCAGTTTTAGTTCGAGTTATTTCAGTTCTGAAATTATTCGGTTTAGATTTAGTTCGGTTTAAGTTCGGGTCTATTGTGATTCGAGTCATTTCAGGTCGGTTGATTTTCTGTTCGGTTATTTTCGGTTTTAATCGAATTTTTAGGTCGGATAGTTTTTACACCATATATATATATATAAAGCCAATATATTTAATTTTTGAGTAAGTTGTGCGGTTGTTCATATCCCATCTTTATTTATTTGTATTAATATCTTTTCTATATTCCGGGTTGTCTTCTGTTCGGATCCATTTGGTTCGATTGAAAATCGATTCGAGTTCATATCGGTTCAACGAAATTTCGAATCGATTTTGACTCAGTTCAATTTGTTTCGATTTCGAATCAAATTTTGAGTTATCATGTCTGAGTCAATTTTAAATCACGATTCGAGTAAATCGATTTGGTTTTCGAATCTCAGGTCAAGTTTGCCAGGTCTACCCTTTAGCAGGAACGGAGGTGTGTATAGTTTGAGAGGGGCTCTTGCCCCTCCCAATTTTTTGGTATAATATCACTTGAGGTCCTTTTTACTTTAAATAATTGTCAAATAAGGTCTTTTGTCTCTTTCAATTTTTAGATTTAAAAATTTAATAGACTTTTGTCCCTCTCAGTATTTAATTCTATCTCCGTGCCTGCCCTATAGGCTATAGGCTTTATAAAGACAAATGGAATCCCCACTCCTCGGGGCATGGCCTGTCATGCACAGAGATTGTTGCAGAGACACTTTTTATAAACCCACCAATTACCTCTCCATGTGCCACCCTTTTAGCCATTTTTAGCACAACTCTTTCACGGTTTGGTGGTCTTGGCGTTCGAGAATTAAGATTCATGGTCTAAAGCTAGCCAAAGAAATGGCTTAAAGGAAAAAAAAAAAACTTATAGATTTATGGGCTGGAAAAGAATATAGCTCCTAGCTGCTAATGCTCCATTGTGTAGCTCTGTTTTAAACTATATACTAAGCTCCAACCTGAAAATTACACCAAGTTGTTGGGACAAAAATGTATAAAGAATTACACCAACTTGGTCCTTTTCTCCTTAAAATAAAAAGGCATTCTCTTGAAAAAAAAATTATAAAAAGTTTCGTACTTTAACAAATTTGTAAAGCATTGGGCAAGGGGACTTGATTTTCTTGCTTTCTTCAAACAACCTAACAAAATGTAAAACTTCTGATTTTGTCCCTAGAAAATAAATATCATGTATTCAAAATTAGTATTGCCATGGGATCATCAATCGAATTCAAATCCAAAATACTTACATTAACGTGAACTAACTATGAATTTGAACCAATATTGGGTGAAGGTACATTTTTATCAATTTATAATACTATCATATAAGCCATGAAAGATGTCCTACATTTCAAAGTCACATGCTTCACACTTGTTCCCGTCTCTTTGGCTTCTTGCAATTCTTTTTTTCATTACCAAACCTCCTTTATGCCCTATAAATAGCATGAACATAAAGACTGCACTCCAGCCATAGCTTCTTTCCTACAGCACTGTAGCCTAGTTCATAAGAGTAGCGCTCAGCAGCCCTAGCTATGGCCAATTTCAGATGTAAATGTATGTTTTTTCTACTAATAGTACTCATTTTCACCCACGAAGCACTTATCTTTGCCGAGGGAAGAAGCTTGAAACCGATGATAAGTTTAGAGAAAGCCGGCTTATTATTTAGTCCCGATGGACGGACCGTTAATGCAAGACCCACCGTGAAGAATGTAGGCAATATCGGAAATCCCTTCCACCATGTTTTCAGGTCCTTAGAAGGATATGTAGACGCTTTTCGACCCACGACCCCCGGACATAGCCCCGGAGTCGGCCATTCCATCCAGCACTAGGATATTTGTAACTGTTGTAGCCATGCATTTCATCTTCTTTTCCTTGTACCGTATTATTGCTTCTACTTGTATCTTTACAACAATTTTAATAAAAAAAATTGCAGTTGATTAATTTAGGCCTCTCTATATTGCTTGCTCTTAAACTATAATCCACAAATGAGAAAGTTTAATAAATATAGTTTATATATAACTCAACGTGGTAACGTTATTGTAAAACAAAATAAAAGTAACTAATTTCAAGAGGAAGTTAATGTATAATGTGTTTGGGTTGATGTTATAGGGAAGAAACATTGAAGTGAAATAAGATATATCTATGTAAAGCATTGTTATTCAGATAAAAAAATATATTTGTCCCTTTTCAGTGTTTATTTCTATGTCTCAACACTAAAAAAATTAAATTATAAGCCATAATCTTAAATTCTAAATCCTAAACCCTACACTCTATACCCTAAAAATACACCATACTCTAAATTCTTTAAACCCTAACCCTAAACTTAACTTTTTATGTGGAACATAAATAGAAACACCGAAAAAGGGAGAAGATTTCTATTCTTGTTATTCCCTCTCAAAGTGTGGGACTCAACCATTTGCATGGCCCATGCAACTTCTTTTTATTTTTCTCGTTTTTGAATATTTCATTATTCGTTTAGTTCTTAGATAGGTGTGGAACAGTGGAACTAGCTGATCTAGTGTTAGTTTCGTGTGATATCCTCCGGTAATGGCACCCAACCAATTGAAGTTCCCTTCGGGCTCAAAGGGGCCTAAACCCATGTTGAAATTTTAAAATATTTGATAATTTTTTGTCTAATAATATTTAGATCCTGTAAAAATTAAGTATTTAAATTTAAAAAATACAAAGATTTCTTAAACATTTAACCAAGTAAGAATTGAACTAAATTAGAATGAGCCCCATGCCCTCAAATGTTTTGATCCGAGGTTAAATTTGAATTAATCAAAGTTTAGTTATATATTGTGAATTTCTGAATTCATACTTGATATATAAACATTTTTTTTACATTTGTTTTCCCTTTGCATAGTGTGGCATGACATCCTCTGGGATTTTTTTTCTAATCGGCTTCAAATGTTAGTATTGGAATGTATATAAACGTTTGTTGTTAAGTGTTTGTTAGGAAGTTAGTTAGTTAGTTTCATATCAGTTTCTTATTGTATAAATAAGCTTTAAGTCCTTTGTAGAAAATCAGAAAGTTTTCTTCTAATCAATAAACAAGATTACTATCCACATCTTGTAATATGGTATCAGTTGAAATTTAACGCTTCTTGCGTTTTTCCAGCTTTCCTCTTCTTTCTTTCTTTTCTTTCTTTTTACATTCTCAGTCATGGTGAATCTCAATGACCAATTTGATGATGGAAGCAATCCCTATTATCTGCATCAATCAGATAATCCAGGGATGATTCTTGTATTGCAACCGTTGACAAATGATAATTACAATAGTTGGAAAAGATCCATGGTGATGGCTCTCTCGGCCAAAAACAAGTTAGGCTTTGTTGATGGCTCAATTTCAGCCCCACCATTGCTCCCTGCTGAGAAGTACAATGCATGGACGCGAGCCAACAACCTTGTCAATTCATGGCTCCTCAATGCTGTTTCTAAAGAAATTGCGGCTAGTCTCTTGTACCATTCTACTGCAGCTGAGATTTGGAAAGATCTTGAAGATCGTTTCCAGCAAATGAATGGTCCTCGATTGTTTCATCTCAAGAAAAAGATCAGTGAACTTGTTCAAGGTACTTCTTCAGTGACAGTTTATTATACTCAGCTCAAGGTTCTGTGGGATGAGTTGTTGTCAGCAAGGTCGATCTGTTCCTGTTCTACTTGCACTTGTGGAGGTGTTCGTAAAATGGTGGATGATACTCAAAAGGAGCAGACCATTCAGTTTTTGATGGGGCTTAATGAATCCTTTTCCCACATTCGAGGTCAAATATTGTTAGTTGATCCTTTTCCCACTCTTTCTAAAGTCTTTTCCTGGGTTGTGCAAGAAGAAAATCAGAGGTCAATCTTGACAACCAGGCCAATTGAGGCTGCTCTTGCTGTTAAGACTGTAGCCAAGAAGAGTCGCCCTCAGTGTAGTCATTGTAATATGATGGGACATACTAAAGAGAAATGTTACAGACTTCATGGCTTTCCTCCTGGCTATGGTGCACGATTCAAGTCTTCTCAGTCTGTCAAAGATTCAGAAACTTTGCCTGGTGATTCGTTGACTCCTCAGCAATGTCAACAGTTGATTGCCATGTTGACAAGTCAACTACAAGCTGTTTCAACTCCTGATGTTCCTTCTACATCCATTAATTTCACAATGCAAGGCAAGATTTTAGCTTACATTAATAGTCTGAATTTTTCTGATTCTAAGCCTCCTTGGGTCATTGATTCTGGTGCTTCACGACATATTTGTTATGATAAGAGTTTGTTTGAAACATTCACACCTATTGAAGGAGGACATATTCTTCTCCCTGATAAGTCTCTTATTTCAGTTGGTTTTGCTGGGAATGTTCGTTTGTCTCCTAGCTTGCTTCTTGAATCAGTTCTATTTGTTCCGGAATTCAGTTTCAATTTGTTGGCCGTTAGTGCACTGACCAAAGACTCTGATTTTCGTGTGTTATTTTCTCACTCTGATTGTGTGATTCAGGATCTTCAGCAAGTGGTTGGGAGGGGTGAGCTGTTTCAAGGCCTATATTTGCTTCGATTGCCTGACATGAATTCTTGTACTGATCAGAATAGTTTTTCTTGTATGAACTCGACTTTTGTAGTTCCTTGGCATGACAGATTAGGTCATCCAAGCTCAAGTGTATTACATTTGATAAAGGATGTTCTTCCTTCTATGAATAAAACTGATTCCCCTTGTTCTATATGTCCTATGGCTAAGCAACACCGTTTGCCTTTCTTTTCTTCTGTTTCTCGGGCTGATTCTCCCTTTGCTTTAGTGCATTGCGATATTTGGGGTCCCTTTAAAACCTCAACATACAACAAACAGAGATTTTTCTTGACCTTGGTTGATGATTTTTCCAGATGCACCTGGACTTTTCTATTACAACATAAGTCTGATGTTACTTCAATTGTTCCTTCTTTTATTAACACGGTCAAGAGGCAGTATGGTTATGATGTCAAAGTGTTTCGGTCAGATAATGCATTGGAGTTACGTTTCACTGAATTGTTTGCTTCTCTTGGCATTGTACATCAGTTTTCGTGCGTGGAAACTCCTCAGCAGAATGCTGTTGTTGAACGAAAGCATCAGCATCTTTTGGCTGTGGCTCGATCTTTATTCTTTCAATCACGTGTTCCAGAAAAATTTTGGGGTGATTGTTTGTTAACTGCCACCTTTTTGATCAACAGATTACCATCTCCAGTGCTAGATGCTAAGTCTCCTTACGAGTTGTTGCATGGTCATCTTCCTGATTATGGCAGTCTTCGAGTGTTTGGCAGTCTTTGTTTTGCCTCTACATTAAAGGCTCATCGAGGCAAGTTTAGTGAAAGGGCCTTACCTGGTGTCTTTGTTGGGTATGCCCCTGGTATGAAGGGTTACAAGGTTTACATTCTTAAGAGTAAATCTATTATAATATCTCGTGATGTGATTTTTCATGAAGGGATTTTTCCTTTCCATAGCATTAATGTTTCTGAAGTCTCCATTGATTTTTTCCCTGACATATGCTTGCCTCGTGGTCCTTCTATTTCTTCTTCTGACTATTCAGCTCAATTTGAGGTGTTTCGAGATTCCTCGACAGTGCAGGATACTGAACCAGTAGTTGGGAATGATATCCATGTTGAACCGGTCATTGAAACTGTCATGGACCCGGTTCATGAGTCGATTCCTGAGTCATTGACTGAAGGTGTTATGCACAACGCTGAGCAAATTGTTGTTCCTGATGAGCCTGTTACTGAATTAGTGGATGGTCTTGTGTTACCTGCCAATGTTGAGCCAACTGTTGAAAGTGTTGCTATTGATAATTCCTCGCATGTGCATGGTTCCTCCATTGAACCTGAACCACGTCGATCAACTAGGGTTGCTAAGAAGCCCTCATATTTACATCAGTATTATTGTCACCTTGCTTCTTCATCTTGTTCATATCCCATCGAACATCAGCTTCTACCCTCATCAGTTTCTCCTTCACATGCAGTTTTTCTTGCAAACTTGTCTTCCACATCTGAGCCTTCATTTTACCATCAAGCTGTTAAGTCTCCTGAATGGCGTGCTGCCATGCAGGATGAATTACATGCTATGGAAAGGCTTCATACATGGACTGTTGTTCCTCTTCCCCCTGGCAAGCAACCAATCGACTGTAAGTGGGTGTACCGGATTAAACATAACTCCGATGGCACGATCGATCGTTACAAGGCTCGTTTGGTGGCTAAGGATCGTTACAACGGCTTCAAATGTTAGTGTTAATAGATTGATTTTGTTTTAAAAAGCTTCCACAAGCATGTGAAAAACATTGCAAGTACTCACGCTTTTCTATTGCAATTTTCTTCAGAAAAAAAAAAGAATAAGAAAATAAAATGACCCTTGAACTCGTTGAATAGCTGAGAAAGGAAAGGGGGAATTCTGGCGATGAAGTGATAATGCATGAACCATGCACGATTTATTCTCTCAGTTGACAGCTTTTGTCATTGCAGGCTAGCTGTGACAGTCTTCACATTGTCTGTTTTTTTTAATTAATTACTTACACCTCATCACATGTACGTACCTAAATTTGCTAATCGAATCTTCCTTGATGTTTGGGGACTGCACTGTACGCTTTGAATGTTTTAGCAGCCTCGCCCTCACATGGCTGTTAACCTATTATTTTAAACTATGTATTCTTATTTTTAATCTCTCCGGGAACGGCATTCTTACTTGTAGTGATCAACGTTCAATTTCTAATTCAATTATTGAAAATAAAATTAAATTAGAGTTCTTTTCTATTTTAATCAAGATGAATAAAGGGTATGAAATGGCAAGAAAAACAAACGTGAAGGAATCATTGCATTGCATTGCATGCTTATGTAACTTTGAAGTTTGAAGGAAATTGATTCCGTTAGGGGCAAGGGGTATTTTGTATAATGGAAGAAAGTATAGAGGCTGATTGAACGTTTACAAAGTACATGCACCACACTGAAAGATTTTGTATAGTAAAGGGGCATTTGTATCATTATTTACTTATGAACAAAATTCGCCTATGTGTCCATTTATGTATACCCACCAATGATTTTATAACATGTGCATTAATGATTATTTTTATTATTTTATTGATTATTTATATTTTATTAATAATACACATGACATAAAATTATTGGTAAGACATATAAAGAGACACACAAACGGGCTGACGAATTCTATTCAACACTTATCGGTTAACTCCTGGATTTGTTTTTCCTTTTACTTTTTGTAAAAAAGTATTTTTAAAGAATATTCCACCAACCCTAAAATGATATTTTGCTAGCAATATCAAGTTTGTGACTATTTCTAACAATATCATCTCGAAAATTATTTTATTAAGATCATGATTGGCCAAGGTTTTATGTCAAAGTACATAAATTTTAGGAAGTTATATTAGAATGTTAAGATGTGAGAATTTAGACTAGTAATAAAAAAATATAAAAAATACTTAAACTACAAGAAAATTTAAAATTTTAAAGGATGCGACCACACTCCAACTTTTCCTCAATCCATCCGTGTATCTTATCATTACACGTAACACTAATTCGATATTAACATTTTTAATTTAAACTAACTTCTTAACCATTAAAAAATATACAACAAGAATACAAAGTGGGCCATTGGCGGCTACCCTCCGCAAGCTAAGGAGATTCCATTCTTTTATGTGAGAGAGGGAGAAGAGTTGAATACTTTTTCCCTTTCTCTCTTTTAATAATCACATTGGGACCGAGGTGGAGCCACTGGCCATACCCTTTTAAAAAGCTTAAATAACCGCACAAGCTTTATTAGGCCTACGGTTGTAAAGTCGCTTAGTCCCGCGGGCAGCCTTTAAACAATAAAAAATGGTCCAAAGCAGCAGAGAACCGACCGAATAAACCCTGTTGTGTAGTGGGAAATGTTAGTGGGCAGGCGCATGCTTGGGAGTAAGAAGGGTTTAAGTACAAATCTCTGCCATTTTTTTAAAGCAAGGATCTGCAAAATGAATGTGGTTGACAACCAAAGTCCATAGAGAAAAATAGCTGAATTATAATCTTGCCTTTCTACCTGTTTGTTTTATAGGTATGTCGTCCTAGGTTTTTATAACCCCTTTTAGGTTAGGTATATATAATGGAATATGCGATATGTATATAATACTTAGGTCAAGCACACAAACGCATTAGTGGGATAGTTGATGTCTTGATGATAGATTCATATTTTATTTGATGAAAAAACTTACGGTCTAAGCCGATTTTTGTGGGTGAAGTACGAGTCAATTTTAAAATTTATGTTCGAGATTCGTAGTTCTCTATTTCTATAATATTATTTTTAAAATTCAAATTGAATTCTATTATTAAAGAAATAATGTGTCTTGTTATTATATCAAACTTTTCTAGGTAGTGTAAGCCGACTTTTGTTCCTATTACATAATTACTTTATTTATTCTTTATTAGTTTGAAGTTTTGAACTGCACGAGTGTCGGAGTGTGGGGACAAACTTTACTTATTCTACTAATAAAATAAGGATTCTGCATATGGATGTTTTTAAAACACTTGTTAAAAGTTAATTAAATTATTATTTTTAATAGTATTTTACATTAAATAGATAAAAAAATAATTTCATGAAGGTGAATTTAATTAAATGATGTAATATTAATTTAAAGTATGGTATGTTTAAGCGATAGATATGATTGTTAAACTTTTTCCCTAGAGAATTTTTTTGCAGCAGCCGATCTCTTTAAAACCTAGTTTTCTTTCTCTTAAAGTGCACTGGCTGATCTCTTTTGCTTTTATTTTCCTTTAAACACCGGCGGCGGTACCAGTTTTAATACTGGTTGTTGCCGCCGAGATTTATCATTTTGTTTATTTTATTTTTTAGTTTTCAATAAATTGTTCTGCTCTTGTGGCACGATCTATTCTACCATATGGTACGTTTTTCTTTTTGTTTTGTTTTCATTAGAGTTGGATCTGACGACGCCACGACTGATCAAGATGACGCTTTTTTATAATCATGGTGATCTTCCCTACTATGGACCCTCGATTTAAATTTGGATACGCGGTTTGCGCTCGTGGATAATTATTTACGACGCTCGGCTCTGATTAGCGGTTCTCGGTGGTCTTTCAATAGCTTAATCCCCTTTTGTGGTTTGTTTGCCGATGCAGTCAAATTTGTTCGTGTCTATTTTTCGATAGAGTCTTTTGGATAGGTTTTTAACCTTTTCATGTTTGGTCATTGTATGATCTTAAGTGGCTAGTTTTAAGAAAATGTCCAAATTATGTTTTTTAGTTTACAATGATAATTGTAAACGATTATTGTAATTTTGGATATTTTCTTGTTTAATAAAATTAGCGACTTCTATTAAAAAAAATAATTCATGTAATAAATAAGATTGATTGCACACATTTTAATTAAGTTCACCTCATAAATTTAACGAATTTTTAACTATTAAAAATAATTATTTTGCTCATTAATTTTCTAATGTAACGCGACGTTTTTACTTATTTTAGAGATACATGGATAAAAATGGCTCCATAGTAATATGATATTGTGCTATAAGAAAACTATACAGAACTTTAACTCGTTAAATGCCATGATATAATTACTTAAAACCAATAAGTGATTTCAATAAATGAGCAATTTTATCTAAAAGATATTTGTGTCTTATTAAAAAGTTAAAAAATATGAACAAATATTACTTACAATTCATTGGAATTTAATTTACTAAGATATATCACTAAGGCATTGGAAAGGGTTGTGACCTTTACAAAATTTTAGTATAATGATACTTTCAAGTTTTTTATATAATTTAAATATTTTGAAATAAAATATTTGTTTTTCTTATTTTTTAAATTTAAGTATTTAATTTTGATGTAAAATAATTTAATCACCCTCAAAATTTGATACTAATTCTCTCAAACAAGTGGTCTTTATTTTATTTGGTGAAAATACTAACTTGTCTATTTTTTATTTTGGTAAGCAGCAAAAGAACAAAAACATATAGTGCAGCCCGTGTAGTATTCCTGTTCTTGAGAGTTTGGGCTAAACATTAATATAAGCCGTCCAATTGGAGCATATGGAAGCAAGAAGAATATAAACATTAATATATGTCGCCAATGTACTTTCTCTTTTCCCTTAATTTTATAATTTCCAATCTCAGTGTCCTCCAACCGGTGAGGAAGTGGAAACTCTCATGCAGTCATGCACATGGCCTCTCCAAATTTTGAATAGTATATTTGCAACTTGCCCCAGAAGAGGCTATAAATACCACAGCTCTAACTAAACCCCTTAAACCACTTGCTCATACATCTCTAATTAGCTTTTGCTTTGCTTTCCTGTGCATGAACATGGCAAGTTTTAAGGTAAAAAATGTCTGTGTTCTCTTCCTTGTTTTGATAATCTGTCAGAATATGTTGGTTGAAGGCAGGCATTTAAGGAGTAAGTCATCTTGCAAGAAATGCTCGACGCAACCGGATGGCAACACTTTTAAGGTACCGGGGAATGGGAATCATAGCGTCGGTTCAGGTGTAGAGCGAAGCAGTAAGGTCGAGAATATCGATGATTTTCGACCAACAGCACCGGGTCATAGTCCGGGTGCGGGTCACTCCATTCATACTTGATATTTTGTGCCTCAACAATATTGGCTGAGTCGAGTGTTAGTGGATTTACTGAAAATGGACTATTCTAATTCCTTTAAAATCCAGAATATTTATTCATCAAAAGCTTTCATTGTATCTCCACTTTCTTTTAATGTAATTAATTAGTATTTGTTTCGTTAAAAGAGACCTTTTTTCTTCTTCTTTTGAAGTTGAGTAATGAATTAAAGATGCACCCGTAAACAAAATAGATGCGTAGAGGACAATTATTTAGAAAGGGATGCACGAGTTCTACGTATCAACAAAATTCTTCATTGAGGTTGAAATTAACTGCAATGAACTTTAAATTTTCACTTATCATATTGATTTAAATTTTTAAATAAATTCGACAAGATTTGAACACGTGACATTTTATATTCAAAACAAACGTACTACCTCCAAAATGTGGTATATCCCTTTCAATTCCTACATTATCATTATAAAGAATCATTGTCTTGTTTTCCACTCTTATTTCATCTATTTACATACAAAAATTATTTTTCCATTTCTTTTTTGATCTCATATTATAAAACAAAATAATAAATAAATATTTAAATTTTAATATTGTGTAATGGTTATTTTAATCCGCTCTTATCATACTCAAATTCAAGTTAATTATTTATGACAATAAAATTTGAGTCTAATATTACTCAAAATCAATAAAAAAAAATTAAAATTGATACACGAGTTTGCGATTATTAATTTTACTTGTGATCTTTAATATTTCAAACACAAAATCTATTTATTTATCCGATCATGAAATTGAAATTAGAATAATTCCTTAATAAGAGTTGATTATTTGAAACTAATTGAATGATCAAAATATAAATTTGCACTCTTATAATTTAATTTTAACTTGGTAATAATTAAAGTACTAATTATGTTTATTGTTTAACTATTAAATTTTGTTGTTAAAAAACTCTAGAGCATGCGGTTAAAAGCTCTCAGTTGACATTCTTCTAGTATTAAAAAGTAGAGATCAATGAGCGGAGAGGGGGGAATGGCCGCCGGCGGCACTGGACAGTCTTTGTGGGTAAGATATCGGAAACGTTACATTGGAAAGGCTTATGGCAAGTGTTTGATAGGCATGGCGTGGTGCTCGACGCTTTTATCCCTCGGAAAAGGGCAAAGGATGGAGGGAGGTTTGGTTTTGTGAGGATGGCGAGTAAGGCAGATGCCGATCGGGCAATAGAACGTTTGAACAATAAATGGATATATGGGTCTCGATTGGTGGTGAGTATGGCAAGATTCGCGGATCAGGGATCGTCCAGAATTAGGGGATTGGGTGAGGTTGATCGGAAGAATGGTGATGAAAATGGGCCATCGGAAAGACATAGTGTAAATTCGAAAAGGATTCATATAACGGCAAAGGTAATTCAAGGGAGTGTGGATGCAGCAAAAGAGAAGATCCTCAAATTCTGTATGGTGGGTTGGTGTCGTCGGCATTGAAGTTTGAAGGAATTGGCGTCGAGGATGGATATTGCGGATCGCCAAGGATTGTCCATTTTGAGAATTGCTGGACCGGCAATTTTGCTAATGTTCAGGGATGCACAATCGATGGCAGAGGTGCTGGAAAAGACGAGCTTTAGTGAGTGTTTTTCAAAGCTCGAACGGTGGGATCCGGGGATGACAATAAAGACTCGACGGGCATGGCTTTCCGTCCGAGGCGTACCAATTCACGCTTGGTCAAGTGAGACATTCGATAACATCGCAAAGACGTGGGGTTTGCTTGTTCGAATGGCGGACAACACATCATCGCCAACATCGTTCGAATGCGGCTGGTTATTGATTGAGACGGATTCGATGGAATCCATTGAGACTCGAATGGTGTTGGATGTCGGGGGAATTTTGCATCCCATTTTCGTCAAGGAGGTGCCCATCTTTGGGCCCCCTGCAGATTGCGAATGCACGAAGACAAACGATACTAGTACCGACGGATCATCGGATTGTAGTACGTCGGAGTATGTGCCGGAATCGAACATAAGAGATGAAGATCAACATGAAACACCCGGGGATGTAGGCACAGGGTTGCAAGACTGGAGATGTAACCAGCTATGGAATGATGGTGAACGGGGGGATCATGTTGTCGATGATGACACACCGGCTGCCGCGCCTGGGTGTATCATACCGGTTCTGTCGCACAGTGGCTTGATGGTGGACGGCAATGCTGTCGGGCAGGAAGGAGTTTCACAGGTAATAGGACTGTGTGATATTCAAAAGAGCCCTAGAGTTATAGAATTTCAAAACTCTGAAACTGTAGAGGGTGACCCGATCAAGCAACCTCCAGTGATTGAACAAAACAAGCAAGTTACTATATCCGATATTCACAATCAGCAGGGGAACCGGTGACTGGGAATTGCGTATCGAATGATTTGGTCTCCGTCCCAATTGCGACAGCCACTGTTAATCAAAGCGGTTTGATTCCAATTCTTGTAGAACAGCTGGGCGGTGATTTGGCAGCACGCCAAAGTGGTGAGAAAGACCCTGCTATTCCTATTTGGATCAATGGGGTGTTAAAGAAAACCAAGTGAACGCATTATCCGGGGTGGTGAAAAGTCTGAAGCAAGGAAGGGGTCGACCGAAGAAGAGCGGTGGCTGTGAATCACAAGTTATTGTTGCTGATGCTTCGCTAACAGATTCGGATTTCCATCGTCGGCAGCAAGCACTGTATCGTGAAGCTACAACGACTGCGGCATTGGGTAATCTCGTGGGGGTGACGTCTTTGGGTCGAGAGGAAGAAATTTTACAGGATTTGTCACGAGTGCTGCAAGGTGGCATTCGAAAATTGTAACAATGCGAATGATGAGCTGGAATGTCAGGGGGTTGGGTTCGTTGTTGAAGTGTAGACGGGTGGGGGAGGTTATTAGGAAGCAGCGTTTTGACATGGTGTTAATGCAGGAATCGAAGTTGGAGGAGATATTGTCGTCGGTTGTTGCTGGAATGTGGTACAGTGATGGTTTTGAGTTCTCCTTTTCACCATCCGTGGGGGCGTCGGGCGGTTTATTAGTGATATGGGAAGGCGATCGCTTTGTGCTGGAAGCGGTTGAAGTGGAGAGGTATTTTATTATGCTGCATGGGCGATGGCAGCCAGAGGATTTTGTGTGCTGTGTCATGGCGATATATGCACCTTGTGATGTTTCGGAACAGGAAGTTTTATGGTAACGCTTATTGACAGTGATTGGAGGTTATTCGGGACCATGGTGTGTTGCGGGCGACTTTAATTCGGTGCTGCGACCGTCAGAGAGAACTGGTTGTAGCATAATGTCGAGAGGTATGGTTTCTTTTGCTTCATTTGTGAATGCCGCAAGCTTGATAGATATACCGTTGCACGGAAAACAGTTTACTTGGTTTGGTAGAGAGAATCGAAAGAGTAGAATAGATAGATATCTTGTCTCCGCAAGGTGGTTGGACTGTTTCGCTAGGATTTATCAGTTGTCCTTGCCGAGAGGCATTTCGGACCATGCTCCTATTTTATTAATGTGCGATGATGTTGACTGGGGCCCTAGGCCTTTCCGGTTTATTAATGTATGGTTGGATGAGAGACGGAATGTTAGTCGTATGGTAGAGGAATGGTGCCGTTTGACAAGTATGGGAGTCGGCAATACTAACATTTCGGTTAAGCTCAGACATATGAAAAACTTTCTGCGCCAATGGAACAAAACGGTCTTCGGGGATGTTGAGAAGGAAATTTCCCACATTCAAAGCCGTATTGAATGCTTGGATAATGGTGAGGAGGAGCTGGCCGTGGGGGAGGGAGATGAGCTGTGTGATCGAAAGTGAGCTTGGTTGCAAGCTTTGTGGCGTGCGATTCGTAGAAAATAATCAATGTGGAGACAAAAGTCGCGAGCGACTTGGCTGAAATTGGGTGATCGGAACACTGCGTTTTTTCACAGGGCAGCGAAGTTGCGTGCGATACGCAATTCTATTGTGGGGTTGACTATTGGTGGAGTTTGGGTCACTGATCCGATAAAATTACGTAAACATGTTGTGAGCTTTTTCTCTAAGCATTTCGCTGCGGAAGAGAGATCATGTAGTTGGGTGTTCGAGGGAGCTTTTAGCAGGGTAAGTGTAGCTGAGAATTTGTCTTTGATTGCGCCGTTTTCTTCTGATGAGGCATGGATGGTCGTGCGAGGGAGTGAGGGGTCGAAGTCTCCGGGTCCGGATGGATACAGTATGGAGTTCTTCAAGCGGTGTTGGGAGGTTTTAAGTGGTGATGTGGAACGGTTTTTGGCGACTTTTTTCTCAACCGGTAAGCTGCCTGTAGGTGTTAATAACACTTTTATTGTGTTGTTACCTAAAGTGGATTCTCCGGTGTCTTTGCATGAGTACCGACCGATCAGCCTGTTAAACTCAATATATAAAATTCTGGCGAAAATTTTAGCTAAGAGGCTGCAAGGGGTGTTGGGCGGTTTGATCAGTGACCATCAGTCAGCTTTTGTCCGCGGTCGACAGATAGTGGATGGGATATTGTTGGCCAATGAAGCAATACATTCTATGCGGCAAAATCAGGTGGGGGGATGTGTGCTGAAGCTCGATTTTGCGAAGGCCTATGATTGTGTCCGATGGGAGTTCTTGGATCAAATCATGTGCTCGATGGGTTTTAGTGAGACGTGGCGGGGATGGGTGAGGGAGTGTATTGGAACTGTTCGGTTGTCTGTTTTGCTCAATGGGAGCGCGACAAAGGAGTTTGACATGGGACGAGGACTGCGACAGGGCTATCCATTGTCGCCATTATTATTTGTCATAGTTGCTGAGGCTTTGCATCGGTTGCTAGTACAAGCGGAGATAATGGGGCTGATTCGTGGGGTGACAGTGGCTCCGGGGGTGACGTTGACACACCTTCAGTTCGCTGATGATACAGTTCTATTTTTTGAAGCATCAGTTGACGTGGCATTGAACATTCGCAGGCTTCTCTGCTGCTTCCAGGTGTGTTCAGGTTTGCGCATTAATTTTACAAAGTCATCTCTTTACTCGATTGGGGTGGATGGGGAGTTGGTAGCTTCCATGGCAGATGTATTGTGTTGTCGTCAGGGGGAGTTACCGTTTGTGTACTTGGGCTTGCCACTGGGGGTGAATCCGCGAAACATAGTTGTATGGGAGCCTGTCATTGCATCTGTTCGCCGAAAGCTTGCAGGTTGGAAGAGGACATCGTTATCGTTTGCGGCACGCGTCACTTTGGTAAACTCTGTCCTCTCCTCACTTCCAGTTTATTATATGGGCTTGTTTCGTGTGCCGAAAGGGGTAATTGCTGCCATTGATAAATTGAGGCGAGCTTTCTTATAGGGTGGGGTCAATCTGCAGCGCAAAATGAGCAGAGTGAGCTGGAGTTTGGTGTGCCGCCCTCGCCATCTTGGCGGATTGGGGGTGGCTGATTTGGAGATCCGTAATAAGGCACTTTTGGCGAAGTGGTCGTGGAGATATGCGAGTGATGTAACATCGTTGTGGCGAGCTATTATTGTCTCCAAGTATGGGGAGGCGGCTCAATGGTGGAGGTTTAATAACTCGGCTAGGGGACCGATGTCTGTAGTTTGGAAACAGATTGTGCAGACTGTTAGCTCGGAGGGTGTGCAAAAACATATGGGTGAAAATCGGTTTCTTTGGAAGGTGGGCTCGGGGGAACGAGTGCTATTTTGGTTTGATGCTTGGTGTTTTGAGCAGTCGCTAAAAGATGTTTTCCCTCGCCTTTTCTCGCTTGTGATTGATCGGTTAGCACTAGTAGTGGACGTTGCTGTAGAGGGACATTTTCAGCATGATAGGTGGGGGGATTTATTTCGCCGGAGCCTACATTCTTTTGAGGTGCGGCAACTACAGGATCTTCGGTCTTTGGTGTGCTGTGTACAGTTGCGACGAGGTGAGCTGGATACACTTGTCTGGACGCCGGATAAACATGGCATTTTCTCTGTTAAAGGGCTGTCTCACTTGCTTATGCTGGACAAGGCGGGAGAGAGTGACTTTGGGGACTGCTTTGCGTGGAAGGTTTTGGTTCCCCCAAAGGTTCAGGCGTTCATGTGGTTCGCTTGGTTGCGTCGGTTGCCCACATTTGCGTTTCTGCGGATGCGTGGGATCGATTTGGGCGAACGCCAAGGCTTATGTAGATGGTGCCGCGCGTCGGAGGAAGACATTGAGCATTTATTTTATTCATGCCCGTTTGCACAAGGTTTGTGGAATTGGTTTCGAGGGTGGTGAGCGATTTCTTTGCCTTTGCCGAAATCATTAGCAGACTTCTTGCTTCCGGATATGCATTGTTCGTTTACAGGCACTTTGAGAAAGCTATGGGTGTCGAGTGTCGCGGCATTGATGTGGTCATTGTGGCTTGCGCGCAATGACTTTGTGTTTAATGGTAAGTTTATCCCGGCAGCGGAGATAGGTTTCTTGGTAAAGCTACGTTCCTTTTATTGGGTGAAGACCCTAAAGGAGGGGCTATCGGTTAGTGAGGCTATTTGGTGGGACTGTCCGAGTTTGTATCGGGAAGGGTTGGTTAAACCGTTGGTCCGGTTGGGAGTGTATTGGGAACCACCGATCGGGGAAACCTTAAAGTTTTCAGTGGATGGTTCTGCTCGTGGGAAGCCGGGGCCTGCGGGTTTCGGGGGAGTGCTGCGGGATGCTCAGAGTCGTATCCTCGCTTTGTTTTCAGGGCCGCTTGGTTCGCTTGATTCTAATGTTGCCGAGATTCGGGCGATAGCTTTTGCTTTGGAGTACTTTGTTGCGTCTAAATGGGCTGATCGTCCTCTTATTGTTGAGTCGGATTCCAAAGTGGCAATTGGGTGGGTGTTGCAGGTGGAGCGACGCCCGTGGCGATTATGGGAGTACTTTCGTGTGATTGACCGTGCAACTTTGTCATTAGGATTTGTGTGCTTTTCTCATATTTTTCGGGAGGCGAATGGACTGGCTGACGCGTTAGCAAAGGAAGGGGTGTCTCGTGTTTCACTATTTCATGCTTCGATCTGATTTTGTAAGGGGAGGGGTCCTTGTTTTAAGTCGACATGTCGTACTCTTTTCCTCCGTTAGAATTAGGGAGGTTTTTGACGAGGCGCATGTTTCGACTTGCGTTGTATATTTTTTCATTAATAATATACATCGCTTGCTGATAAAAAAAAAACATTCTTCTAGTATTACGGGAAGTAAATTTAATTGGTTGCTCTGCTTGATTGATTGTGTTTAATTGTAAAGAAATTTATCCTTGTTCAGTCCATTTGATGAGACCCTCTATGTGTCATTGATCCTTGATCCTTGTCCCGCACAGGTAGAACATCTTTTGGGCCGATATTATTTCACCAATCAAATTGTTGTTGGTGGAGAAGTTCAGTACTGATAAGTGATGAGGAACAATCTTTCTGGTGTTGAATGGTTACATTTGAGGGGATTCGGAAGGTCAGTTTCTCTTGTCCTGTTTGAGGACTCAGATCCCGCACAGTGTAGAGTTTAACCTTAACTTCCCTACTTATCTGAACTCTCCTCCATAAATGTTTTTTAACATGGACGAGACTACTTATGCATGTTCTCAACCATTTTCGAAAGAGCTGTATGCCAAGAACACTCTCGACTTACGGCTACCAGCCGGATTTTTCAGCAGCTATGGAACATAGAGATCTTGAATTGGCTTTGGCTACAGGCATTTTTGCCTTACCCATGAAGGCAACTCTCCCTGTTTATATGCTTAATCTTTGTAAGAGATCAGTGTTGTGGATGTGGCTAAAGAAACACTATTCCAATTCTTCTTTCTGCTGTATTCTGTTTCCTTGTTCACCAAGCAATGGTCTTGGGCTCCCAAGATTACTTTTCCAAGAGTGAGGAGAAGAACTTGATCGCTACTATCAGGACCGAAGGAAAGTCTTGTCGTAAATGGTCACTCTCTCCTGATGTGGACCGACCTGTGAGAGTGTCGAGTTTCCGGACCTATTTCCAAACAAAATTTGTTAGGAGCTAAGGTTTTCTGTGGAACATGGTAGCAATTACTGGCTCTATATGTTTAACATAAAAGTTTTGACATGGTTAATGCCTTGAGTGCATCACTGCACTTCATTTTACAAAGAGTACGCATAAAGGCGAATAAAGAACCTACTACGGTGGATCTCTGTACATTTGTACCTATGAACATGCTTAGTTGAGTTCATGGACTTTTAAACCTGTGCATACATTCCTTCCTTTTGTTTTATTTTTGTGATATATTATTTAATGAAGTGGAAACTAATAAAGGAACTACTAACTTTTTATTGTCTGCTGAATGTAGTGGGGACATTGGAATGGGAAAGCTCATATACTTCCTACCTTAGTCAGCTGCCAAAGTGTGTGCTGTACAGGCACGCACAAGTTCAGAACCTTACCGTCGGCAAGGTACGCATTCCATATAAAAACTGTCTGAATGCCATAGCTTTCTCATTATAATGATTCTGATTTCTGAACATTGAATGAACATAGAGATAAGGTGCATTTTCACATCTTGAGACAATGATGTGGACAAGACAGGATTGTCATCTGTTTTGAGCCAGAATGGAGCAAACATTAGGACAAGTTTATTGTGAACCAAACCGTATTGATACCGGAACTTCCGGGGGGACCATCGTCTGTCGAAAGTTCCATAACCAAGCCAACCAAACAAAATCTAAGCCCCCAATCATTTCATTTTCTTTGGTGGTGGTGATCACTCTCATTCATATAAGGCGTGAAATTCTGAGTCTGGCTTATTGTTGGTTAAACCGTGCAAGCAGATGAAATTTCTTTTAGGTAAATCCTTGTTATTTTTTTCATTCCAGACTGTAAGCAGGCTCTGTGTTGGTGCATGGTGGTCCAGTTCTGTAGGTGTCCATTTGGACCATGGGGTACAGCCAACTGGGAAAGTGATCCATCGGGCTTTTCCTTTTGGGGACCTCTCTGTACCCATATAAGATATTGCATACAAATATACAGGCACGCTGATCTGGACAATGGTGTTTCTATTTATTATGAGTCGGTAAAAATTCTACTACTATAGCACAGTTTGCCATTTATCACATGTGTATATATCATTCTTCTGGTAAAGAGAAAAATGGATAGAAAATCAGTAGTGGAATTGTTTGCTCGCCATGTCCCTCGTAAATTGATTTCTGCCTTTTGGTCATGCAAGAGGAATGGATCACCACTTTTGTGTTTTGTTCCTATATGTCCTGTATTATAAGTGTTGTATACATCCAAGCTACAGGATGGAAATCGTCAGCCTCTTTATTATGTCTCCTTTTATGCCCCACTTTAAAATAGTGGGTTTATAGTTTATAGTTAGGGTGTAGGGTTTAGGGTGTGAAAATTAAGGTTAGGGTTTAGAATTTAATAAAAAATTAATTTTTAGTGTGGGGCATAGAAGGGGGCATAATTAGGTACATAGGATTTTTACCCCAAGCTACACTCCTTTGTTTTAGTAAGTTTTAACATGTCTTTTTACATTTTGAAAAAAGTATAAGAGTCTTTCTTAGTGATTTCATTAAAAAAATAAAATATTGTTATTATTAAGAGATTTTAGTTCGAGCAGTTTATTCGCTATATATGTGACCATCTATCATGAGCTCACATCAAATGCTAAAAAAATAAAGATTTAATGAAAATAAGATACGGATATACAATGTTAAAAATAATCAAAGTATGATATGATGTAATACACAAATATACCAACTGTCACCTCTTCAAAAGCTTATTTGTTCACCTAATTCTTGGTCCTTTTGGAGATAGAACCTTATCTTTTTGCATGTGGATCTGCTTAACCCCTCTTTGTTTTTCATTGGCATTGGCATTGCATCAAATTTAAGCATTTATTCCCACTTTTTTCCTACTTGGAACCTCATTCCCCCAAAATTCCAAAGTGGCTCTCACCTTGTTTAGGACCACCCAAAAGAGAAGTTATATTGAATGAAGTGGTAGCTTGAGAATATTGGGACCATCTCTTACCTTTATTAGTTTTAGACTCTAGTTGTTTCCCTTCTTTTTTGGGGGGGTCTAAACCATAGTTTACAGCTTGTATTTAGATCTTCCTTTGTTCTTTTATGTGTTATGTCTTTAAGCTAATTGTCTATTGAATTCTCAAACATGTGATTTCTTTCCCTCTCTAGTGTGTGAGCTCAAGTTATAGGAGATTTTAATGTTCCCATCTTTATGCTAAAAGTTACTTTGGATTTTCCTTTCCAATGGGGTCTATCTAAGCTTCAAATTTGTTTTGAGCCAAAACATAGGGTTGGAATATCTTTTGAGGGAATTCAATAATTTCATTCCAAAATTGCAAACTATAGTAGATAGTTCATTATTTAGCAAAGCAACAAAGTTGAGAATATAGATATTGAGATTCGAATATCATATTTGTTTAACATCATTTCTTAAAAGCGGAAATATGAATTTAACATATGATGAAGGTTATCAAAGCTATATAGCATTTTAATTGGGACGAGAAAAGTCAAGTCACATTTCTATTTTACAAGAAAGTTGGATTGAAACTTACGATTCCTAAAGTATAATATGTGCACTTAAAATTATTGGTGACCGAATTCATTGAGTAGTTCCAGTAAATAAAGAAATATTATTATTCTTAAAAGAATGTTAAAAAATTTATTGGTGACATGTAGACATATTTATGTGTTAAAGAAATTAACATTTTATCTTAATTCTAATAGTTTAAGTTCCAGTTTTGTTTATATCTTCAATAAATTATCCTAAGCATAGTAATTCTTTGCAATCAAAAAGTAGACTTTTAAAAAAATATCTAGACATTTTATTATGAAAAGTAAACCTAAAAAAATATGTACTCCAATATTTAAGTTGTATCTAAAATGACTAGATATTGGATTGGGTGAATGGCTGTGCTTGAAAGCACATGAACACTCACGTGCTTCTGCTACTAAAAAGTAAAAACTATCATTCAATTTAATCCATATGCACATTGTACACTGATGGCTAATCATATATATATATATATATATATATATATATATATATATTTATATATAACGCCTTGGGAATGTCTATCTCAAAACTTTACTTTAAAGCTGCTCACCTTTTTTTCTTTAAATAATCCATGTAAAAGCATGGTATATGTACATAATCACATTCAATACAATATGATTAAACAATGTTAATATAATGTATTAAGGTTTGAGCGTGGCAATAATTTCTATATTAATAGACATTTCTCCAAAAATATCAAAGAATATTTTTTATGTAAGATTTTCTGTATCTATTTTATTTATCAAATAATTCGAATCACACATCTTAAATATTTATTAGGAATGTTTCTTTAATCTAATTTACTCAATTTATAAGGTTAAAATTTAAATATTAACTATATTTAAAAAATCATATCTTATATTACTGAACCAATTGAAATACATGTAATTTTTTATTTTATTTTCTTTGGGAGGAATCAATTTCCATGAAATTCTTGGCTATCTATCTTCATTTCCTCAAACATCAATCATTCACAACAAGAGAGCAGCTTTAATTATTTATCATTAAATTCTTTAGACCCTTGATAAGTAATGTCTAAATCTTGGTTTTTTCTTTTATTTTTACATAAATAAAATACTATTTATTATAAGGTCGTCTATACCTATACACACAATACATTAATGAAAAGCGTAAGAAAAGATCCAAAATGAATGAATTATTATATGAGTGTAAAAGTAACCCGAAAGCAAAGGACCCGCGTATCAGCTTCCCTTCATCATTAATTGCCACGTTGGGTTGCTTACTTACAAAGCCAATTTATTTTTTTGTATTACATAAATAAAACAAATACAAAATAATAATTATTTGATAATTGTTAATATGATCATTGTTAATTTTCAAAAAAAAATATGATAATTGTTTAAAAAAGTTAATGTCATTATTTGGGTTGATGGACATGATAGAAATTTTTGACAATTTACTTTTTTTATTTAAATGTAGAATTATAGACAGAAAAAATATGTGAAAAGGGGAGTGAGGAAGATAATGAACAATGGCTTGAGGTACTAGAGAGAGCCTCTTAGTCTAGCCAATGTGGGTATTTATGTCTTGTTAAAAAAAGTGAATATTTATCTTCCAAAATTATAGGCGGGATAAAAATTTTATGTTTTTTTTCGGTGTTTTTATTTATGCTTCAACATTAAAAAAGACTACAAAATTAAATTTTAAATCCTAACTTTAAATTCTAAATCATAAACTCTATACCTTATACTCTACAAAAATACACCCTACCCTAAATTCTCTAAACCCCAACCTAAAATCCTAAACTCTATACTCTAAACTTAATTTTGAGCGTGAGGGCACAAATAAGAGCACTAAAAAGGGGCAGAGGATTTCTATCCATAGGTGGGTGGGTTTCAATACTACGAATGATAACTACCGATAGGTTGATAGTACCATAGGTTAGGTCGTGAGATGATAGAATTAGCTGATGGGCTAAATGAACTTGGCATTATAGTGGGAGTTCTGGACAGACGCAATAGGAGCGACCGCACAGGGTCCCCAATAGAGAGGGCCCAAAATAGAAAATTTAAATTAAACTAAATTAAATATTTGTAAAAAAATTATAGATTTATATATGTAATTATGTGTATTTATATTTATTTGTGTTATAAGTTAATTTTATGTATTAAAATTTTTTTTAAAAAAAATAATTTATATCTCTTATTAATTATAAATTAAAGATCGTATTTTAATATATTGTACAAGGCTTCCAAAATATTTGAACCACCCCTGCATGACAACCATAACGTTGGAGAATAGGATAAGATTGCCTCCAGAAGCTTCAAAAATCACATGTACAAGAGTGAATGTGAAAGACTTGAAGATAGAACTACAATAATTTGATATTAAAAAACATGCATATAATGATATAACCTTTTAATTTAATTTGTAAAGTTAAAATTTTCACTTAACTATAATTAGGATAAATAATTTAAATTGACTTCTAAATTAAAAATAATCGAGGTTTTGTATTCAATACACAGACATAAAAACAAGTTTTTCAAACATTTCGACTAAACTAATCCATTCTGATACGTCTATTTTTATTTTTTTGGCATTGACATGTCTATTTGGGTCATTAAATTAAAATTAATTTTATATATATATATAAAACAATTCGAAGCAATATATAAAGAAAGAGATATATTAAAAAAGGAAAAAGAAATAGAAGATGACAAAAGCCTCTCTCATGATCTCATAAGGAAGCTGATGAACTGAACATGAAGAAGAAGAAGCAGCAGCAGCAGTGAATGACTCTCGTCTTCACTCTATCACTTTTTAAATAAACAAAATTTTGTTTTTATTAATAAAAGAAATAATATCATGAAGATTTCATCAATCAATAAATAATTATATAAATGCAGTATTTAATATCTTTCGCACTGGTTTGTCCATCTGTTACGCCATTCTTGGATGGATTCAATAGCGATTCCAAGCTCAAATCCTCGTCGTTTTCTTTGCTTATTCACTCTTTTCAATACTTTTATATTAATATTTTATAATAATATAAAAATCTGATCTTTTTTTTACTATATAAATAAACCAAAACTTGCAATGTAAAAAACCCATGCAGGCATTGTTTCCTGGTCGCTTTACTTTCAAGTTTTCCCGCTCTGTAACTTAGAAATAAACAAAGGGTATTCAAAGAAATTTCCTTTCTTTATCCTTTTTCTTTTAATTTCGTCTCAGGGCAATTTCAATGGCTGTTGCTTTGTTTCCTTACTTTTTGCTTGCATTGTTTCTTTCAGGTCATGGAAATATTATTAGTAGTAAAAGACTAAGTGTAGATATTGTTGGGTTGTTTGATTTCTGTATTTAAATCGAGAGAAGAAGAAGAAGATGAACACAAGAGTCCGCACCGCCCTTCACTCCATGAAAGCTCCTTTAAATCATGACAGACACAACAATAAAGTAGCTTCTCTCTTCTCTTTTTCCCTCTTTTCTTTTTACCTTTAATTTGTGTTTTTACAAGATTTGGGTTTTTGTTAATTGTTGGTTTGAATGTCCAAACTCTGATTATTTGGGGATTAAAAGTTGAAACTTTGAATTGTTTTTGGTTTGAACATTTTGGAATTGTTTTAATTTCACACCTTTTTTTTTTCTTTTTTGCTGTATTATTGCGTGTGTCATAAAAAAAGAGGAGTAGGGAAGCACTTTTGATCCAAAAATCTGAAGTGTGACCTTACACTTGTATCAAGAAAGGAATAGTGTATTCTTTAAGTTTCTTTCTTTCAATTATTTCTTTGTATGAATCCTTTTCATTAACTGTAAATTCACCATTTTTCTTTTCCTTTGGATTATACAAAGAAGGAGAAGATGGAGAAGAGTCAGGGAAGTAGAACACTTGGTACCAGCAAAGCAGTCACAAATAGGAGAAGATCAAACAGGGAAAGGAAAATCGCCTTATTACAAGATGTAACCAAAATAAATTATACTCTCTTTTAGTCTATTCAATTGATTTCCTCTTGGTTTTTTGCTTGCATTTTTGTTTTTTTACAAATTTGAGGTGTTATTGGTGAAATTTGCAGGTTGATAAGCTAAAAAGGAAGCTTAGACATGAAGAGAATGTGCATAGAGCTTTGGAGAGAGCTTTTACCAGACCTTTAGGGGCACTTCCTCGGCTTCCTCCTTATCTACCTCCATATGTAAGCCTGGCTTAAACTGCATGCTACATTTGCGGAATAATTGTTCAGATACTTGAAAATTGGATTTTTTTTACATGTTTTATGTAAATTTTGGATTCGAGAGTGAATTGTTTTTGTTTTCTGAGGGGTTTTCAGACACTAGAATTACTTGCTGAGGTAGCTGTTTTGGAAGAGGAAGTTGTTAGGCTTGAAGAGCAAGTGGTGAGTTTTAGGCAAGGGCTTTATCAAGAAGCTGTCTATGCAACTTCCAAGAGGACTGCGGAGAATTCGAATGAATCCACCATCGAGCAGTCTCCGGTTCGAAGTACTAAACACCAGCGCTCCAAGTCTTTGTCTGTAAACGAGATGAGTCCTGTACCAACCATTTCCAGGCCTCAACCATCTCTTTCCAGAAGTGTATCAAGCAGAAAGCTATTGCCTCCGGATACTAGTCATGATCGATCGGTACAGTGCTTTAGCAGGCCGACAAATGGGAGACAAGCTTCCGCAAAATCCAATTCTGCTTCTGGAGATGTCAGAGGAAAAGAAAACCAATCATTTGCCAATGCTTTGAAGGATAAACAATCTCCAGATAAGAAAGTTACCAACATTGTGACTCCAGTAAAGAGACTTCCAATCAAGCTCGAAGCAATAAATAAATGTTCGGATCCTCTTAAGGTGCAGGTATGTACTGATTTCTGGTTAAAAGAAGAGCCGTACTTCACTTCATTGCAGTTTTATGAATTGTGGGTTTTTTTGACCGTCCAGCTAGATGGTAGATTAGCAAACCAAGAAAGTGCACAAGGAAGTCCTCCTAGTTCTTCGGACAATAAAATGTTGGAAGCCGACTTTACACCGAACAAAATATCTGAGGATATTGTAAGGTGCTTATTTAGCATTTTTGCAAGGTTGAGCACCTTGAAAGATAAAGTGGTGGAATCTGGTACTTCACCTAGAGAGAGTGAATTCCAAGACCCTTACGGTATATGTTCAGATATGAAAGATGGAGATATTGGCCCCTATAAACATCTTTGTGCAATTGAAGCAAAAACAGTTGACCTTAACCGGACTACGAATGCTTTGTTTCTTATCCATAAACTAAAGTATGTTCTTGGGATGGTTTCTCTTGCATGATATCTTAATTGTGACATTTCTACTCAAAGCCTATATATGTGATTATTATTTCAGGTTTCTACTCGGGAAGCTAGCCTCTGTCAATTTAGAGGGTCTCAACCACCAGCAGAAGCTTGCATTTTGGATAAACACTTATAATTCCTGTATTATGAATGTAAGAATGTTCATTTTGATTAAAAATTTAATACATTCCGGGGTCAAGAAAACTTTGTTGAGCTTAATATGCAATAAGCAAAAGCATAACTCTTATGCAATGTGTCTGTTAGGCAATTCTGGAGCATGGGGTTCCTGAGTTTCCTGAAACAGTTGTGGCACTAATGCAAAAGGTATGTTTCATTCATATTTGATGCTATTATTTCCATTTTTTTCTTTTCCACCGGATGCTATTATCGGCGCCATTGTGTTCCATGCTCATACATTTACGGCTGCATTTTAGATAATGGTTACTATTTTGAGTTTATTGTTGACATCAGCTTTTGGACTCTTTGACTTAAAATTTGTCTGTGTTTATGGCTGCCTCAGGCTACAATAACTGTGGGAGGACACTTGCTAAATGCAATAACCATTGAGCATTTTATATTAAGGCTGCCTTTCCATTTGAAATTTGTAAGTATAAAAACATTGTTCTTCTTTCTTGTACATATACTTTTGCAGGGAAGGGGATTGAATTCATTTTGCTTCAAAATTTTGATATTGCTAACTGGATTTTTATCCCTTTTCTCTCTTTTCTATTAAAGACCTGTCCTAAAGCAGCTAAAAATGACGAGGCGAAAGACCGCCATATGTTTGGTCTTGAGTGGTCCGAACCCTTGGTTACATTTGCTCTTGCATGTGGAAGCTGGTCATCTCCTGCTGTAAGTTCGCTTCGAAATCAATATCCTTCGTAGATAGTCGGAAACATTCATAGCTAATTAATCTATCCTCTATGTAAATGAATATATATTATTTTGTGTTTTTATTTGAAGTGCTGAAATGTTGGTTTTTGTAATGAAGGTGAGAGTATACACGGCGGATCACGTCGAAGAAGAGCTGGAAACAGCAAAGAGAGACTACCTGCATGCAGCAGTGGGGATGTCGAGAACAAAGAAGCTAATAATTCCGAAGCTTCTGGATTGGTATCTGCTCGACTTCGCAAAGGATTTGGAATCGTTGCTGGATTGGGTATGTCTGCAGCTGCCAAATGGAGTGAGGAATGAAGCAGTGAAATGCTTAGAGAGAAAAGGGAAAGAACCACTTTCACAGCTTGTGCAACTAATGCCTTATGATTTCAGTTTCAGACTGCTTTTGCACCGTTGAGAGTTATATCTTTTATGCTTTTTGGTCAGCAAAGAGTTGGTGAGATTTGTATACTGAACTGCTACCAAATATTTAAACTTAGACACACTGACAGTACATATGTAATCTAGCATCTGTAAACATGAATAACTGCTTTTGCTTTAACAAATATTGCTTCTAGCAGCAGATAACGTGAAACTTGATTTTAGTCAACGAAACACTCATCTATTCCATATAGATTGTTTCCCTGCCGCACTTCATCACGCGCACTATAAGGCTTTTGTCTTAGCGACCACCGGCAGTTTAAAAAAGACCAGACATCCCCCACGCTTACGAGATGAAAACAGAATGCCACCACCACTACTGAAAATTTTATCGGAACAAACAAAAACGAAACCATCTCGAATAAAAACACCATTCAAAATTTTGTTTATAAGGCATGGAAATGCCACATCTGTCACCAAAGGTAAACTACAAACCGTGATTTGTTCCCAAAACCCAACTAATGAAAAATATCTTCGTGAAATTACATATATATTACAATAGAGAATGGTCCCAAGTTGCACGACAAACAAATGAGGCTGAGCCTGAGGATGATCTGAAAAAAGGGGGTCGGGTGGGGACTCCGAAAAAAGAATCATGTACAAACAAATGAAAAGAGAAATTATACATATACCTGGTGGCCCCTGCTAGATTCTCAATGGTGATGGAATTCAACTTTCAAAGGAAGATCAGTGTTAGAGGCATCTGCCTATAGGAGAAAACCAACCCCGCATCAAGGATGGGCTTCCAAGAGAGTCCGGTGGATTATAGAAATGGCAATATATGATCTCAGCCGAATGGAGAAGGAACTGGCCCAGACCCTCCAAGCGCGTCTGATCTTTTAATACTTCCCATACCACAGATAATGCATCCAGGAGATGAGAGTGCGGAAAATTTGGCCCCGCATAGATCACAAACATCATATCCGATAGTAGACAGACGGCTGAGAGTGGCTGCACAGAACTGAGAAGGATCCTCCAACGGATCAATGGATTTGTTGGTTAAACCCCTCTGGACACAAATGTCGACCAGGCTCCTCAATTCCTCTTGCTTACCAGGAGGTGCCTTAGACAGGAGAAGTTCAAGCATCTGTTTCGCATAGGCATAGTTCTGAACATCCATGTTTCGTTTTATGGCAGTGCGAATGCAATTTATTCGGTGCTTAGCCTGTAGAGGCAAAGAACCTAGATGTCTAGATAGTCTAGCCATCTCATCTTTTGCGCTGAGTGCCCTTGGGCCTTGAACTTTCTGCAATCTCAGAATTTCCTGCAGGGGAACCAAAGCAATGTATATCAAGTCACGAAAAACAATTTTATGTTCCCAAATATAGCATAAAAGTTGAGGCTTGGGAGGACTGTTAAATGGGCATAAAGTAAACTCTATTACTAAGCTTAGCCTATCCGCCACAACCCTTTAGATACTGACTTTTGAATTCATGAACCGTCAAAGTATAATAATTAGCATAAAGTACTCAGCTTGTAAAGATCAAAACTAAATTGTATGCTACGAATAACGATCCAGGTACCCAGAATACTTACATTCTTCTTCAGTAGAAATCACAGATAAGTTCATTGTATGATATCTAGCACCATGAATCCAATACAAAGACTACAGAGTTACACTGATGAGAAACACTAAAAACTGCTAGTAACAACAAAGAGCCTAAATAAGATCTTAATCATGCTATCTGCATGTGAAATGATGGAGGACAGAATCGAGATAGCCCACAGAAGAGAGAGAACATTGAACCTAAATGTTTGAAAAATAAATAAATAAAACATCATCAACAATCCATTTTATGTCTTCAGACAACTAAACCTGAAAGAAAAATGCTTGTTATTTTTCCTCAGATGCTTGACTCAAGTTCTAATTAATTTGGAGCCAGGAAAACAATGACATACCCGAAGAAGGGTTACAGCTATCTTATATTGAGCACAGATAGTAGCTTGAGCTTTAATATCAGCTCCACGAGAGTTATCCTTAGCCAGTGCCAGAAAAGCTTCATCAAAACAGGATAATGAATCAGGGAGTTGATTCTGCTCAAGGTGAGCAAGTCCAGTCTTAAAACATATGGCAGCAGCTGCCCCACGTGGAACCTACCAAAAGAGAAAATATAGTAAATGGAAGAATAGAGGAAGCGATGTGATAAACAAATCTCCAGAGAATGAAAGTAGTAAGCTGTCAAGTCGCAAGGACAGATTCTTAGTAGAAAACCAAAACGGTCAAAAGAACCTTTATTCCAAATACTTAGAAATAAACTTTTTTTTCCTGACAGCAATAAAGCAACTTGAAGTTATTGGGCACAAACAGCTTTTTGTATATATATATAAAATGCAAGTGCATCCTACAATCAGGAACGGAAAGGAACACAGAAAAAATAGCATAATGTAAATATTCACCTGTCCAGGACGCACAGATGCTGGAGCAGGTTCAGAGGAAGTTGGTTTTCCAGACTCTGCAGGGATTGGGACTCCAAGAGCACTAAGGTCAAGAGGCTGTGTGGATAACGGAATCTGGGCGGACTGAAGTTGAGGCTGTGGCATGCCAGCAGGTGCAGCTGTGTATTGAGGAGGAACACCGCCGCCAGGAAGTGCAAAAGACTCGGGAGGAATTGGTTGTTCAGCAGACTGAGGTGGAACCCCACCACCAGGGAGGCCAATATCAGATGAAGGTGCATTTACATGGTCAAGGGGTACCTTCCCACCAACTTCAACTTTTTGAGAAGTTTGGTCCAACTTTGAAAGATAAGTTCCAGGAGGAGGCAAAGAAGCTGCAACCTGGAGGGATGGTATTGTGTTATGGAAAAAGTCTTCTGGTATAGGACCAGCAGCAGTCCCCACACCTTTGATTGCTGGAGCTGATTGTGATGCCAATGCAGGTTGTACCCATGAGTCAGTGCCAAAGAGATCTCCAGCGGCAGACACTGTAGGATTAGTCACAGAAGCACTGGTAGCAGGATAAGGTTGCTGTTGAATCTGACCAAGATCCTGAGAAATGCCAGTCATTGATCTTGTCCTGGCTATAGGTAGGCCCAAGCCATCACCAAGTCGCTTGGTTGCTTCTTTAATCTTATTGACATCCACGGCACCTGAAGTCGGCTTGTCTCGTATCCTGATCTGCAACTTCTTAGTTTTTGATACTCCTTCCTCATCACTGCTGCTACCATCATCAGCTGTGCCATACATTGTTTTCTTAAATTCTTCTGCAGCTTTAGCTTGTTCATCAGCAGCAGCGGAACTTTGATTTGGTTTGATTAATGTTTCCAGACCCATCAACGAACCAACCTTGGTTTCACCAACTGGAAATCCCTTAGAACTATCTACAGTTTGAGCCATAGAAGTATGTACTCCATTTGGCTTACTGTCACCTACTGCAGGTATAACCAAGCTACCTTCCTTTACCTGAACAATGTTCCCTCTTCCTTTGATTGAACCAAGGTAAACACCAATATGATCTGTGATAATTGATGGAATGGCACCATCATCGGTCTTCATGTATGGCATAACTTCTGCAGCAAGCTCCCATTGAGGAATACTCTTTAAGTTTGTAGGAGTCTTGATTTCCCAGTTTCCACCACCCCATTCAGGCCCCTTGGGAACCATACTTTCAGCAGCAAAGTTGGCAAAAATGCCTTGTGTCCAACCACTTGAGCGGACTCGTAAAATCCTTTCACAATATCGCCTCAATTCTGAATCAGCACCTTCTTCCTCGAGCCTTTGAGCAAGACGCCGCATTGCACTGGGGTTGAGGTGGCATAGAAACAGGTCTAGCATGCTTTCATAGTCTGCTATGACTTCAAAAGTTTCCTTTGCACTGTCAAACTGACCATACCTGCAGTTCCAAAATTTGAATCTCATCAAAGCGAAAAATGGGACCATATAATGACAATTCAGTCATAAGGCACAACAATGTTAATGATCAGCAGATTCCTGTGTAATGCTCTTAATGAAGTTATATGATATCATAATGATAATTCTAAATACAGATGCTTAAACTAAAATGCATGACATTATTTTATATGTTCTGAACCTTTGATAAAGAACATAAAGGGCACAGGTAACTTTAAAATAAAGGTACAATAAGCAACAATAGCAAAAACCAGTCATATATCCCAAAATTAAACAAAGAGAAAATTTGTATGAATACTAAATAAAATAGGCAACAATAGCAAAAACCAGTCATATATCCCAAAATCAGTAACCAACATATTCACAAAGGGTCTTCTATCCACTCAACCATCGAAAAATAAGGTAATTGACTAGCTCATTAAAGTCGTTTACAAAACCAAGAAACACAGCAGAGAGAAAATTTGAACTCAATGGTTGTGATTACTTACTTGATGCAGGCATATCCCAATTGGCGGAACCGGTGGAACAAATGAGAGGTTGGTGGACATTTTGGATAATCTCTAGAACGCACAAACTCATCCTTCAGTACAGATAAAGCAGTAGAAAAACGAAGTGCTTTGATTGCATATTGTCCCCGCAGCACCTAAGTTAGTTTTATAGCAAGTTCAGAACCAAAAACAAAAGGGTAATGGAATGTAGACATAAAACAGAATTGTCCATCTACCTGAGTGAATTGTGGACCTGCTTGCGATAATGATACTGCAAGATCACCACAAACAGGAGGACCTCTAGCTAGAATATCAAGAGATCGAGGAGTGATACGTAAGCTGTCAAACCTTTAAGAAGGTAAAAAAATATAGAAGTCAGATGTCAAGTTCATGCATGAATCCACATTGCTATAGTAATTAAAAGCTAAAAACTATTAAAAAAACGCTACATTTTTCACATCAAACCCGAGCAAGACTTCAATCATCTGAGTAACATTAGGAAAAAAAACATGAAAAATACACAAACGGGTAGTAAAACCTTGATGTTATTTGGTAGAGTATTTCAGAAAGTTCCAGCTTCTGCTCAAAGTTTTGTTGCATGGTAGCAAAACCAATAAGAAGAGGTTCAAGAAGCCCAACAAGGCAGCTCTTAATCTCAATACCCTTCTTTTGTCTAGGATTTATATCTGTAGGGCTAGCTAGCAGCAACCGATCATTTAGAGCCCCAAGCAGAGCTGTAGAACAGAAGATCTCAGTAACTCCACAAAATAATATGCAGCAGAAAGTTGCATTTGATACAATACAATGGTGTAAAAATATTGGGAACAAGAATAAAAACCTGCATTTGGCATGCTAATGGAGAGTGCAGTCCTCACTTTCCCATCCCATCCTAAAATACAAACTGCAGTTGCAGTAGAAAAAAGAAGTGCAGGTCCAACCCACAAAAGGGATCTAAAGTGCACATGAGTTAAAGTAAAACAAATTTATTCATCTTGCCTAGATGCATGAGATGCATGTATTAGTACAAGGATGCACGCAAATATATACAAGGCTAACCACGTATTGTTGATAAAAAAATTATTTCCTTAAGGCATAAAAGAGGTTGAATTTAATTAGTTAAGTACTGACAAATATACTTGGCTCGGGCAAAACAAGAGTCTAATTCCATGGGGGAAATGGTACAAAGGAGCAAAACAGAGAAAAGAAAATAATGGAAGACAAAAAGAAAAATAAATGCTAAGATTAAATAGCTGTCAGCCTATCAGCATTCACAGCTAGAGGAAGCAGGTATTGTTCCAATGGTAGTCAAAGAAAGATGACACTGATTCATGAAATTGACTTTCTGTTAGTACCATAAGGGGAAAAAAAGGATATTTTCAGTTGCTATCAGGCAGAAAACAAAAGGACTAGAACATGCATATACTTTTACAAGCATCCATGGACATATTTACTTTTTACTTAAGTATGTGAAATCATGTATGCATGTACGTATTTTATGCCATGATTTATGCTGTGCATTACGTATTTAGGATATTGAAGGATTTCCTTTGTCAAATTTCAAGTAACTGCTCGCAAGTACATCAAGGTCTGCTGAAACCATAAGCACCCTGTGAGTAGTTAATACTCCTGCAACATAGCCTCTAGGAGTTTCCTGCCAATGCACCTGCAGATATTGGAAAACAACGCAGTTAAAATCCAAACCCATATTATTCAAGTAAAACACAGGCAAACAAGATAGACCATACATGATTTATACACAGACATAAAGGTATAAATAGAAAAAAGTATAATAGATTTGTATTAGCTTGTGTATGTGCATATATGTATGTATTCAGTTCCAAGAAACTAATGCAATTCCTTTTGCACAGAAATGCATATGTTTCATCAGCAGTTGAATCGATGGTTCAAGAGAAATCAGCCATCGATGTTATTAAATTTCATCAATACTTTGGGTAAATATAGCAGTGTTAGGATCTTAGACAAGAATAAAGCCAATTAACAAATCTTTCATGAATCAGGAATGATAAACATGCTAAAAGTAGATTGAGATTCCATTAAAATTAAGTGAAGAATTTAAAAGAAAGGCACGGGCCTTTGCAACTTTACGGAGGAACCATACAAAGTGGACAGGTGAGACTGCAACAGGAAAATTCGGTTAACAAATTAAAAGCAAATTTGCTTTTAGATTCTTTATACTTGCATATATACTAGATTTTGCCACATGTATAGGTGAAAGAAACATATTATGTAAATAAACATATTTATATAAATTTTCAACAAATGGTCACAGGTATAGTAGTAAAGGATTTGTATACAAATCTACTAATTTCATGTTTAATCCTTAAATAGGGGTTTTTAGTTGTTTTATTTAAAGATTATATAAACAATGTACTTCAATGAATTTTATAATATTATATAAAAGGCTTTCATGAAATGAAGCACCTCAAAAACCATCCTTAAAGTTGAATTACTCACCTGAAGCACAATCTCATTTGCTTTTAACCTTATAAACTTTTTCCCCTCTGTTTTTGTTGATATATAGTGGCCATCAGATGATGGATGAACGTAACTTTGAACTAACTTTGCCAAGCCAATCTGCTTCCCATTACAAGCAAACATCAAAGTGGACTCTGAAATCACATACTTATCAGTATCATGTCTTACAAATGGTGATATCTAATATGAGGATCATATGAGCCCAATCACCTATAGGAGTGGAAAATATTCGGTCAATTTCAGTTTCAAACAAAAATGACATAGGACCCTGAATAGAATTAGTGTTTGCTTCCACAGGTTGATCAGGTAAAAGATTTGGTTCAACTGCACCATTTTTTTCACTAGCTTCTTGTAAAGCCGCTCCTGGAAGAATATACAGAGCCAGTCCAGACTTATCTTCATCAAGAATAGCAAACTGATTTTCATTGGGGCCAATAAATGCTGCATCGCAACCTACAATTTGAAAACGAAAACATCATAAACAAATAGTAGACATATATAGTAAGAAAAAAATTATGGAAACAAACATACCTTTGATCGTGCTTCCTTTACTGTTGGCCAACTTTATATCAGTATTTTCCCAATAGAAGACTACTTCATTTGTGGTGCCACTAAACTCATAAACAATGAGAAATAGATGCCGCTTCTTACCATAAACCATACGTTTAGGATAATATTCTACATTTCCTGGGATCTGGAAGAAAGTATATTGTTAAGAACCAAAGCCTTACATTGCATTAAAAATACAACTTTTCAAGCATTTACCGATGTGAAAAGTTTCTTGTATATACTATCTCCACCAGAAGAAAGATTATAAGCCATGAGGTTCACACCATCTACATAAAAAGCCCTGACAGGGTAATGAAGAACTCGGTTCTCCTTATTGAAGAAATTGAGCTCCAAATGAAATGGCTGCCAATATAGTAAGTCATGTCAATCAAATATCAAACAAAAGCAACATAGATATTGATGCATGATCAATATCACAAACCAAAGTACCTGGCAAACAGGAATGTCCTTCAGTTGATTTTTAGGATCCACGATAGTAATGAGAGGCAGCCTAGATATTGGGGCAGTTTTAGCATGACCTTCCAAGAAATGCTGCAAAAGTTGAGAGGGTAACCAGTAAAAGTAAATCAAACAGTTCAGGGTTCTTGAAAATGACATTAATATATATATATATATATTGTAGAAATTAACATATAAAATAAAAAACTTAATTTGAAATGAATGAAGTTCAAAGGAGCATACACTATAGAGAAATGCCTTTCGTGCAATGTCTGAAATTGTAAGATCACTTTGGCTGCCATGAAGTTTATAGATAAATGGTCAACAATGATACATGATTACATAAAAATTACAACACTGTATCATCAAATCGAATCATATCAATGTAAATGTTTATCCATGATAATATGTAACAGCTACAAATGTATGATAATTAAACATTTCAACCTCCAAACTAAATACATTTATCTGCAAATCCAGATTTAAATTCTAAACTCTTAACTGTACTACCACAAGCAGTATTTTTGCTTCACAAAACTTACCCCTTAATATGTTGCTCTTCCAGTTCTGCTTTAAGCTGATGATCAGCCAAAATTCCAGAGGAGCCCATGGATGAAAGCTTCTCCTTTAAGACAGATGCTGCACATGATATTCACTTTCAGCAAATATAGTCAAAAAGTCAAGCAGGATAGCACCTATGTTACAAAGACTCGTGAGGCGAGCCGCGAGTGTCAGATACGGAGGTGTCCCCACACAGGCATGCTTAATTTTTATGTCTTTCAATATATATGGTGGATCATACCCTCAATACCATGTCCGAACATGTACCGTGTATAGGTGTCTCATATGGATATTTGAGGAAAAATGAAGAGTCCAGATAATCCAGGATATAACATCAAAGAATATTCGTAGTGATTTACAAAAAAAATACATAATGTAGAGAGAAGCATGAAAAGGCATACACAGCTGTACTTAATTTTAGCGAGAAAGCAAATGCACACAACATTTCAACATAAAAACTCAGCAATTTTCTCAAGAGTCGAGATAAGATGAACACGGATTCTGTAAAAGCAGTGTCCAAGAGAACAAAACATTCAGTTCTGCTTTGATCACCTCAACGAGGAAATCTTTGTACAAGATTTGTGCCCTGAAAGAAATGTGTCATCCTATATTGAAAGAAAATGTTCCAATAATATACCTTAAGACCCTTCACAGTTGACATCCAGGTACATTGAGAAATTAGACTGGCATAAATTATTTTAAAACAGTTTATTTTCTTCATATGAAACAAAGGACGTATAGACAGATGATCAATTAAACACCCACCTGAAGATCCCCTGGCGCTTTGCAAAACTGCAAAGAGCTGTTTCCTTCCTTCCCTAGTGTAAGCAGCCCTATTCTTCAAGTTGTTACCACCACTCATATTCTATCACAGAAAATTCATATTTAAATCAGAACTTAACAAATGATTATAATGCAACAACATAGGTGAGCACTCTTAACTGCAAAAAGCAGAGCTGCTAAGTTCAATTTTGGGTGAACTTCCAAAGCTCTGATATGTGGCAAGGGATAAACTGCTTCCCCACCCTGCTGAGACAGAATGCGTGGGATGTCCAGTGATTCAATTGCTGCAAAGAAGACACCAAAATGTCTTGAGTATATGATTTCCATTTAAGATAAATATGCATGCATCTTGGCCTCCTTCCTTGCTAGAGAGTTTACTGTTGTACTTACAAGCAGGCTCAAAAAAATTTACTTGCGTCGGAGGTTTATTTGGATTAACTACCAATCGTGTTTTCCAAACTTGTAAAGTTCCATCCTTGGAAAGAATGACGAGTAAACGCAACATTGGAAGCCAAGCAATTGATGTGATAGGCTGAGAACCCACCTGTGTACTACATGGCAAAACAGAATATTTCAACAAAGAAAGAAGTGCCTTCTTCTACTAATATCAACACAAATAATACAGGCTTGAAAGTAAGGAAAACAAGGCAAAAAGTGATGAAAAGGAAAAATTAAATGATAAAAACTTACATTCCAATCATAATTGGTCTTTCTGTTGATACATCCCAGGCAAGAAGTGTACCACGTCTATCACCAACAAAAATCCATTCCAGGGATGGATGAAAAGCAAACGCACCGGCACCAACAAGCTTAATGGTATTATCAACTGAAGGAAACAAAACAGGAAAGCAGCATGATATTAAGCATGGCTAATATAATAAAATACAAAAAAGTAAAATAAAAAACATTTTCCCCTCAACTTACGTTGTAGCGTATAAAGAACAGCATATGTATGAATGTTGTAGGCCCGAATCAAACCTTCTGCATATGCTACGTACTTTCGTTTTCCAAAAAGGAAGTGACAGGACCCAGAAAACAAACAGCTTTTCAGTACATTCTTAATCATAAGAATGAAGATGATCATAAGAGATATAAATAGATCAGATTGCATTAATTGCATCTAGATAGTTGGATATGTCAGAACAGAAGATGATAGCTAGCTATTCAGATTTTTAGAATATTTAGCAGATTTCTTACTGTTAGCAAAAATGAATCAACTAAATTTTTGGGAATTCAGTTCCAGCCTAGAAGAAAAGATTCAGTTCAACAATCATATTCTTAAATGAAACAAACATGATCAGCATCACCACTTCCCTACTACATTACATATCTCATGTACATTAAATGCTCAAGCCAAAAAAACCAAGAACAGATTTAAGTTTCAAGTTTCATGCCTATCCTAGAAAATCCCCAAACACTGGAACTTCTAACAATTGTTAACTACTTGGAACTGGATCTTTAAAAAAATCATAAATAAATAAATAAATATCTCGAACAAATAAATTAATTTACAACGATCTCAGAAAGCAACAAAAGATAATAAATATGATAAAAATAAAACCTATCACTGGAAAATGACAAAGTACCAGAACAGGAAGCCGAGGATGACAGGCAAGATTCACAACAGGTTTCTTCAAGTCTGTCTTTATTTTTGTAGGTGCTCTTCCACCTTCAACAGTCCCAACAACTTCATGTATGACAGTAAAAACATTAGAAACATCATTAAACTCCCATGGTATAATAATATGATGATGCAAGTACAAAAAATTTCTACCAGATAAGACATGGATCAAACTAACCTGTTACACTCATTCTCTTGTGAAAACCAAAAAATACAACAGGTTGGAGAGGTGTCAAAGCCAGATGAACTTCAGTTTCATATGAAATGTGTTCCGTCTTCTTTTCTGGTGAATGTAAAACACAAGTTTGCTCAGCGTCGAAGTCACAAGAACGTATTGTACAATCCTGCAACGTGACATTTTCAGAAAAAGGTGAAGGTTACGATTAGCATAAGGAAACTTCATACAGAGCGGAACTATAAGGGAAAAAAATAAGAGGGATCCTTTCACATAAAAGCAGGAGGTTAAAGACAACAACCATACCCATTACTGCATTACATCAAAATGTCAGAGGATGTGAATACTTCATCTTCAAAATGTAATCTAATGCTTAAGTAAATAAAAGGGGTACAGTCTGTTGTGGCAGTGACCTTGAGAAAAACATCAAGAATAAGCCACTGGGATTTTAATTATATATATATAGACTGCTTGGCATCACTTTCTCAAACTTCGGAACAACCACATGAAATATATGACCCCTAGAATACACCACTAGCATGGATAGCTTCTAAAAACCCTCTTAAAATATGAAAGAAGCTTAATCATAGTCAGCTATCTAAAAGATCAATGCTACACACTGAAATAGCACACCCAACTTTAAAATGCCTCTACATTCTTAGGAACAAAATATAAAATTCAAACTATTACCTCCTACCGGATTACTTATAAACAAACCCATGTAATGGCAGTAAAAATCTTAAGACTGAACTAATACCAATCTTAGCATGGTCTACCATCTCCGTCAACTGATTTAATGATTATATTAATACCAATCTTAGTAATAATTGAATGCAATTCCCCCCTTCCTTTTGAGGTAATGAATAATGATAGAAGCTAACGTTAAAATTGCGGAACCAACCTCAAGAATAGCAATGACGGAGTGACCACTTGTAGGACTATAACCCATCCGAACCACTGGCGAACCCATGTCTATAGTAGCTAACTTACTTCCAGTTAATGCATCAAATTCTGCAACCAAAAAATATCCAAAATGTTTTTTCTTCTTTTAAAGCAGATTTATCATCAAAGTTTAAAAATAAAATCCAAAACCTATCCAAATTCTAAAAACAAACATTGACAAAGGTTGTACTGTAGTCGTAGTCGGCATTACCGATGATGTAAGTGCCGATTGCCGCAGAAACAAGAGCCTGAGTAGGATGAAAAGCTGCAGCGTGCGGCTGCAACGGTTTGAGAATGCCTCTTGCGACATGGCGTAGATCCAAGTGTTGCAACGTCGTCCACTCCATCGATTCTTCTTCTTTTCAACTCTCTATTTCTCTCAAACCTTACAAACAAATTTTAGAATATCTATATATCAACACGAAACTGAGGTTCAACTCTTTAAAAAAAAGGAAGCAACTAAACAGTCAAAATTCAGGATCAGGAAATGAAAATTAGAATCGGGAAGAGAGCGGAGACCTGGATCCGATCTGAACTGCAAGTTAAGAATTGAAGGCAAATATAAAGTTAAATCATTCACCTCTTGTTCTCTACACGAAAAGAGAGTTCATCCCTTCGAATCTGAGTTCGAAATCAGAAATATGAAGAAAACGAGATCAATATAGCAAAAATAAGCTGTGAAAATTTGTTGAAAATGACGAGGAAAAATGGCTGGGCTGGCTGGTTGCTGGTGGCGTGGCGAAAAGGAAAGTTAGACTTAATTGAGGCACAAATATTTGGGCCTCACCTTTATTTGTCCATTATCAGATTCATGTCGGTTTCATTATAGTGATACTACGGTTAAACCCTTGCTCAAAAAAAATATTATGGTTAAACCCATTTTGGGGAGAAATTATAACAGGGCTCTCTTCATCGGATTATTCATGGTTCTAAGAAATAAATATGATTTTTTTAATTATTTCATGTCATCTATGGTAATAATTATTTTTTAAAATTTGATTTATAGTACATACGAGTGAAAATTTATTTGATAAAAAAAATAACACAGAAAAAATTAATGAGTGTTTTATTTGTAAAGATCATAAATGACGTGGTGAATAGTGCTAATGATATAATTGTTTATTTTTAGATTATTTGGGCCGAACTAAAATAAGGGAGATTTAATTATTTAGATTCTTAAAATGTATAAACAACAATATTTGTACACGATAATTTATTCAGTTTTAGTATTCAGCTGAATATTTTTTAAGACAAACTCGAACTATCAAATGATCCGAATCCAAACAACCTTTTTAAATTGAAAACAATTAAAATGTTAATTATGGTAATAGAGGCGGGTAATTTTGGGTGATGATTGCGCATGCACTGTCAAATGATTGAGAGTATATTCAAAACATATACTACTTGTCTCAGGTGGCTATCAATCCTTAATCCATGGCATGGGCAATAGGGGCGCACGCCCAGGGCCCATTTTTTCGTATATTTATAATTAAGGTTTAATATTTTTTTAATATTTTTTATTTAAAATTTAATTTTTTAATAATTGTTATTAGGGTTTTATTTTTAAAATTTATTTTTTTCGATATTTTTTATTAGGGGTATAATTATTTTTCAATACTTGTTATTATAGGCTCATTTTTTTTTGAATACTTGTAATTAGGGCCGATTTTTTTATTATTTATTGTTATTTCAATACTTGTCATTAGGGTACAAATTTTTCAATACTTGTTATTATGAGGCCAATTTTTCAATACTTGTTATTATGAGGCCAATTTTTCAATACTTGTTACTAGGGGCCTATCTTTTCTAATATTTGTTATTAAGGCCTTACTATTTTTTTTTCGATACTTGTTGTTACGAGTCCAATTTTTTCAATACTTGTTATCTATTTCTCTAATATTTGTTATTACATGCATACTTTAAATTTTAATTTTTCAATATTTGTTATTAGAGTTCCATTTTTTCCTACATTTGTTATTACAAGAATACTCTTAAAATTTATTTTTTTTCAAAATTTGTTAATAGGGACACATTTTTTTAATATATCACTTGTTACTAAGGGTCTAATTTCAAAATTTTTTTTTTTTCCAATACTCGTTATTAGGGGAAAGAGTGAGAAAAAACTCTACTCGACTCGTAAAAATTAATTTTTTTCGACTCGACTCGTCTATACTCGAAAAAAAGTCAAATAAGGTTTAAGTTGTAAATTAAAAATTCTAATAACTCAAAATTTTAATATTTAGTAGATAATTTTTTAAGTTCAAGTCGTAAGGACTCGTAAACTCACATAACTTGAATTTTTTTTACTCAATTTAACTCGATGCAAAGAATTCCATTGTTCAACCACATTACCATTTCATTTTATGAAAAGCGCAGAAGTTTTATTTCCTAAAGTATATGGTTTCCATGCTGAGAATATAACTCGCGGCCACTTGCTCCTGCACTGTGGCATCCTAATGAAAACAGAGTGAAAATATTCTCTTTCTACATTCATAATTACAACACAAGGTGATTTTATAAGAGCTTGTCAACTTCAGCGGAAAGGGTTGTTGAATCCTTGATACTGTGGATCCATATAAGGTATGGAAGGCAATGGTCTTACCATTGCGGAAGTGGATCCAATATCATTGCCGGCAAACTGGTGAGGTGCACTCCGGTGATGAAAAGTGGATCCAATATCATTTCCGGCAAACTGGTGAGGTGCACTCTGGTGATGAAAAGTGGATCCAATATCATTTCCGGCAAACTGGTGAGGTGCACTCTGGTGATGAAAAGTGGATCCAATATCATTTCCGGCAAACTGGTGAGGTGCACTCTGGTGATGAAAGCTTTGTTGAGGTTGATAAGAATTTAGAACAGCGTCAGCATTGGAATGAAGAATGACACCCGTATCTTCAGTGGAATGAACATGTTTTTGTTTCCTCTCTAATCTCTCTTTTCTACCTGGCCTCACGCGTCTATGAGCAGTAAGAGTAGGACTCTGGTGAGGTGCACTCTGGTGATGAAAAGTGGATCCAATATCATTTCCGGCAAACTGGTGAGGTGCACTCTGGTGATGAAAGCTTTGTTGAGGTTGATAAGAATTTAGAACGGCGTCAGCATTGGAATGAAGAATGACACCCGTATCTTCAGTGGAATGAACATGTTTCTGTTTCCTCTCTAATCTCTCTTTTCTACCTGGCCTCACGCGTCTATGAGCAGTAAGAGTAGGACTCTGAGACGGTACTGAGGTAGCACCCTTCCTCCGAGGACAGCTTCTAAGCAAATGGTCTTTGGAACCACACCTGAAACATGCTCCTGAAATCCTCCGACATTTTCCAAAATGCCACCCACCACATTGATTACACTTGCACGCTGATGGACCCCCTGCTAACCCTCCAGTACTAGTTACAGTATAAGAAGTATTAGAGACTCTTAACATTGACTTTTGTTTCTTTTTCACTTGTCCAACTGGAGAAGATACTTGGTACATGTTACCCGTATTCCAAGCACTTGGAATAGAGGCTTTTCCGTCTGCCTTATCAATCTTTCCCTTCTCAAGTTCACTTGCTTTTCTCTTTTGCGATCGTCTTGATTGATGTGAATGCTTTGGGTGTTTTGTACCTAATTATGAAAGAAGAAACATGTGATGTAAAATTCCAGGAGCTCAAAAGTCAAAAGAAACGGAATTCACAAAAACATGGTTTGCTTTCACCATCTCACTCTCTTACATACCAACATCACCATCTTGCCGAGTTGTTGGAGTAGGCCTCTCATATGGTACAAAGGTAGCACTCGAACCTAATTATAAATGAACATGTGATGTAAAATTCTAGTAGCTCAAAAGAAATGGACTTCATAGAAACATAGTTTGCTTTCACTATCTTGCTCTATTACATACCAACATCACCATCTTGCTGAGTTGTTGGAGTAGACCTCTCAGACGGTGCAGAGGTAGCACTCGGCTTCTCAGATGGTCCAAAGGTAGCACTCAGCCCCTCAGACGGTTCAGAAGTAGCACGCGGCATCCCAGACAGTACAGGGGTAGCACTCGGCCTCTCAGACGGTACAGAGGTAGCACTTGGCCTCCTAGGACAGTTTCTAAGGAAATGGTCTTTGGAACCACACCTGAAACACGCTCCCAAAGTCCTCCAACATTCTCCTGAATGCCTCCCACCACAATGATTACATTTAGGCACTGCTGGTCCACGTCCAGCTACTAACCCTCCAATACGAGTTACAATGAAAGTATCAGAGACACTTGATCTTGACTTTTGCTTCTTTTTCAGTTGTCCAACTGGAGAAGGCACTTGGTAAACATTACCTGTATGCCATAACCTTGGAATAAAAGCTTTTCTGTGTGCCATATCAATCTTTGCCCTCTCCCTCTCACGTTTAGATGGTCTTCTGTTTTTCAATGGTCTCGATTGATGTAAACACCTTGGGTGTTTTGTACCTAATTATAAAATAAGTAACATGTGATTTAAAATTTCAGTAGCCCAATAATCAAGAGAAATGGGATTTCAGAAACATAGTTAGCTTTCACCATCTCTCCCCTACATACCAACATCAGCAGACCACTTCCTTATTCTTTCCATTGCTTTAACCAGTCTTGCAGCTTTGCCTCGTTTGTGCTTCTCAGCAATTACATTTCTTCTTTCAGCCTCATCACACCAGCGCTGGTGTAGAAAAAAATGTATAAACAAACCAAGTTTATAATTGGTATTACCTAAAAATGTTGGTTTTTCAGCCAAATACTTGCCTGTCTGTAAGTTCTCGATTTATAAAGGTTACGACCCTTTACGAGCAAAGGAAATAACAGGGGCAATTTCGTAGTCCCCTTGCTCCATAATACTTCAACCTAATACATAAAAAACGTGGAACTGGTAAATACAGTCATCAAATTCGCAAACAAATTATTGGGAAAGAGGAAGAGAAATCACAGAAAATGCATGGAAGGAACAATAGTAATCTATCGCTAACAATCACTCAGCTTGCTAAAATCAACCGTTTTTAAACATATTTTTGTTCTGGATACAAAAAATATGTGCCACTTAATGGACTTTTATCTCCCTAACATAAGATAGTGTTGGAATTACCGTAAATGTATGTTGTTGTTTGGCTTTGCCATAGCTTTCCTTAACAACCCTTCCTGCAATAGTTCTCTTCCCCAGAAGTCTCCGCCTAGACATATTATCAAACCTGTTTCAAAATCCAACCCTTGATTACATAGCCCAAAAATGAGAAATGGATAAAATATAGAATATCTGCAATGAAAGAGATTGCAACGTTAGCTTGGATAAGGGATTACTTCTTATAAACCTTCTGAGTAAACAAAACAACATCTCCTTTACAAACATCACCTGCATTATTAAGACAATAACTACAAATTACTCCCTCGAATAGCCGAAACATTAACTTAAATGAGAAAAAAGTTAATAAAAGGCAATTTACCGGTACAATCTATGAAAAAGGATGACCTGGGATACAAGGCTTCAGCATTACCTTCTTTTATTCTGAGAAAAGAAAAAAGAGTGTATTGTTAATTCACGATAGATTTAGTCTACTGGAAACATAAAATCATAAGAAACGGGACAAAGCATGATTTTGTCCCCAAATTTGACCACTTCTCCCACCTTGGTCAAGTGTTTTTGGACCACATTAGTACCTGAATTTGTATTCTATAATAACACAAGTTAGTCCTTCCACTTAACACCATTGGTTTATAATTTTTGATCCACATTAGTCACTAGCATTTTTGTGCATGGGTTTTTCAATTATGAACAACCAAATTTAGGGAGCCGAAACTCCACCGTGCGATGTTTATAGTATGACGTGTGAACTTAAATTTGGAACTGATGGTTCGAATTATAACTTTATGTATTAAGAGAAACCTAGTAATCTGGGTATGGCAGTTTCAACTAGCCTATTTTGAACATTTATAACTCGCAATATACAAAGAATCTAGAGATGTATTTTATACCCAAGTGAAGCTCACATATCATACTTCAAATTAGAAGTATAATAATGGAATTATGGATGTTAGAGATGCTATATACGAAGGCCAAAAGTTAGCTACTCAAAGCTGTCATGCCTAGATTTTTGGGTTTCAAGTTGCACTTTGAGACTTCGATTCTCTTAGCACATAAAGTTCTAATTTGATCCATTAGTGCCAAATTGAAATTCACAAATCATACCTATGATCTGACTTACTTATTATGACACTTATGGTGGAGTTGCGGCATCCTAAAGTTGGTTGTTCATAATAATAATAAAAAAAACATGAATAAAAATGCTAGAGACTAATGTGGACCAAAAATAAACAAATTAAGGGACTAATGAGGACCAAAAATAAACAAATCCAGGGACTAATGTGGACCAAAAAATTATAAACTAACGGTGCTGATAGGAAGGACTACCTTGTGTTACAAAATACAAATTCAGGGACTAATATGGTTAAAAAACCTCAGGGACTAATGTGAGAAAAATGGTCAAAACAGGGGACTAAATAATGCTTTATCCCAAAAGAAAATTCTAAAAATGTGAAGAAATTACCTCCAATGCTCAAGAATTCTCTGTTGGCACACTGCCTTAGTGCCTGTGATAAGGAGGCCATGATTTCTCAAATAAGCTTTGAGTTCTTTCAAGCTTAAGCTTTCTAAGTAACCTCCTTCTATGGAACAACAGAAACATAAATTGTAACTTGTAAGGGCATTTTTCGGATCAAATTCAATCTTCTATTTTCAAAACAAAAAACTGCATTCTAAGAAGAGAGGGATGACCTTTGAGAATTCCGATGACTTGATTGCAGAGAGATTTGTCGTTCTCAGTCCGGTCATTATCGTCCGAATCATTCCCTTCGTCTTCGTCTTCCTCAGTTTCATCACCACTGATGATTTGAAAGTTAATCAAAATTAAAGGGGATAACAAATTAATTGAAATAGGAATTTAGATACCTCCAATGCTCAAGAATTCTTTGTTGACACAGTGCCTTAGTGCCTGTGCTAAGAAGGCCATGATTTCTCAAATAAGCTTTGAGTTCTTTCGATCTTAAGATTTCTAAGTCACCTCCTTCTATGGAACACAAGGATCTTAAATTGTAAGGACATTTTATCTGATAAAATCCAATCTTCTATTTTCAGGACAAAAACACTGAATTCTAAGAAGATAAAAATGACCTTTGAGAATAGCAATGACTCGATTGCAGAGAGATTTATCATTCTCGGTCTGATCATTATCGTCCAAATTGTTCCCTTCGTCTTCATCTTCCTCTTCTTCCTCAGTTTCATCTCCACTGATGATATGAAAATTAAATCAACTTAAAGGGGGGAAACGAATTAATTGAAACTGAAATAGGAATTTAGATACCTCCAATGTTCAAGAATCCTCTGTTGACACACTGCCTTGGTGCCTGCAATACGGAGGCCATGATTTCTCAAATAAGCTTTGAGTTCTTTCAAGCTTAAGCTTTCTAAATCACCTCCTTCTGTGGAACACAAAGATCATAAATTGAAAGGGCAGTTTTGTTGGATCAAATTCAGTCTTCTATTTCCGAAACAAAAGAAAAAAGTGAAAAAATGAACTCTAAGAAGAGAAAAATGACCTTTGAGAATAGCGATGACTCGATTGCAGAGAGATTCGCTGTTCTGCATCTGATCAAGGTCGTCCAAATCATTCCCTTTTTCTTCCTCTTCTTCCTTAGTTTCATCTCCACTGATGATATGAAAATTTAGTCAACTTAAAGGGGGTAAAACGAAATAATTGAAATTGAATTAGGAATTTAAATACCTCCAATGCTCAAGAATTCTCTGCTGGCACACTGCCTTACTGCCTGTGATACTGAGGCCATGATTTCTCAAATAAGCTTTGAGTTCCTTCGAGCTTAAACTTTCTAAGTCGCCCCCTTCTATGGAACACAAGGATCATAAATTGTAAGGGAAAATTTCGGATCAAATTTAATCTTCTACTTTTTAAACAAAAATTTGAATTTGAAGAAGAGAAGAATTACCTTTGAGAATAGTGACGACTCGTTTGCAGACAGATTCATCATTCTCCCAATGCTCAAGAATTCTCTGTTGACACGCTGCCTTAGTGCCTGTGACATGGAGGCCATGGTTTCTCAAGTAAGCTTTGAGTTCTTTCAAGCTCAGGCTTTCTAAGTCACTTCCTTCTATGGAATACAAGGATAAAAAAAATTGTGAGGGCATTTTTTTGGATCAAAATCAATCTTCTAATTTCAAAATTAAAAAAAATGAATTCTAAGATGAGAATAATCACCTTTGAGAACAGTGATGACTCGATTGCAGAGAGATTCTCCATTCTCAGTCCCATCATTATCATCCGAATTGTTCCCTTTGTCTTCCTCTTTCTCTTTTTCCTCAGTGTCAGCCCTACTGATGATATGGAAATTAAGTTGGGAAACGAATTAGTTGAAACTGAAATAGGAATTTAAATACCTCCAATGCTCAAGAATTCTCTGTTGGCACACTGCCTTAGTGCCTGTGATACGGAGGCCATAGTTTCTCAAATAAGCTTTGAGTTCTTTCAAGCTTAAGCTTTCTAATTCACCTCCTTCTATGGAAGACAAGTATCGCAAGTTGTAAGGGCATTTTTCAAAACAAATTCAACCTTCTACTTTCAAAAGAAAAAAACTGAATTCTAAGGAGAGAAAGATAACCTTTGAGAATAGCGACGACTCGATTGCAGACAGATTCGTCGCTCTCCCAATGCTCAAGAATTCTCCGTTGACACACAGCCTTAGTGCCTGTGATACGGAGGCCATGGTTTCTCAAATAAGCTTTGTGTTCTTTCAAGCTTAAACTATCTAAGTCACCTCCTTCTACAGAACACAAGGATCAGAAATTGTAAGGGCATTTTTTGGATCAGTTCAACCTTCAAGTTTCAAAACAAAAAATGAACCCTATGAATAGAAAATAAAACCTTTGAGAGTAGCGATAACTCGGTTGCAGAGAGACTGGTCGTTCTCGGTCCCATCATTATCGTCCGAATCGTTCCCTTCGGCTTTGCCTTTCTTATCAGCCATTTGATTGAACTCCAACGAAAAGCGAAATTGACGACTGTAAACTCAAATCAAAATTTCTTGTTAATTGACTAGGCAGGGAACGGGGATAGAAGATCGAGTAAAAGCAGAAAAGGAAAATACAGGTGTTGGATTTTGTGATATGGGTGAGCATCGGGGTAAAAACATTTTGTTTCCAAAACGTATTCTAATTTTAGGAATTTAATTTAGTGTTTATACTTTAGGAGTTTAATAAGTTTATGCTGTTAGAATTTAAGGATTGTAGTTTAAGTTTAGAGTATAGGTTAGAATTCAAGAGTTATATCTAAAAACTTAAATTTCAACATGTTACTTAAAACCTAAATTCTAATCTTTAAAATCTAGATCCTAGTTATGAACCTTAAATTTTAACTACAAACTTTAAATTTTAAACACTTAAACTATAAGCCTTAAACTAGGTTTATAACCTATAAAATTAAGGCACTTGTAGTAACAAAATGTTTCCATCCTAGTGCATCAATATATTTTCCCTTGTAGTATTGGGTAATTATAGTATGGAATTCTAAGGGAAAAATATAAATTTAACTTAAAATTATATGAACCCAACAATATCTTAATAGAAAAGTGGTTGATGTTTATTCATGAGATACGAATTTAAATTGTTTTGTTTAAAAAGTATATTATATTGTCAAAGGGTTAATAATACGTATAAACAAATATTACCTTCTAATCACTTTTAAGGTAATTAAATTTTAAACCTTAAACCTTAAATTCTAAAATCTGACATTTAAATATCGGAACACTAAATTAAATTTATAAACCCTATAATTAATTCATTTGTGAAAACTTTTCGTTTATGCATGTATATAAGAGTATTTTTTTATAGAATCGTGTAATTTCACACATTTTTAAATAATATAGTTTATAATTATTTAAGGAACTCATCAAATTTATTTATAAAAAGGTTTAAATATATATTTGGTACTTAAATCAGGCACCTTCTCCCAAGTTGATACTTAAAGAATTTTTTTTTCAAATTGGTACTTGAACTGGGGCTGGGCAAGATCGGGTACCCGGCCAATTTGTCTAGGATTGGTCTCGGTCTCGGTAAGCACCAGTTCTTGAAAACTAGAACCAGTCCCGGTTAGACCGGGTCCAAGATTTCAAGAACTGGTCTCGGTACTATTGAGAACCGGTACCAATATCGAGTCCCGGTCAATTAGTCTATTATTAATAAAATTTGAGTAGCAGAGGAAAAATTTTCAAACATCAATAATAATGTTAAATAACAAAGTCGGAATATTGTAGGCTTGAAGGTTGAAGTCTTAAACCGAGTCATACTCATAATATTCAAACATAAAGAGAAATAAAAGAGCGCCTTCAGTTATTTCCAACCTCTTCAACGTCATTCGGTACTAGTCTCGGTCTCATTGGGTACCCACCGGGTAGTGGGTCGAAAAAATCAGGATTTAGTCCCGGTCTCGGTTGCAATCGGGACCTAAATTTTAGATCTAGTCCCGGTCCCACTGGAACCAATTTCGGGTAAAAATTCACCGGGACCAGGTAATCTAGTTTTTTGCCCACCTCTAACTTGAACTAGGCACATTCTCTCAAGTCTCAAGTCGATACTTAGAGAATTTTTGCTCCTAAATTGGTATTTGAACTAAACACATTCTCCCAAATTGGTACCAAAATTCATACACTCTATCAGCATGATCCTAATTCGAAGCAAATTAATAAACTTAACTCTCTATATTTAAAAATCCTATCAATTTACTTTTTTTATTCTTATAAATTGTTTGTTCTTCTCCCATAAATATTATATTGCTTTCATTATATAATAAAAGTTCAACATTAAATTGTTGTTTTTTATTGTAGAATGTAGTTATCCAACAATTATTTTGATCCGATAGACTCGATTGATTTAAAAGTATTGTAAAAAAATAACTAAATTGATTTAATATTAAAATATGAAAAGTTAATTTACTAAATTGTTACTAAAATTATTAATAAAAGTATTAAAATTGTGAATGAAATTAAAGTTCGAGAACAAAAATTCTTTAGATATCAACTTGGGAGTAAAAAAATTTTAAGTACCAATTTGAGAGAAGATACATAGTTCAAGTACCAAATAACGAGAATCAATGAAAGCTAGCAAAATTTAAGCACAAATAAAAAAATTTGAATAATTTAAAGGTAATTACAAAGTAGTACCTACTCATAGATATTCTTAACTTTTTGACAATAAGCATACACCATATAGACAAAACGATTTGAACATATATTTCTTAAAATGAACATCGTTTTTTTCACTGGAACACTTATTGAGTTCAACGCAAATCAAAATTGACAAACATAATTAGACATCATTATTTAGTTAAAATATCATTTATGCCCTGCATTGTTAACCATAATTATGAACCAAACCAAAAGTAATTATTCTATGAGAACCAACATAATTCAAAGACAAACTAAAATTAGTAAAAATGACTAGACATCATGTACGAGGAAAAATACACTATAGGTCACTTAATTTTTAAGTTGATAATAAATATATCATTTTTTTCTAGAGGTAATAATTTAATTATTCAATTAAAATTTTGTTACAAACATGTCATTAGTGAATTGATCATATATATTAACATGCAATGTTAAGGTCATAATAAATTTGTTTCATTAGTCTATCAATTGGCTAGTAATAAAATAGTTATGTTTGTCGAGCTATCATATTTGTTGATTATTGAGTTAATGAACATTAACAAGTAGTGCGACAAATGGTCAGAGATGTGCAACGAGAGTGTAATTTCAAAACATTATTATACCAGATCATGACTAACCGTGGGAATGATCCCAAATGAGGGCCGGAAGAAGCAATCACCCCTAAAATTTTGAAATTCATATATTGTTTAGAAAATTTTTAAAATTTTTATAAGTTCATTTCCTAAGAATTTTATAAGTTCGTCCCCTAACATAAAATTTTGCATTCGAACAAAGATAGACTAATTGTTTAATCTTACATTGAAGTATATGTAAGAGATACAAAGATAAACCCTCTAACTGAACCCATTTTTCTTGTAACGTGCATCAAACCCATCTAAACTCGTTTCAAGCTCTTTTCATGTATTTGACCCGTGACCCAATCCCATACTCAAGTTGTAACAATTGATTTAAGGACGTGCAAAGGATTTTAAGGGCAATAACACTTCCCATTACAAATTACAGAACACAGAAGAGGAGCTGATGATACAACTGCAATCAATTGTCTCACGAGGGCTAAGACCAAATATGTCAGATTTTTTAAGTCTCTTACAACCAGTTTCAGATGTATATATTTATATATATTGAAACACATTTAAAAAAAACTACAGCTTTACAGTGGGAAAAAAAAACATAAAAATGACTCAAAGCTTTGTCAATGTTAAGTTGCACTTCCATGAGGCTCGTGGCTTCAATCATTTGTTTTTCATCCGTTTTTAAAACTAAGGCTGTGCCAGACAAATGGAAATAAGCCATAACCGAAGCTCTTTGGGTGGGATGCGGTGATTGAGGTGGCAAAATTCACTCTACCACTTATCATACTCGGGCTGGCTAGCAAAGACCTCGCCCGTTTCATTTATTAGGCAAACCAGCACAGGAAAGATGTAATTCTTGGAGCTCTTACCTAAGTTTCACGGCTTCTATTGAGCTTTTGTGAGGGTTCGACTAGATACACCGTGCAACAATTTGACAAATCCAAGAAAACTTAGCTTCCCATCGGTGTGCCTAATCCAGTCATGAAGAACAGCGTGAACAGGCACGGATGGGCTTAGTCCAAGTTCCTGAAAAATAATGGTAAAAATGCTAGAGATTAGTCGAGGTTTCTATATCTTCACAGATTACAAGCATCCCAAGAAAGGGAAACAAAAGAAAGAAATGGAAACTCTTTGCTCAAGATAACATGGAACCTTAAAATTTTGCAGTGTTAAATTCATAAAAACGAATTTTGCTAATGAGTACCCTAAGGACACTCTTTAAAGTATGGATAAATTTGTGGACAACCGCATTTCATATAATGCTATCACTATAAATAGTATATTAACTGCACTCTCCTAAGGGCATACATTAGCAAAACCTTAAAAATATCACAAAAATAAACTATGATGATCTATGCTACTTCCACTCTTCTTGAAGTACTCGTGTCATGCCCGTGTCAAAAACATTTTCGAGCATGCGGGTATATAATCATTCAAATCCTCCAGAGTCCAGATGCATGGAAAATCTAAGGAAAAAATGAACATATTCATGTGGCGCACATCTGTGTCCGAGTAATATATACAATAATAAATATCACCATCAATAGTAGTTGGAAACATTTACAACAAACAAAAGAGAATTAAATGAGGCTTAAAGGCTCATTAAAGGGAAATAAATGTTCCTTAAATAACTCTTTTTTTATCATCAATATTCACAATAACTACACAACTCTCTTAATTACAATTGATGCTGATGGGAAAAAAAGTAGAAATATTTTTTTTAATCTTTTACCTCATCGTATTTATTCTCTCCCTTCTTTCAATATTTCTTAACAATGAGGTGTCATAACAAGTATAGACCAAGAATGAGTAGTCCACAACAATGTCGAAATGAAACTCATTTTCTAAAACAGGTGAATATTGAAGTCTAATTCTTGCTAAGGAGTAAGGACTAAGGACCAAAATATAAATGCCATATTTTTGACTCATTAATCATGCCTATCAACCTATACACATCTTCTATACAAGGAATTAAATAATCATCCAAATGGGACATAGATGCAGAAAGTTTCCTGGGTCATGCAAGATAAGATCAACATACCGAAGCTAGTTCTTCGATGACAATAGGTCTATTTCCATCCTTCTCAAAGAGTTCATAAGCACAACGTGCATGTTGTTCCCACCGATCAAGGGCCTCTAGCTGATGAACAGTCAATGCAGCTGCACAGAATTCATCAAAGTCCATCCGTCTGTATTGAAGTGCATTTAGCTGCCACAAAAGCAAAAAAGTGTACACAATTAGATATTCAGACCACCACTTAAATTTTAAATACATTTCCTCATCCAAAAAAAAGATGAAGAACCTACCGATGCAATAAACTCAGGGATGCGAGAATCCTTCATAGCATCTGTTGCATTTTTCATCAGAGCCTGACCAGAGCAATAGAACAAAATAACTACTCAGTACTCACAAGAAAATTGCTGAAAATTTTCAGGATTATGTGTGTGTGGGAGGGGGGGACCAACCGCTTTAATACTTTCTAAGCTTATAGAGCCATTGTTGTTTGGTTCCAATAGTGCAAACTGCTCCTTCAAGTAAAATAGTTCATCCGCAGTCAAAGTTTTAGACAGGGCCTGCAAAAATACCAATGAAAGGAAAATAAGCAAATCAAACAGTATAGGAGCTAGAAATCCCACGCAGAATGAGGAAAAATTTTGCTTTATAAAAATGGGAAATCTATTAGGGGTAACTAGAGAAAGCTTCAAGCAATAAAACATCTGCCTATAATTAATAAGCAAATTGATATCTAACGGAAGTACTTATTTTCTGAAAACAAAAAATCCACCTGACGTCTAATGGAAACACTAAAGAGTGATATAAAGAGAACAATGTCGATATATATCACCATATACACACCCTTAAGGCAGCCTTCCGAAGAGATGAAGAGCGCAAGTAAGCCTTCAAGAGTTTGAAAATCTGTATATCCAAGGGCACTTTCACATCATTGTACGTTCTTATCCAGGGATGACCTGTGACAAGCAATTGTGACTGAAATTTCAAGAACACGAGAATGATGAATATAACAGAAGATGAGACACTCACTCAAGGCTTGGGCTGCAGTCAATCTTTTCCTTGGGTCCTTATTCAGTAAACGCTTCACAAAATCCCTAGCCTCAGAAGATAGAGATGGCCAAGGTGCTTCATCAAAACTTGGATCAGCTTTTAGAACAGCTCGAAAAATCCCAGACTCTGTTCGTGCCCAAAATGGACGACTACCACACAAAAGAATATAAGCAATCACACCTATACTCCAGACATCTGCTTCTGTACTATAAGACCTATGTAGAACTTCTGGTGCTACATAGTATGCGCTACCAACAATGTCATTAAGTCTTTCATCTGAAATGGAAAAAGAAAACTTGAACAAGTTAATCAGATAACTAAAGTCGTATAGCATAAGCAATAAAATTTTAGTACAAACCTGGTTTCACAAAATCAGACAAGCCAAAGTCTATGGCCTTCAATTGTGAATCTTCATCCTTTGACGTAAACAAGAAATTCTGATCCACAAAATAGAAAAAAATGGAATAACAATATGCAATAAATAGTTATTATATAAATATTAAAACCTTGTCACTGTCTGCCTAATCAGAATATTTATCCCAAGGTTATCCTCAATGAAACCCTTACATAAACCTTAGAAATCTTAAATTGGACCCCAAATCCAATTCAATACCACTCAGCAAACAATATCAGAAACCTTATCAGAACAGGAAAGAAATTCACCTCAGGTTTAAGATCCCGGTGCACAACCCCCTGAAGATGGCAGAAGGCAACAACATTAAGTATCTGAATCATCACAGCTTTTGCATCATCCTCAGAGTATTTTCCACCCCTGCATGAACAGAAGCATTCACTTCATAAGTAATCAAATCCTAGCGAAGTTCATTCATCCTTTAACTCCTATATTGACCTCAGAAGCAGCTATTATTAGAAGAAATACCTTGAAAGAATTCTGTCCAAGAGCTCACCTCCTTCACATAACCTGAAATATACATGGTAACTAATTAGAACACGCCGCAAGAAACACATGACCGTCATCAAACCAAATGATCCCAATCAAGTTCATGTTTTCAAATGGTACTTACTCCATTACTATGTAGACATTATCATGGTCCTCGTAGGCATCATAGAATTGTACTAAATTGCTATGTCCAGATAGAGCTCTTAATATTTTTACCTCTCTTCTAACATCTTCAATGGCAATTGCAGTGGTCATCTATCAACAAAAAGAAATCAACAACCGTAACATGTTAGTTCAAGGCATAAAAATGGATACTCTTCGGAAATAAAATTGCAGAAAATGCTGCATTCCAAAAATACCTCCGCGAGTATACATATATTTTAATTTTGAGTTATCATCATTATTTTCTTATTCAAGTAAATATAAAAATCCTTCGAAGTACTTCTCAACGGATTTCATTTCTTCAATGTCAAAGGTTTTAATTCAAAATCATAACGCAAAAAGGCAAAAGTTCGGAAATTAAAATAAAGTGCTATATAAAAACAAAATGAAATGAAACCTTCGCTTTAGGTATAACTTTAACGGCAACTTGTTGTCCTTTAAGCTCTCCTTTCTTAAACTTCGCCGCACAGGTATAACCGAAATGGCCTCTTCCTACTTCGTCTCCGAGCTCATATTTGCTCCCGAAGTGCTTCGAGAACCCGAAGCTCTTATCCAGTCCAGTACCGGTGGCTCCCTCCGCGCCCTCCGCCTCGCTTCCTTCGGGAATCGCGGCCTCGTTAGGCTTAACAGACCCGTGCCTCCGCGCAAGCACGGCCCTAATGTGCTTAGCCGGAGACGGCGGAGGGAACGGCCTCCTGAAAAACCGTTTCGGAGTCGAATTGGTAGAAGATCTCGCCGGAGACTTCTTGGAAAACAAATAGTGAGCTGGACTTGGACTGTAAAACGGGAAAAACGGAGATTTCTTGCCTTCATTTTTGGAATTTGAGCTTTCCTTTTCTTCATCTTCTTCTTTACCTTGATCTTCCTTCGAGTTCTGGTTTTGGTTACCGTTTACTCCATCAGGTAAGGGAGAAGCCGGAACAGAGTTAGACTTACGGTGGATATCGTTATTCCGGGGAGGGATAGGGGTATTTCTGGAATCAGGAGGAGAAAACGAAGGATTTGGGGAGGGTTTGGAAGTGCAAAGACCCATTGAAGTGTAAGCCTAACTCTCTCTTTTCCCCCAGGGAGTAAGAATTTGAATCTCTCCTTAAAGGCTTAAACCATTTCAAAGAATTGAAAGAAAAAAGAAAGAAAGAAAGAAGGAACTATTAATTTTTTTTCCCTTCAGAAAACTGAAGCTTTTCTTGTCTATGGTGTTTGAAAGTGCTTATTGGAGAGATAGGAGATGATTAAAAGGAAACGACGAGGATTTAACTTTTTGGTTAATTAAAATAATAATAAATACAAAATAATAATTAAATGTGTATTAATAAAAGATTTAAATATATATTTGAAATTTGAGCTAAACATCTAAATAATAATTAAATGTGTATTTATATAAATGGTCAAATTTATTAATTTATTTCGAATTAAGACTAAATTGATAGAATATATAAATTTTGATATTTATTTAAAAGAATTTGTTTAGTTTAAATACTAATTTGAGAACAAAATTTTTTAAAATTAAAGTTGAATATAATTATTATGATTAATGTTTTATATAAAGAATATAGTTATTAAATTAAAGTTGAACTTATCTAAATAATATATGGGGTTTTATTTAATTTTTAAAATTCCTCCACAGTTCACTCGGTATTTTTTAATAAAAATGTAAATTAGTAATTTATATTTATTTTATAGTTTATATTCGAGTTTTATTACTTTTTTTCTAGTAAAATTGTTGCTAAAATCTAAACATAAGTTCTTTGCTTGATAGTGTAACATTGCAACCAACAATTATTCTTAATACAGTGTAATAGTTGTTTTTATATAAACAATTAATTTTTGTTGTGGTTTGTATGTTATCTAGAAATTTAAAAAGATGGGTTAGCTTTTTGTGGGGCCAGCCCAGTGAATTGTGACATGGACAGATTTGCCACGTGGTGCAATCCTAGGGCGGTTGTTAATTAATTGGTTTGGTTTCAGTTTAATACGCAGTAATAGTGACGAAATTTCGTGGTGTTCGTTTTTCCTTTCGGTGCTAATTTGCTTACTCGTTTCCCCTCCCCTATTATTATTATTATTATTATTATTATTATTATTATTATTATTATTATTATTATTATTATTATTATTATTATTATTATTATTATTATTATTATTATTATTATTATTATTATTATTATTATTATTATTATTATTATTATTATTATTATTATTATTATTATTATTATTATTATTATTATTATTATTATTATTATTATTATTATTATTATTATTATTATTATTATTATTATTATTATTATTATTATTATTATTATTATTATTATTATTATTATTATTATTATTATTATTATTATTATTATTATTATTATTATTATTATTATTATTATTATTATTATTATTATTATTATTATTATTATTATTATTATTATTATTATTATTATTATTATTATTATTATTATTATTATTATTATTATTATTATTATTATTATTATTATTATTATTATTATTATTATTATTATTATTATTATTATTATTATTATTATTATTATTATTATTATTATTATTATTATTATTATTATTATTATTATTATTATTATTATTATTATTATTATTATTATTATTATTATTATTATTATTATTATTATTATTATTATTATTATTATTATTATTATTATTATTATTATTATTATTATTATTATTATTATTATTATTATTATTATTATTATTATTATTATTATTATTATTATTATTATTATTATTATTATTATTATTATTATTATTATTATTATTATTATTATTATTATTATTATTATTATTATTATTATTATTATTATTATTATTATTATTATTATTATTATTATTATTATTATTATTATTATTATTATTATTATTATTATTATTATTATTATTATTATTATTATTATTATTATTATTATTATTATTATTATTATTATTATTATTATTATTATTATTATTATTATTATTATTATTATTATTATTATTATTATTATTATTATTATTATTATTATTATTATTATTATTATTATTATTATTATTATTATTATTATTATTATTATTATTATTATTATTATTATTATTATTATTATTATTATTATTATTATTATTATTATTATTATTATTATTATTATTATTATTATTATTATTATTATTATTATTATTATTATTATTATTATTATTATTATTATTATTATTATTATTATTATTATTATTATTATTATTATTATTATTATTATTATTATTATTATTATTATTATTATTATTATTATTATTATTATTATTATTATTATTATTATTATTATTATTATTATTATTATTATTATTATTATTATTATTATTATTATTATTATTATTATTATTATTATTATTATTATTATTATTATTATTATTATTATTATTATTATTATTATTATTATTATTATTATTATTATTATTATTATTATTATTATTATTATTATTATTATTATTATTATTATTATTATTATTATTATTATTATTATTATTATTATTATTATTATTATTATTATTATTATTATTATTATTATTATTATTATTATTATTATTATTATTATTATTATTATTATTATTATTATTATTATTATTATTATTATTATTATTATTATTATTATTATTATTATTATTATTATTATTATTATTATTATTATTATTATTATTATTATTATTATTATTATTATTATTATTATTATTATTATTATTATTATTATTATTATTATTATTATTATTATTATTATTATTATTATTATTATTATTATTATTATTATTATTATTATTATTATTATTATTATTATTATTATTATTATTATTATTATTATTATTATTATTATTATTATTATTATTATTATTATTATTATTATTATTATTATTATTATTATTATTATTATTATTATTATTATTATTATTATTATTATTATTATTATTATTATTATTATTATTATTATTATTATTATTATTATTATTATTATTATTATTATTATTATTATTATTATTATTATTATTATTATTATTATTATTATTATTATTATTATTATTATTATTATTATTATTATTATTATTATTATTATTATTATTATTATTATTATTATTATTATTATTATTATTATTATTATTATTATTATTATTATTATTATTATTATTATTATTATTATTATTATTATTATTATTATTATTATTATTATTATTATTATTATTATTATTATTATTATTATTATTATTATTATTATTATTATTATTATTATTATTATTATTATTATTATTATTATTATTATTATTATTATTATTATTATTATTATTATTATTATTATTATTATTATTATTATTATTATTATTATTATTATTATTATTATTATTATTATTATTATTATTATTATTATTATTATTATTATTATTATTATTATTATTATTATTATTATTATTATTATTATTATTATTATTATTATTATTATTATTATTATTATTATTATTATTATTATTATTATTATTATTATTATTATTATTATTATTATTATTATTATTATTATTATTATTATTATTATTATTATTATTATTATTATTATTATTATTATTATTATTATTATTATTATTATTATTATTATTATTATTATTATTATTATTATTATTATTATTATTATTATTATTATTATTATTATTATTATTATTATTATTATTATTATTATTATTATTATTATTATTATTATTATTATTATTATTATTATTATTATTATTATTATTATTATTATTATTATTATTATTATTATTATTATTATTATTATTATTATTATTATTATTATTATTATTATTATTATTATTATTATTATTATTATTATTATTATTATTATTATTATTATTATTATTATTATTATTATTATTATTATTATTATTATTATTATTATTATTATTATTATTATTATTATTATTATTATTATTATTATTATTATTATTATTATTATTGTTATTATTATTATTATTATTATTATTATTATTATTATTATTATTATTATTGTTATTATTATTATTATTATTATTATTATTATTATTATTGTTATTTTTATTGTTATTCTTATTGTTATTGTTATTATTATTGTTATTCTTATTGTTATTGTTATTGTTATTCTTGTTATTCTTATTATTATTGTTATTATTGTTATTATTGTTATTATTGTTATTATTATTATTATTATTATTATTATTATTATTATTCTTTTTATTCTTATTATTCTTATTCTTATTGTTATTGTTATTGTTATTGTTATTGTTATTGTTATTGTTATTGTTATTGTTATTGTTATTATTATTGTTATTATTATTGTTATTATTATTGTTATTATATGGATATAATTGACATTTTCTTCAATTACGGAGTTTTCATCCCAAAAGTCAAAATTACGCCGATTGACCACCTTTACCTCATGGATTAAATAATATAATAAACAAAAATAGAAAATACTTGTTTAAGAATATATATATATATATATATTAGGGTAATTATTCCTTGCACAGACGGTGAAAATAAAATGTTTCTGTAAATATCTTAGTTTTATGGTTTATGGAATTCATTTATGGTTTAAGGTTTAAATATTTAAGTGTAGGACTTTTGAATTTAGGGGTGTGGTTAGAATTTAAGATTTATAGTAATTTTAAAGTTTACGGGTTAAAATCTAAATCCTTAAACATATTGTCCTAGAATCCAAACATTAACCTGTGATCCCTCTATTTTAACTCTAAACCATAAAATTTAACCATGAACCATAAATTATAAACTCTTACACTTAAACTCTTACATTCTGAGGTCTTACCCTAAAATAAAAAATATTTGTGAAAACTTTTCGTTTCTACCGCGATTCATGAAATATTTTTACAAAACATGAAAATTAAACATGCTAATATAAATTATAGGTATATGGAAAAAGATAGATACTTGGCCTTGATTTTCTACTGGATTTTTCAATAATTTATTATTAAGGTATATATATTAAGAAACTTCTCCTTTCTTTCCTTATTTTTTCTCTTTTATATTGATGAATTTTATAATATTTCATTTTCCCTTAAGACGTAAGCTAATATTATTAATGTTTCAACATGGATCTATTTTTCTCATGCGGAAAGATATAATTATAATATAACATGTTAAAGTATTAGGTTCCTCAATTAAATTATGTGATCAAATTTTAATATTTGTTATTTTAAAAAACTGAATTGAAAGAATTATTTTAATGGATAAATAGAATAATTAGAAGGAAAAAAAGTAATGTTAAAATCCAATTCACTTGAAAAAAGGTCGATAGTTGAAGGTTGGAGAGTTTGAAAATTCCCGATTAGTATCACACAAATTGTGAGAGACTTTTATCAATTCCAAACAACTCAACCTTGAATGAATGCATTTAATTATATTATATTATATTTAATTGAGGTTACCCTAACATGATTGGTCTAAAATGATAAGTAACTTAGTATTATTTAAGTAGATACTGAATTTGAGATTTTATGTGTGCGTATAATCTCTGCTGGAAGATTCAACCACTAAAATTAGATATATAATCAATCCGAATTAATTAAGGTGAAGCCCTAAGAGCCGAGAAGACAACCAAAAAAACAAAATGTTATAAATCTTATTATAAAAAAACATTAGTTCAAAATAAGGAAAACAAGCTCCGCTTATTTTCTTTCACGTTTTTTTATCATTTAATCAATTTTCACACAATTTCCAAATATTTGACTTCTATAATAATTAATAATTATCGGATCGGATTAGACTCTAATTCGCCTTTTTTTTTCCTTCAGAAGTGATATAAGATTATTATTTGAAACTCAGGAAACTAAACAATAAAATATAATTGCATGAATTTAACAATGCAAATACGCATGTGAATTTCTCTTTCACATTTTTATGATATCAATAGTACTAAAATCGACACATTTATTATGCAGGAAACGAAACAATTATTCGAAATATAATTTACACATTTTGAAACAAAATAATTATTTTATATTGTGAGAAGATGTATATATACAATTAATTTCATACTTTCATAATAATTCTCTCTGGTTACAAATTTTGTATATTTAAAATCTTGTTATGAATCATGAACTACGGTAGCCCACAAACGTAGGTGACTAGTAGACCTACAGATATAATTAATGGCCTTTAAGTGTGCAATTTATTTGTAGCACATCAAAAGTAAATATTAAGTAGGTTTTAATCAATTAAGACTTAGACAGCTACCACCCATTTCAAGTCGCGGGGATAAATTCAACTTTTTAATTAAATCCATTCCTTCAAACTGTCGACAAGCAGCAATTGTATTGTCGTCGGTGGAGAATTCAATTTTAAAATAATTTGTGCATTACTTAAACAATAGGGTTCGAATTGTTTTCCTCCCGAATAAACAATGGTGGAATTTGTCAAGAAATTTGAACAACCGCGAAAGTAATAATATAATAGCGAAAAGTCGGCTATAATTACATATTTCTTGATCCAGAAGAAAAAGACTTGGCTATGTGTATATCTCTTTTATATTGTATATATCTAAGCATGTGCGCTTTCTAAATACCGGTAAAACGAATCAATAAACAAATACGCGGAAATAGCACAGCAATAGGGAAATTCAAACTGCACACGTTGAATGGTTTATTAGTAGACGTGGCAAACATGTGAATCGGTTCGGGTTTCGTTCGGGTCATTTTGGTTTTGGTTTTGGTTATTTCGGGTTTAATATTATTTGATTTAGATTTAGTTCGGTTCGAATTCTAGTTCGGTTTTATTGTTCGGTTGATTTTTGCGTCAGTTGATTTTCGGTTCTGTTCTGTTCGGGCCAATTTCTAGTTGATGAGAGATCGGTCGGTTTTAATCAAATTTTTAGGTTGGTCAATTTTTTTACACCCTTATATGGCTTTATAAAGCCAATATATTTGATTTTTTGGTGAGTTGTGTGATAGTTCATATCTCATTTTTTATTTCTATTAATATCTTTTATTTATTGCGGGTTGTCTTCGGTTCGGGTCTATTTCGGTTCAACTAAAAACCAGTTCATTTTCGGTTCGGTTTCAGTTTGATTTCGGACTTCGGGTTAAATTTCAGGTAAGCATGTTAGGTTTAATTTCAAATTCGATTCGAGTAAATCGGTTCGGTTTTCAGGTCTCTGGTCAAATTTACCGGGTCTAATTATTAGTTTTAGCCTTTAGGCCCGTAAACAACCAAAAGAAAATGAACATACGAAAATCAACAATGTTATGTTTATTTTTGTGAGTTTATTTTTAATTGAATAAATACAAATAATTAAACAAACATAATTTTTTGTTTATATTTGTTCTTTAAGGAATGTAATTTGTTAATATTTGTTCGTTAAAATGATAAACAAACCAATTGAATATTAAATTGTTTAGTTTGTTTAAGAAGTATAAATTATTGTCCATTGAGTATTGCTTATTTCCCCTTTTTATTTCATATTTGATATATGTTTTTAATATTTTTTTTAAATATAATATACTTTTGTTATGAAAAATAATAAATATAAATGAACACATGTGAATAAATTTAAACGAACAGATTACCGAACGTTCACGAACGTAAATGAATGAACGAGCTCTTTGTCCGTGTTCGTTCATTTAATTAAACGAACATAAAATATTGTTCTTGTTCATTTGTTTAATAAATAAAAAGAACTTCTCGCTGAACGGTTCGATAAATGTTCGATTCGTTTACAGTCTTAATTAGTTTGGATTTCGATTCTTGTAGGATGCCAATTTTCGGAAGAAGTCCTTGGTTTTTACTTTGAAATCAGTCACCAATGGCTATCCTATATCTCTGGTCTTTAAAATATCGGCAGGCAAGGGACTTTAACAACTACTCTCCTATATTGTTGACAATTTAGGAGATGTTTTCAACCATATGAATGCAATCCATGAACTCATTTCCCACGTAATCTTCTTTGGCAATTCCATGAAATATTGGTGATGTAAATTCCTTTGCAATAAATGCAATTTTTTTATTATGAGAAAATATTACGTATACAGTTCAACTTAGGGTTTAAAATTTTAGTCTAAAGTTTATAGTTTATAGTTTTAATGTTTAGAGTTTAGGGTTATATTTTTGGTTTTATGCTTTACATTTTAGGGTTGTGATTTAAAATTTAATTTAAAGTAAAATTAGGCAAGTTTGAATATTTTTTTTACTGTCAGTGCATAAAATAATAATCTAACTTATAACGAGTAGTTTTCATATTGCATGATTTTAAGAATAATAGAATTTTCCGAGTGGTCTCAATAAAATTTGAAAAAAAAATGTTATTGATAAGAAACTCGAATTCAAACAATTTGTCTACAATATGTACGGGCTAAAGTTATGGTCGATGTCCTCAATCGCCTATTAACGAGGCCAGTTTTCATTTCTTAATCTGCCTTCTGTTTTATAAAATATTTGAATGTTCATTTCATTTCAAAGAAAAAATCAGTACATTTCATTATTTTGCTGCCCACTCCAACCCCAACTATATGATCATAATATATTATTCAGCTCCCCACAATGTTTTGTTCTTTATTTTCCCCACCACCTGTCAAGGAATTATCGGTGGTAAATGTCTATCGATTAAATGTAGAACCTACGAATAATTAGTTCCACGACCTAACATTAAGCTAAATATTCAAGAGTTTAAGGTTTAATCCGATTTTAATTCATAATATTATATAGATATGAAGGCTTAGCGGATTCACTAAATAATATATTTGTTTACAGTAAACTTATATTTATTCATTGATTATGTGTACTATACATAATGAATTGGACGATGACATATCATTAAAAATAATACAGAACTATAGTACATCAAATGGCGAATAAAAAATGCCTTGAGAATTAAGTTATAGTTTCATTTATTAAGGTTAATTTGGGGTTGGGAAATTAATTAATTAACATGAATTAATAATCACAATGAGAAAGCGTGTGGGTTGCAAATAATTTCGAAGGAGCATCTTGCTAATGGCAGTCGTTGACCTTATGGAATTTGTTTCATATTTGTCTAAATCTTTGGGTACAAAAAAAGGCTTTCACCCAACATTATGATTACATGGTTTTTGCCAACTTAAGGGCAATGACCCTTTGACTTATTGTATGGGGCCTTTTTTTAATTAATTTCGGTGATGATGAATGATTGTAATTGTAATTCACGGGGGGTGGATATGCTTTTTTTTTCTTTCTTCTTCTTTATTCTTTGCAAAATTGGCGCCAAAATAAAGGCAAACTTTAGGTCTTAGCTACTCCTTTGGAATGCTTCCCACCTTTCACCTTCCTCACTTTTTATATATAAAATTATATTATTATGGATCGTGTTGTTTTTATGTTATAATTATGTGAAAGTGTTGTTTTAATTTAATTATATCGATTGATTTTTTTTAATCAGACTGATGTATTCATATCATATTTATATTATGTGTGGTGGATCAAATTAGCCTTTCCTTGATATATTGAATTAAAAATTATAATTAATAATTAATTGGTCTAGTGAGATAATGCAATAGATCTTTTATTTTAAGGGTTCAAATACTTATATCGTGAATGAAACAAATTAAATTAAAATAGTCGTCCCAATAATAAATATTTGCAGTATCTGATCTAAAATAATAAACCAATTAGTTAGATGTGTGATTAAACCCAAAAAAATATAAAATCAAAAGCTTGGGTTAATTAATGTAGGAGCAAAAGGTATGATAAATGTTTGAAAATATAGCCCATTGAGTTGGCGTACGTGTGTCAAATTTAAAACTATTGCAGTGGTACTGACTGAGAGCCCCCTTCCAACCACTGTCCTTTGAATGTTTACGGCAAAAGCTTCTATTCAACACAAAAGCCTTCCAGAACTAGGTGTAAATGAGACGAAACAGATCGCGAGCAATTTAAGTTAGATTTGGTTAAAATTCGATCAATACTTGATTCGATAAACTTGATTTGAGCTTGAATTCGGCTCGAATTCTTAGCAAGCCGAGTTGAGCTACTCGATATCGGACTCGAAAAACTCGCGAGCTACTTGAAAATCTAATATACTAAATTTTTTAAATTTAAAATCTAGGTTCTTAAACCTAAAATCATAAAACATAAACCCAAAAACATAAATTTTAAACCCTAAAATCTAAATTCTAAACCCAACAACCTAAACATCAAAACCATAAACTAACACCCTAAACTTGTGTATCAAAGTTTTTTTTCCTAATAGGGCTTTAAATAGAGGAGATAGATCGCGAGCTACTCGAGTCCGACTCGGTTAAAGCTCGGTCAACACTCTACTCGATTGAACTCGACTGAAGCTCGAACTCGAGTTCTTAACAAACCGAGCGGAGTTCAAATTATTTAAGCTCCTTAAAAACTACTCAAACTCAAACTCAACTCGAAATCTTAACGAACTGAGTCGAGCTTAGCATTACTCGAGCTCGACTCTGCTCGTTTACACCCCTATCCAGAACAACTTTGCGTCCTGCAAAAACAACCCCTTTCAACTTGTAGTAAGGTATAGTATACTAATACATGATAACCAATAAGATTCCCTATGAGGAATTTGCATATAATTTACACTCTTTTCGGTCTGTTATGCATCAGTTTTAGACGTACCGACTTGTATATCTAAAGTGTGGAGTGTACACGAAAATACGTGTCTAATACATGTATATTCAAAAATTTAATTCCTAAATACGTATTAGATACCAATACTTTAAAAACAAAGTCTGCTCCAGATAACAGTCATATGCTGCTGATGAGAAGTCTGTGTCAGTGCCTCAAAAAACTCTAACCTTATTCATGTATTTGGTAGATATAGCTTTGTCACCCAAAAAATTGAACTCCAAGATTTGAGGGAGTGCGTACAAATGTAGAAGCCACTGTCAATTCTTCGGGTAAGAAAATCGAGACGTTCCTTTATAAAGTCTTATAATATACTCGTTTTCTGTCTAAATTCTGAAATTGTTTCAACTTTTTAACTCAACTCGATTCGATTGAGATCGCAAAACAATAAAATTCTTTTGCTTTTGATAAAACAACACGATGTTCAAGCACAAACAAACATGTTTGATACATACACATATAAAATTTTAACATATTTAAAAGTTAATTGTTTATACTTGTCTGTTATGTTCACAAGGTTACCAACTTACCATTAAGAAATTCAAGATAACGACAAACAGACTTGGACAGTAATCATACAAGAATCTATCTCTTCTGCACGTATCCATACATGTAATACCAACAGACAGAACATAAACAAGAAACACAAGCCGGAAAAAACAAGGCATTTCTCGGAATTTCATATGACTTTCTTCCTATGAGTAATTGGGTTTGGAAAACGACATCATTTGCCAATAAAATAAAATCTTAGGACATACATATCATATGTAATTCAATTCAAAAGTTTCAGGGAGTCCCCAATTTCTTGACCGTGATAACAGCGATGGAGTCGTTCGACGGTGAAGAAACAGGGAATCACATGGACAAACCAAGAGATTCCGATGGAGAAAGCGATGATAACTTGGAGGCCAAGATTACGGAACTGCGGAAAACAAAAGAAGAGCTGAAGAGAGCTAAGGAGAACGCTACAGATTCGTGGTTAGATTCCAAACCCCTCATTGATGAGCTCGAAAGACTGAAATCGGAGCTTGCAATTGCTCAGAATCAAAATTCTATTTCGAATAATATGATTTCGGAGCTCGAATCACAACTCGAGGCCATTGTCAAGGACATTAGAGCCAAAAGGGAGGAAGAACTCAGGGCTGTAAAGACGGTCAATGAAACGAACCGGCTTCTGGAACAAACACGCGAAGAGTTGGAACAGTTGAAGACAGAAAAGGATGAAGAGCGCAGAACAAGATCGAAACTAAAATATACCTTGCGGCTAAGGAGGCAGACTCTTCGCACATTGCAGCTCACGCTCCGAGCTGTGCGAATAGAATCAGAAGCTTTTGGTGCATCAGCTGCCAAAGCAGGTCAATACATCGAACACCCAGAATCAGATAATTCCCCGGTAGAACTAACTCAGGAAGACTACTACGCCCTAAAGAGAAGAGCTAAGGAAGAAACATCATTGGCGAATTGGAGGGTTTCTGTAGCTATGGAACAGAAGGCTACCGCAGAGGTGGCACGGAATTCAGCTTTAAAAAGATTAAAAGAAACACGTTCAGACAAGAAATCACGGAGGATAAAGGGAGAAGGGAAGATGGTCGAAAATGAAGAAACGAGACAAGAGGAGGCAGGCGATCTGGACTTGACTCAGCTGGATATAGTTGAAGTCTCAAACGAAGACCTTGCATTGCCGAAAGCTCGAGCCAAAGAAACTTATCGGAATAAGCAAGGGAAGCCACAATCAATGAGCAAGTCCAATAGCAGGAGGAATACAGCGTTGAAAGTGAAAAAGAAAATATCAATTTTAGCTAGAATGAAAAATTGTTTTGTGAGCATAAAAGGAATGTTCAAATAAATTCTAACAGACATGTATGTGAAAATACAGTTCCTGCTCGGAATAAATGTCATATCTGCTTGATCAGAAATGAGAAGGAATAAAAGATGATTCTGATTTAAAGTTCACCCGAGTTTGAGTATTTCATGAAGAGAGATCTATGCTAAATCCTGCACAACAGCATAAATTCCATATGTTCAAAGGAACAGACACGTATGCGTGTATACATAGCAAAACAACGTGAAATTCATACCTGATTTTTCATAGAATCATAATGCAAGCTGGACTATAAAAGATCTCCCAAGTACATGACACTGTAAGCAAAAATAAAAACCCAAAATTGATCCTTTGAGACAAAAGGTGGCCTGCCTGCAAATCATCAAAGCGCAATTTACTAGCAAAGTGAAACACAGATAATCAGAAAGCAAACAGAAAGGTTGTTGCTGTACCATAATGTTGGCTGAAGATCTACTGAAACATTCTAGAGTATGCCTTTTTCTCCTGGTCTCGTCTATCGGCAATCTGCAGCAGTTTTACAAATTCAATTACCTTCATTGGTGAAATCAACAGGAAGTGCAAGGTGGAAATCATTAAATATTTATTCAGTGAAAGAATAGATTATTATTGTTGACCTTCTTCTTCGCAGCTGCAAGCTCTTTCTTTATTCCACCTGAGTGGCAGAAAACATGATATAAGATGAAGGTAATCCTCGAGTTCGCCCAAAAGTATATAATTGAATGATTTTAATGAACTAGAAGAATGGTAGCAAAAACTAATTAAATGATTTAACATCAAGTTTTGTACTTAAGTTACGCTGGTATGCAATTTTACCAGGTGTGCAACATGACATTTCATTAATCAAATATGAAAACCTAGCAAGCCCTTCCAAACCTCAAAACGGTAAAAGTGGAATAGGGAAAGAGGGAGCATGGAAGGGATTTCGAATCTGTTTCACTTTAGACAAGATTTTACTGACCGTCATTCGGCTCTAAGTCCAATGCCTTTTTAAAGCTTTCGACCGCGCCATCAATGTCATTAAGTGCCATGTATGCCTGACATCAGTTAAAAACAAAAGCAATTAAAGAAAAAAACACTAGCAGATAAAATTGCAATTAGCCATTTAATAGTTCGAACTATTCACATTTCAGTCAAAACTAGTGCATCCAGTTTATTTTGTTATAAACATGAGAGGTTCCACCCTCAAACCAATTAGCAAAAAAAACAAAAAACAAACTACAATATAGTTATGCTTGAAAAAGCACCAATCATAGTCGGCCAAAAAAAAGCATAACTACAAACTAAATTAGAAACAGACCAGCAAAAAGAAAATGGACCAGGCAAGATAAACAGTGTCAAGGAAGCAATAAACTAGGCTTTGAATTACAAATACTAAGCACTGACCTGGCCTTGGCGGAAGAAAGCTTTCACGTTATCTTCTCCGTCACGAATTGCAAAGTCTGCATCCAACAATGCTCCTTTTAGGTCACCTAGTTTCAACTTGCAGGCCTAAATCAGACAACACATAAAGCAGTCATAAGAAAGGGAAACAAACATCAATAACCGGAAAAAAGAATAGAAGTGATAACAGATGCTAACATGAGGAATGCTTTACAGAGCAGATGCAATGAAAGGGGACTTAAAATGTGAGAAAGTAGATTGGAACGCTCTTGCCATGCTAGATGCCTAAACCTATGACTTATCGATGATCTAATACAAGGAAATCAAAATCTTACAGAACTATTTGTAAATATCTGAGACTTGGTCTTCCGCAAAGAGGAGCTCTTTTCTGTGTAATGACAAATTACAAAGGAAGCATAAAGGTCAGCAGAAGATTTAGAGGATTAATGGCAATAAAATCATGATCATTAAAGAAAGAAACTAAATAATGCACCTTGATCAATGTCCTCCAGGTCCCAGCAGACATCCAAGTAGCGCAAAGCCTTCCAATATTTCCTAAGAGCAATCTTATAGTCTTGTTTCTGTAAGAAGAAACAATTAGGAATATCTAGCAACATTGTAGCAAAGCAGTAAATCAAATTCCGAAAGAAAGAACTAAAGCTATTGATAGTCTATTGTACTGTAGAAAATATGCCAACGTTAAGCATTCATAAGTACAAGGCAAACTCATTCATAACAGTGTAACATGTGTAATCTATGAAAAAGGAAAAATGAAGCAAATTAGACCGCAAAAAACCATACAATTATATGAAATACCTTGTATTGCTCATTTCCAAAAGCTTTGATAGAGTCTACTGCCTTCATCCACCAAGAAATTTCATCAGCTTTTTTGTCAAGGTCAGCTGGCCAATCAGGATACATATCACCATCCTTAAAAAAATTGGATACCCCATCATCTGCCCCCTCAGGAATTTCTCCACAATCTTCAATTATAACGTCTTGAGTGGGGCAATCACCATCCTCGGTCGTAACATGCTCGATAGATCGAACAACACCCATTCCTTTTAAAACCTTGCCGAAAACCACATGTTTTCCATCGAGATGAGAAGTTCGAGTAGTTGTTATGAAGAATTGAGACCCATTGGTGTTCGGCCCCATATTAGCCATGGATAACATTCCTTTTCTTTCATGTTTTAACTCAAAATTTTCATCTTCAAATTTCAAGCCATAAATGGATTCTCCTCCAGTTCCATCACCTGCTGATATATCACCACCTTGTATCATAAAACCTCGGATAATGCGATGAAAGCGCACACCCTGTAAATCAAAATTGCACTATTGTTAGAAAAAGAAAATCACTTCAAAGTTGCTTAAAAAAGTAAAGAAAACTATATGGAGGTGCATAGTCATCATTCAACGAAAGTGAAATTGCAAAAGAAAGAAAATGTCTAACAGTGCCATCTTTAACTTCCTTTATTCTCTAAGTTTCAAGTCATGTTCGCATGCATTAACATTAGAAGCCAACTACATTTTAGGAGGAAAAAAAGTTACACTGCTGCTTACCATTGCACATCATTTTATCACTTTTACAACAATTCCATCTTGAAAAAACAGAACTCAAATTAAGCCCATGAAAATTCAATCCTTTTACACTTCAAACAGCTTACTTTACATGATATAATGCAATATATATAAGCTCTACCAAATACCCATTTACTAAGACCTAATACAGCATGCCAACTACATTTAAATTTTTATAATAGAAACACACACAAAAAAAGGCTTTTACTTTACTAAAAGCATAAAGCCCCATGCTTTACCATCCAATAAACTCAAACCAAGGAATTTTATCACTTTTTGACAATCGAGGAAGAAATAAAAAGTGTTAAACAATAAACTAGATATACTTCCCTGAATTAACATGTCAATATTAGAGTTCCATGAATATAAGAAAGACAAAAGGTAGAACCTTGTAATGCAGAGGAGCAGCAGTGTTAGGTCCAATGCCTTTCTCACCAGTGCACAAAGCCCTGAAATTCTCAGCAGTTTTAGGCACAACATCCTTGTACAACTCCACCACTATCCTCCCTTCTAGTTCTCCTCCTATACTTATGTCCAAATAGCATCTTGGGTTCACCATTTTCCCTTCTCTCACCCACCGAAAATGAAAATAACCCAAAACAACCCTAATCCCACTTTTTATTCTGAACCCAGAAAAGAAAAGAAAGGGTCTCCGTCTTTTCTCGTTCGACTGCGGTGTTGGTTTGTTTTGGCTGCTGCCTGCTTTTTGGGTGCCTTAGGAACCGTCGGATTTTTGTGTTGAGTGAGTTACAGTACAGAACACAGATTTTGAGGTTAAAGTGGGGTCATGTTTCCAGCCTTTGTTTGATGTTAGGCTCCTGTCCTGTCCTGTCCTGTCCCACAGAATCCTATATCCGTATATCACTCCTTTTCAATTAGCTTAAATTATAAATTTCATCCCTCAACTTTCTTCTAACTCTTATTTTAATCACTTCAATTTAAATTATTTCAATTAAATTATTAAAATTTTTATTTATTACTATTTTTGTCACTATGTCATTAAATATTTAACATCGTTATGACTGAATTAGAAACCAAGATAACTATCCAGTCAAACAGTTACTTGCAACAGTTGCTGCATTTTCATTGTTGTATGAATTCGACCTTTTGAATTTATAGTTTAATAAATGGATATATATTATATACACAGACGGTGGAAACTGAAAGTTTCTAGTACCTTAATTTTAGGGTATATGAAGTTAATTTAGGGTAAAGGGTTTAGGCGTTTAGGTGCAAGGGGTTAGAATTTAGGGATAGTTATTTCAATTTAAGGTCTAGGGTTATAATTTAGGATTTATAGGTTAAAACCTAAATCCTTACCATATTACCCTAAACCCTAAACCCTAACCTATAAACCCTAAACTTTAAACTAAAACAATTATACCTAAACCCCTACACTTAAACCCCTAAACCCTATACACTAAACTAAGTCTCTATACCTTAAAACTAAGGCGCTTGCCAGTGTATATGATATTAATCCTAAATAAATTATATAATATGATAGAGCCTGCAGCTAAAAGAATCGAATATGACAATGAGAGAACAACAATCCAAGTTGCCAATTATTTTCAATGTGCTTTACTAAACCATAAAAGCCCCCACAATTACATCAGGAAACAAACTTCATACTATTTTACATGCCAAAACATAAAAGGTTCCATATATTTTACATGCAGTGGTTCACATTTAGAACCCTGAAAACACTTCATTCATGGCAGAAATTGACAAACAAAAAAGCCTTCATTTGCTGCTAACAAGATAATCTAGTTGACCACTTTGCAGTCCTTCCTTATCTCCCCATCTTGTCCGGTCAGAACACCAATGTTGGCCATCTTCACCATCGATGCTCCAAAATCTTTTAAAAACAGGTAAGGGTATTTGCTGTAGTTAACCACCATGGCAGCAGTTCTGTTATCTGTACTAAGAACATGGTCCGACTGCAAAAGACCGGAACTGTTGACGAGGTTTTTGTAGTATCCGTTGTCGAACCTGTTGGTCGTAAGAGAATCTAAAGCAACTAAAGTGGAGTCTGAATCTGTTTGGTCTGGACACACACTTTGTAGACCCTTGAGAAATGATGTTTCAAGATCAGGGTCGGGCTTGCCCGAGCCACCAAAGTTGAAGAGCCTTTGTTTGAAAGTGAAACACTGAGCGAAGCCAACGGTGTGTGCACCTGAAACAGGGTTTTGTTTTAATCTTAAAGCAGAAAAAAATTAATCAAAGATTGATGTTTATGGCAATTGGCATTGAAATGAAAGCATGCCTGACAGAACAACCACATCCTTTGTGTCAAGACCCTTTGAATTGAACTTTGCAATGATGTTGTCCAAGGACTCGAACGGTGATGGGAGTTGATTAGCTGCAGTCTTATTCGCTGTTCGGCCGTCTCGACGACCTAAGGGTACCATCCAATACGATGCCCCTGCCTGATAGATTAAGATCAGAATTACCGACACGAATACACGAACACATGAAAGATGATAACAATGTACAATCAGGTTAAAATTAGCAATGAATGATGAAAATGTCACTTACAATATTAGCAGCTTCTCTTGCTGCAAGAGTTAATATATCAGTGCAGGAAACAGTTGATGGGCAATATTTCTCAACATTAGCCTTAATTTTGTCAATAACCTCATAGCCTCTCACTGAATTTTGATTAGGCGTTGCAGTTTTCTCCCCCACAAATGTTGAGCCAATATCATCAAGTAAGATTGAACCATCACATCCCTGGAGAAGAAAAAAGAAGAAAGTTTCAATTTATGTGCTAAAACTAGAGATATGTTCATAATTGAACAGTTATGACAACTTTTTATCAGACTCTTCATTTTTTTCCGAAGTACTCAACACGTTGGTAACATAGACTAGATGTCGATATAGAAGCGAAGAATAGTTTGATTACATTAACAAAACAATCATGGAAGTGAAGCCGAATGAGAGATGCCGCCATTCGAGTATCATTAGCAATGGCTGACCAAACACCATATCTAACAATCTTTGTCAGATTGGGACAAGTGCTGTCATAGAATCCATAATCAAGTTGACAGAACACCAGGTGACTTAGGAAAAAGATGTAAAACAAGTGAACAAGGGGAAGTTTGACGAAGGCTTTTCGTTCCATATCGTCGAATTTAAACACTGAAATTCGAATCCGGACTAGTCTTGTAGCTCAAGCAGTGGAAACTAAGAACTATTTATACACAAAGTAAACCAGAGGAGAATTGAATACAATACATGGCAAAATTTGATTAAGTCACTTCTCCAGATAGTGGTAGAACCATTATCTGATGTCCACTTCAATAGGTTTGGTACAATCCCATGCATCTTCACATTGAAAGTGGCATCATTGGTGTATTCCTCTACAAAAAAAGTTTCCATTTAAAGACTGTAAATTATAGTTCCTCAAGTTTGACTTAAGTGTCTACCATGTGAAGAAAAACTGGGCTACTAAAGTCCATTGGCATGCGAAAATACTTTATACTAACAATCAAGACATATGCAGCCATAGTTCCTTTTTTATACATCATAAACACTTATTTTTATGCCGAAAGTAAAATCAGCAAGTGTAGTAGTGGAAGATGCACCTCAGAGATGGTTTAATGGAGTGGTGAAACAGATTCATCAGTGGCAATTTGCATATCAGCTTGTGCCATGTAACCTGCAATGGATAAATATTATTCATCAGTGCATGAACCTGCAACACGTATTACTCGTATTCGAGTGTGGGCGTATACGTCTGACATGAATATTTTCTATTTCTTTCTAAGTTTTTGTATGTTTGGAGGAAGCAGAGATGGACGCAGAACTTTATATTAGAGTGGGCGAATTTATAAAATTTTAGGGGGCAAACTTATTGTTGTGAAAGAGGGTAGAGAATGAATATGGATAAATGATTGCTTGACTTTTCATTGAAAAAGAATCAGCTTATATAGAAGCTGGATACAAACGTAGAGGGTAAATAACAACTTGGCCAGCTGTGCTAACAACCCTAGCTGGCTAAACCAATTCTTAACAGACTCTAACAGCCCTTGTGCACAGCTGTGATGGATTGCCTTCTTCAACAATCTTCAACATCCTTCCTGCTTTTCCTTCTTTCCCGATTTCTTTATTCTCCAATACGCATAACCTGGATCGAAAGGCATTGAATGCATCCTTTGATAACGGTTTGGTGAGGCCATCCGCAAGTTGATGTTCAGCGGGTACATAGTTTACTTGTATCTGCTTTGCTGCAACCTTTTCCCTGACAAAGTGCACGTCAAGTTCCACGTGTTTGGTCTTTGCATGGTACACCGGATTGTCGCTCATTGCTATTGCACTTGAGTTGTCACTCCAAATTACTGGAATTGAGCTGGTTTGAACTTTCATCTCAGTTAGCAGCGTTTGTATCCATGTTACTTCAGATGCAGCATCTGCCAAGCTGCGATATTTTGCCTCCGTGGTGGATCGTGATACGGTTTTCTGCTTCTTGGAAGTCCACAAGACCAAGTTGCCTCCTACAAATACACAGTTGCCTGAGATTGATCTTCGATCATCCATGCTTCCTCCCCAATCCGCATCAGCAAAGGCAACTATTTGACATGGTTCAGGTGAGGGAGAGAAGACCAGACCATGTTCGAGTGTTCCATTGAGATATCGTAGGACTCGTTTAAGGGCTACCATGTGTTGCTCACAGGGAGTATGCATGAATTGAGCTAACTTATTCACTGCAAAGACTATATCCGGTCGAGTGTGGCAGGCATAAAGAAGAGTACCAACTATGCTTCTGTACTCTTTAGGTTCTTTGAGTGGACATCCAGCTGATTGAGTGAGCTTGAGGGCAGTGATCATTGGTGTTGGAGTAGCATTTGCATTAACCATTTGAGTCTTTAAAAGCAGTTCAAGAATAAACTTCTTTTGGCTTAAAATAATCGAGCCTGCCTTATACTTTACTTCCATACCAAGAAAGAAATGAAGTTGTCCAAGGTCCTTAAGTGAAAATCTTTCTCCCAGTCTAAGAACAACATCTTCAACAGCTTCATTGGAGCTTCCTGTAACCACAATATCATCAACATATACTAAAATATATGTTATGGATTGAAGATCAGTTTTGACAAACATGGATGTGTCAGCTTTTGAACTAATAAACCTTGCTTGAAGAAGATAGTCTCGAAGCTTAGCAAACCAATTTCTTGGAGCTTGTCTGAGGCCATATAGAGCCTTTCTTAGTTTGCATACCAGAGGAGTCCCATTCACTGATTCTTGTTGAAAACCTGGAGGTTGTTGCATGTAAACATCCTCGAGGAGATCTCCATTTAAGAATGCGTTATTGACATCTATTTGACGCAGCTTCCAGCCATGTTGAGCTGCTAAAGATAACACAATGTTGATGGTTGCAGCTTTTACAAAAGGACTGAATGTGTCCTGAAAGTCTTGGCCTGGGACCTGAGAGAATCCTTTAGCCACGAGTCTGGCTTTGTAGCGTTCCACCGTACCATCAGCATTCTTTTTAACTCTGAATAGCCATTTGCAGCCTACAGTAGAACGACCTTCAGGTAGAAGCACTATATCCCATGTGTTGTTGTTCAGCAGTGCATTATATTCAGCATGTACTGCAGGTCCCCAGTTAGATGACTGTAGAGCATCTCCAATGGAATTAGGCTCAGCTTCTTCGATTGTTGATGTGACCATAAAGGTCTTTGGCTTGAAGATGCCAAGTTTACTTCGAGTTACCATTGAGTGACCACCAGTGGCAATTGAGTTATGGGATAGTGATGTAGGAACTGAGGGAGATGTAGTGACCAACATTGGTTCAGTAGAAGTATCAAGATCAGCATGTTCAGTAGAGTCATCATTATGGAATGTAGGGCATGATTCTTCATTGTCAACAGTAGGAGGAACATCAACCATGGGGCAAGGGACAGTTATATCATCACTAGGCATAGTAGAAGAAGTAGGAACATGAGAGCTGCTTACAGGGACTTGAGGAGCAGTAGGCAAGGACTCCGAGGATGAAGAATCGTCTGTTGAGACAACAAGTGTTGAAGTAGGATCACAGGATGAGGGAAGCTGCTGTTGACATGCTCGAACACCTCCTGGGACTATATCAAGTTCAAGGTCACTAGGAAAAAGAGATTCAACAGTGGCTTGTTGGATGTCATTGAACTTGGATCCTTCAAAGGGAAATATATGCTCATCAAAGGTGACATGACGTGATATAAATACTCTTCCATCAGGTGCCATGCAGTTGTAACCTTTATGTTGAAGATTGTAGCCCAAGAAAGTACATGGTTGAGACCTAAAGGCAAGTTTGTGCTTCTGATATGCCCTTAGGTGTGGGAAGCACCTGCAGCCAAAAACTCGTAGAGCAGAATAATCTGGTTGCTTATTGTATAACTTTTCAAAGGGGGAGATGCCTTGTAACACATGAGTAGGTAATCTGTTGATCAAGTGGACTGCAGTGCTCACGGCATATGACCAAAATCGAAATGGTAAAGAAGCTTGAGCAAGTAACACCAAGGCTAGCTCGATAATGTGTCTGTGCTTTCTTTCAACGACGCCGTTTTGCTCAGATGTGTGAGGGCAGGTAATTCGATGATCAATACCTAGCTTGGCAAGTTCATGAGATAACACTCTATATTCTCCTCCCCAGTCACTCTGCACAGCCTTTATCTGAAGATTAAACTGAGTTTGAACCATAGAATTAAATAACATGAAAGCATGCATGGCTTGGTTCTTTGTCTTGAGTAAGTAAATCCAGCAGTGACGCGAAAAAGCATCCACAAAGGAGATGTAGTACGTAAAGCCATTGGACGATATATGTGCTGGTCCCCAAAGATCAGTGTAAACGAGAGCAAATGGTTTAGTGTACTCAGTTTTAGAGTCAGCAAAGGGTATCTTGTGACTTTTACCCAAACGACATGCCACACAAGATTCTTCTTCATTTCTATTTCCAGAAATTACAATATTTGACTGCTTACAAACACGAGTAAGAGACGAGTGAGCTGGATGCCCCAAACGTCGATGCCAAAGATTGTAGTCATCAAACTTAACAAGATTTACTTCACAATTATTTGCAACATTCGAACTAGATAAAACAGAATTGAAACGATATAACCCTGCATCCTCAGCACCATGCAGCAGCACCTCTCCAGTGTCCTCATCACGAACCAAGCACGAGGTGGCATGGAATTCAAAGAAGATGTTGTTATCTCTAGCTAGCTTCGAGACAGAAAGAAGGTTCTTAGTGATAGCAGGTACATGAAGAAGATCATTAATCATAATAGATCGTGTAGGCGTATGCAACATAGATTTCCCAGTTTTAGAAATGCACAAGTCATGATCATTGCCTACAACCAGTTTACCTGGACCAGCGAAATCAGAGGGTTGCTGAACCTTGGTTGCATCATGCGTAACATGGTGGGTAGCACCAGAATCTACGACCCAATGATCAGATGTAGATGTAGATGGAGACTCAAGGGAGGTAACATGAGCAGTGGCAGATTCATCAGAGGGTGTAGTTTGTGTAGGGAAAGCACCAGTGAAGGCTTGATCATACCTGTGCCAGCATCGATCAGCTGAGTGGCCCACCTTGCCACAGATCTGACATTGAAGACAGGCACGACCACGAGGGCCAAATCGACCACCGGACCAAGAGTTAGATCGAGCACCAGACCAAGCAGTTGGTGGACGACCATCATGATAGAAAGGAGGACGAGATCCACGCACAGCATTAGAATCAAGGTCTCTATGTTGAACTTGAGCCACGTTAGCAACCATAGGAAGATGATGATGGACATTAAATCCCCTGATTTGAGCTTCTGCATCAATGAGGACAGATTTCACATTCTCAAGAGTATAGGGTTCCCTGCTAGTAGTGATGATAGCCATGAAAGGCTGATACTCCATCGGTAAACCATTCAAAATGGTGGCAATTTGTTCAATGTCAGATATGGCACTTTCACATGCTGCTAGAGCATCGCAAACTTCCTTGATCTGAGTAAGGTAGTTGCGCATGCTCTCATCTCCCTTGCGAATGGATCGAAGTTTACAGTGTAGACTCATGGCACTGGTAGTTGATTTGTTGGCAAAGAATTTCTGAACAAGAGACCAGACATCAGCGGCCGTCTCAGCTCCAACAAAGTGAGGTAGAAGTGTGGCACTGATAGTAGAGAGTAACCATGATGCCAGGGCACTATCCTGGGCAACAAACGCCTCATGATCAGCGTTGGGAACTTGTTGACCATCAGAGCTCGTGACAAGCTCAGGTGGCGGTTTGACAGCTCCGGTGAGAGGCTTCTCCAGTCGATGGCTCCGGACAGTAAGCAGGATTTGCTGCTTCCATAAGAGAAAGTTCATCTCATCAAGGACCAAGTTGATCTTCTTGTTGGTGAAGGTATGTGCAACACGCACTGATTCGGTTGAATCAGCACTGGTGGTGGTTTCATTGCTAGGCATGATGAAAACAGAAGAGAAGAAGAAACAGAACAAGGGCAGCGATCAGCGATAGGCTCCAGGACGAACGGCGATTGATACCATGTTGTGAAAGAGGGTAGAGAATGAATATGGATAAATGATTGCTTGACTTTTCATTGAAAAAGAATCAGCTTATATAGAAGCTGGATACAAACGTAGAGGGTAAATAACAACTTGGCCAGCTGTGCTAACAACCCTAGCTGGCTAAACCAATTCTTAACAGACTCTAACAGCCCTTGTGCACAGTTGTGATGGATTGCCTTCTTCAACAATCTTCAACACTTATAAAATTTTAGGGGACTAAGATAGATTTTTAATAGAAAATACATAAAAAATTTCTAAATCATACAAGAATTTCAAATTTTTAACGGAGCAACCGCCCCTCCAGCTCCCTTTAGGTCCATCCCAGTAGAAGTTTGTATCCTCGTATCTTCTTTCGGGATGCAACTATGAAGCAAGTGAATGGTTCAAAAAGAAGAAAAATAAAAACTACAAGGCAAGTGGGAGTAGTTAAAGGAGTGGATGACAAGAGGACTTAGATGAAATATAGATGAGCTCAATAGGGTTAATAATAGGGATAGACATTTAACTCATACACGACTGGTTCTGACCTAATTCAATCTTATAAGGTCATTTTTTTTAAATATTCAGGTTCGAGTCAGATTTGGTCTGATTATAAAAATAGAATAATTTTTTTTCTAAATATTTAGGTATAATTACTATAATGTCTCTCTCTTTATATATATTTTTCAATTATCTCCTTATTTTGTCTAATAAAAATAGAATAATTATTATAAAGCTCATTCTCTATTTGTATTTTTTTTTTCAATTAGCTCCCTATTTTATCGAATAATAATGAAAATTGATAATTCTTTATTTATGTCGGGTCGGGTTCGAGTTCATGTTTTTACTCTGGAATTCGGGTTCGGGTAGGGTGAAACGTCATAAAAATTGGGTAAGTCGAGTTTGAATAGATGTGTTAAATTTTCGGGTCGGATGTGAATCGACCAAAAATCCGACCCAACTTGACTCGTGACCATCCCTACTTAATAAACCAATTGTTTTTAAGACAATGAGGTTCAATCGGTCATTTCTTTTAGGACATCTTATCTGAAGCAAACTCTATATGAAAAAATTATCTACTAGTGTTAGATGTAGTAGTATGTGCACTCTTGAAACCGAATATTCGAACTTTAAAAATAATATTATTAAGAGTCATAATCACATTCACACACTTTGAATATGAACCGTACGAAATTCTCGGATTCATGATGAAGACCAAACCTTTACTGATAGAAGCATTTTTGAGCTTGTCAACGATTTGGCGAAAAAAACTCTAGTTGGAAGTTTGTGAGTGGATACAATCAATAGCTAAGCTACTTGCTGTTGTTGGGAAGAGGTTTCCAAGTACGTTTGAAGACTTTGGTACTCTGTTCCGACAAAAAGAAATGGAAGGTGGAAAAAAGTTAGAAACTCTTTGAATTAAGGCAATGGTGCCTACGGACTGATGCGCATGAGTAGTGACGGATCAAGAAATTATTTTTAGGGTGGGTACAAATTAAAATATTTTTTAGATTGAGCACAAGTCATACAAATTTTAAAATTTCAAGGTGGACACAAATTAAAAAATTAAGAATTAATTCATAAAAATTAAAAAAAATAAAGTCAAATGTATAAATTTTTAAAAGTTTAGAGTAGGCTTGAGCCCACCCCAGGTTCTAAATAGATCCGCGCACGAGTCGTTGAAACTTCAAACGAGGGCGGTTTATAAAGACCCGTACTGATAGGTTCACTAAGCTTTTAAAATTCAAAGGTGAACTGCAAGGCCAATCCAACCGCACTAATTCAGTAATTTCTCCACTCAAAACCGATTCTTGTGTTTTTTCTTATTTCTAAATTTAGAGAAAAGCTAGCCCCTTAATTTATCCCAAGGTGCGTTGAACTTCAGCGTCAAATACATTAAATATTACAAAAGATATATGGTAATATGGGTTAATTGATAATGTAATTAAATTCACCACTTATAAATAATATATTAAAAAGACGTGATAGAAAAACTATCTACTCCCTCCGTCCCACTTAAAATGTCTCTTTTGTGTTTTAAAATTGTCTCACTTAAAATGTCTCATTGAAAAAATCAAATACTTTTACAATGTGTATTTCCCTTTCTATCCTCTTTTTAGTTTTCCAACAAAATAAAATTCAACTTTTCAAGGGTAAAATTGTCTTTTCAATTATTTTACATCACATCTCTTACACAAATTTTTTCTTCCTAAAACTACGTGAAAAGTTAACAATGGGCACCTTAAATGGGACGGAGGGAGTATCATTTTCATACGAAAAAGAGAAAGACTTGGCTTTTTTAATAACGCACACAGATCATGTTCAAACACGAGTCACTTGAATAAAAATAAAATACATCATTCTTTATTATTGGACCACTCCACAAGTTCATAACAACTGAAACTTTAAAATTCAAAAAATACAAATTGTTAAATTAAAATATAAAACTAATAACAAAAACTAAACCGTGAAAAAATATCACAAGCTCAACATGGATTACATCATCAATCATCATTCTTTTGATTAATTTTCTTTGCTTTGTTTAATTGATTTTTTTATTAAGCAGATGAAAAGGTGATTGGATTTTAGAACTTAAAGTTGAGAGGATGATGGCTGGGAAAGTGCTGTATCACTCAAGTGCCTCCAACCATACCGTTCTTCTTTCTTACCTCAACTTTTATCGGATGAAAATCCTCTCACCCTTTCCGGTGCCCTATTTTTTCTATATTCAAAATTAGGTTTAGTGGTTTAGGGTATAATTTAAGAAAGACATGGTGTATTTTTTAGGCTATAAGGTTTAAAATTTAAGATTAGAGCTTTAAATTTAATTTTAACTATTTTTTAATATTAGACATAAATAAGAGTACCGTAAAAGGACAACATATTTTTATACACTTTTATCTAGTTTCAATAGATATACGTTGATATTTAATTATTTTTTAACGTTGATTTTTTATATTAATTTTTTTCACCGTCATCATATTAAAAACTATGTTATAATATATTTGTATTTAATTAAAGTAATATTAACAATTAGGTTTGAATTTTTAATTAAAACAATATTTACAATTAAATTTGAATTAAACCCAACAAGTGGTCCTAGGTCCTAATAGAAAAGAGAGACTCGGGTTCAAAGAAAAAAATATATAATGAACATTGTTTTGGGTATTTGAATTTGTAATTCATTTAAACCGTTTCACAGGAACCAACTCCTCTTGATGTTGCTGTGAATCAAGGTCTGAAACAGCTAAAAGCACAAGCTCAGTTCGAAATACATTCTTAAATGTCAAATGCCTTGTCGCTTGGGAAATCTCAAAGCACCACATCAGCATCTATCAGAATTATTCTTGAAACTCTTTCTTTTCTTTTTATCTAATGAGTTATGCATCGCTGGTTTTGACTCATGCCTCTTTAGCTATACCTTCATGGGCTCGGGATTTGCGGAATATGTCGGCACAATCTTACATATAGGCATGCTTTCATTCTTGCTTAGAAGCTTCAAGGACGGATGAACCTCGATATCATGCATCAACACTCTATCATCAATATCTAATTTGCTCACGTCCACCTCGATTTTTTGAGGAATGTGTTCCGCCGGGCATTGAAACTTTAGACTACTTCTTATCATGTTAAAGTGGCCACCTGTTTTGGCATCAAAGTATCATCAAACGGTGTTTGTCAAATGACTCATAATCTGATTGTCAAAAACTTCTATGAGATTAAGCATCGGCAAATCAAATGAGAGATATACACATGAACCCACACATTTAAATAACGAAAAGGGGAATGGTAATAAGACGTGCATCAAGCAGTTTCTCCATAACCAACACGAATGCTTGCATTAAGACACCGGTAAGTATTCCTATTTGTCTGATTTACATGCTAGCTCCCAACAAAAAAGAAGTAAAGCGTACACGGAGGGAACGATAAAATGGTAAGGAGACACCGTATGCCTGTTCATGTTATCGTGCAATTCCGCTTGCAACTAGATATTCGATAACTTAAATCATTTAGTGCAACCATAAAAACATGAAATGTGAGGAAACACTTAAGATGGCATGAAATGAGCAAAGCTCCAAGAATTGGAAAGGATAATGATACCTGAGATTGATAAGAAATTGTAAAGGAGAAAACATTAATGTATACATTTAACAAATCCCGGTGCTAATCTAATTGTCCATAGCTATAAAAAACAGAAGTTTCAAAATCATATGCAGAAAGATGCCTAAATGTAAACACACAAAGATTCCCAAGCTACTGTCACTTGTACGTTCCAACTTTTTCTATATATCCCTAGTAAGAAAACATTTTATTCTGTCCTAATGAAACAAAAAGAATCATATGATACATTTTTAAACATAAGTAGGGAAATATGACCTACCAAGTGCTCTATAAATACATGGAAAAACGAAGAAATTTTTTCTTAACATAACCGAATACCAGGCGAGCATCGTGCAGTAATGAGTATGATCACAAAGGAAGACCTGATAAAGCCTCACTAGTTTTCGATTGAACTTTCTAAAACACAAAACATATATCTAATTACTTACTGGATTATTAATTTATTATTTGGTACAACTTCTGCGGGGAAAAAATAATTCACAAAGGAAGACTTGATAAAGCCTTACTAGTTTTCTATTTAACTTTCTAAAACAAAAAAGATTGACTTGATGTTTTCATCTAAAATGGAGCAGTGGACAAGAAAATGGACATCACATAGTAAAATTTAAATCTTGGATAATATTAACATCGATCAAACAAAGATGAAATTGAGACAATTGCATTAAATTTTGTACCTTTCTTAAGACCAGGGCAATCCTCTAGCCCTTTGAAAACAACAGGCACGTCAACCTTCAGCTCAGTCCCTTCATCCGCCCAAACCAACACCAAATTCAATATTTTACCAGTCTCCTCGTCCCTGTGGATCTATAAAAACAGCCCAAAAATTGAAATTTGAACTTGGGTAACAATAAAAGCTAAAAACGACAAGAACTTGCCTTGATAGGTAAGACTCTCCCGGATTCAAGTAAGACTGAAGACCCAGAACCGGCCCGGATCTGAAGCTGGAACGTCGTGGAACAAAAGAAAGGGAGTTCGACCGACTTGATAATGGATCGAATCTGCTTTCCTTCGGTAGTCAAAAGTCGTTTCCTTGACGGAGAACGGTTGATTGGGTTTTTCTCGAGCAAGCCCTGAGAGAAAACCACGGCGGGGATTCTACCTTGGGCTCTATCACGGCTCGAGATACAGCTGCCGATGCATTCTCGAGGGATGGCTTGGATGGTGTGGTAATGGTGGAAGTTCGCTGGTGATGTTTGGACCACCGTTTTCAGGCCTCGCCACAACCTGGACATTCGGCCGGAATTGGAGATGGACTTCGCCGGAGTTGAGTTTGTTTGAGTTCTGGAAATGAGGGTTTTGTGGATGGTTAGGCATTAGGGGTTTAAGAATTGGGCCAATTTGAGGGCTTTTTTCAGGCATAATATATACCAATTATAAATCAAATTAAGCCCAATGCTTTTTTCCCTTCTATAATAATAGTAGTAGTAATAGTTAGTTTAGTCAAATAAATACAAAAATTCACAATTTGGGGAATTTTTTTTAAAAAAATCTCAATCAGATTAATTACACTAAAAAGTAATTTATTTTAAACCCATCAAAGAGCAAAACTTAGGTTGAACAAGAAAATAGTTAGAAATTTAACCAAAATATCATTATTGAGAATGAAAGATAAGCATAGTAAGATCTAATAATTGATAAAGTATTAAGGACGTTCATTTTGTCTCATCTCGTGTGGGTTTTAATTTTTATATTTAGTTTTAGAATGTAAAAAGTTATTTATTTAATCAAAAAATGATAAAAGTCATGAATACTAACATAATAATTGAACATGACAACAAGTGGTTAAAGCTATAAGTTGACACTCTCCTCTTCCTCTAGGTTATGGGTTCTAAACCAATTATGAGCAAAATTTTCCTTCCCCTTTCCCTAGATAAAAATTGTTAAAAAAATAGACATGACAATATATTGACAATTAACTTTATCATAATTTAAATACAACATATTTGAATAATTGTAAGCACATATTAATATGAGAAAACGAACACAAAATTTAAAACAATGATAGATCATAAAAATCAACTAGTTGTCAACTAGAGAAATGATGAGCAATGACTTATTAAACCAAAAAAAAACTCAAGTATGCAAAACAATATCCGTTGAGATGAAGAGAATGTGAATTCATTTGAATTGGATTTTATTCTCTCAACCTAGTTTAGTCATAATATTAGAATTTAACTTTTTAATTTTATTTAAAGCACTTAATATCTCATCACACTAGCTCATCCTTTGTTGTTTCAGTAATAAAAGATAATGTAATTTATTCAGGTGACCTGGATTTGAGCACCAATTCTGCACCATATGTGCGCCTTATTAAAAAAGATTAAGAAAGTTAAACAAATACTACTCTAATTATTAATTATAATAATTCAAATTTAAATAAAAAGAATCTTGATACCATGAAAATATAATTTCTATATTTAGAATTGATATCGACGAGTCAAAGTGAAACCAGAAGTCGATTGTTAGTTTTGTACTTTTCTATTTATGGAATTCATTGAATTTTATGCAATAGCTTAATATTATCATGCAGTCAAGATTAATAATAATAATAATGATATCCCTTATCATAATTAATTGCATATTTATCATAATCATTTATACAATAAAGGTCCCATTTTGACTCATTTTACAATTAATTCCCCATTTAACCAAAAATAAAAAAGATGCCTTTCTCATAATTTCCTCAAATTCTCCATTGATGTTTGACATTATTAATTAAGTGGGCAAATCCGGTAATAGACACAGATAATGCAGGGACAAAGAGGTAACTCAGACAAATTCAATAAATTGATGATCAGTCAGCCTCTCTGCTAATAATAACTTCATTCTTATTTATTTGTTTTAGTTTTCAACAGTAGAAAAGTATTTGCGCTTAAAGTTTAAGTTTTGGAAGATGCAAAGACTCCATCTTTCAATCGGATTTGTTCTTAGAAAAGAACCAACTTTTGTTGGTTTCTCTTTTTAACATTTTCTTTTTGGCAGTTTCACCAAAAGGTAAGGTTTTTCGATGATCAAAATCTTTGTTTTCATGGACTGTTCTTATTGTTCTTCGATCATACCTCGTTGATTTCCCATTTCAGTGCACTTTTAACACTTTTACGTTGAATCCCATATCGGTCAGACAATTTCTAGATCTCTTCTTCTTCTGTGTTTTTTAAGATCTTCGGGAAAATCCATGAATATTGTCGATTATTGATGATCTGGGTTCATTTCATTTCAGTTTAATAATTACAAGACAAAAAAAGAGGGGGTTTCATCGGAGATGTCGTCGTCGAACTCTCCTTGCGCGGCGTGCAAGTTTCTTCGTCGGAAATGCACGCAGGAATGCGTCTTTGCACCATATTTTCCGCCGGATAATCCGCAGAAATTCCAGAACGTCCACAAGGTGTTCGGCGCCAGCAACGTAGCCAAGCTGTTGAACGAGCTCAACCCTTCCCAACGTGAAGACGCCGTAAACTCTTTAGCCTACGAAGCCGAGGCGCGTCTCCGCGACCCCGTCTACGGCTGCGTCGGCCTCATCTCCCTCTTACAAATCAGGCTCAAACAAAAGCAACACGATCTTAGCAATGCCAAGAAAGAGCTCGCCACCTACATCGGTCCTCAAGCATTGCTTCCCATTTTACAACCGCCTGTGTTTCTGCAACAACAGCACGTTGGGAACCCTTCTTCTATGATGCAACAAAATGTGATGCCAATGATGGGGATTCCCACGGCGGCTTCGGCTTCACACGGTGGCCAGTTGGTGATAAGAGAGCCCCAACAACAACAACAACAACAACAACAGCAGCAGATGTTTGATACTCAACAACAACTGGCTGCAGTGGTAGCAGCAAGGGAACAACAAGATTTGCTTAGAGGATATGAGCAGCAGCAGCAACAACAACAGGGTCAACAGCAAGAGATTGTGAGGTTTAATGGTGGGTTTGAAGGTGGGGCTGGTTCAGTCACTGCAACTGGTTTTAATCAAATGACAACTGCTGCCAACATGTCACCTTCTCTGGCTTTAGGAAGCTTTGATAACCCTTATCAGATTCAGACACAACAGCAAGACCATCATCCACTTCAAGCACAGCTTTTGATTCAGCCACAACAAGGACAACCACAGCAACAAAATCAACAACCGCAAAGATCAGAAAGTGAGGAGGGTAGGAGTTCTGGTCCTTGTTGAATAAACAAGAATCCCTTTTTTTCCCTTTGTGTTTGCAGATAAAATGCCTGCCTGCCCTCCCACTTTTTCATGACAGCAACCTTTCATTCTAGGTAAGGTGTTTTGATTTTCCCTGGTTCATTAGCTTACTGTTTATGCCTGTGTGAAGGTTGTTTAATAGTTTTGCGACCAATATATCTTAGGCACTAGAATTACCCTTGATCAAATTTTCCGGGAAAATGAAATGAATGAACAGTTTTGATTACCTTGGTTTAAAACATTACTGCACTAGATTCTGTGGAAAGTATGCACGAGACAAAAAGGGTAAGTATATTGGATTTTTGTGGGAATTTGGTGTGAGCTTAAATCCCATGATCTTGACCTGTCCTCTAAGATATTGTTTCGCACCTTCTTTGAAAGATAACAGTGCCTTTCTTAGTTCTTAGATAGTTTCCTTTTACCTGCCTAATAAAGCACCCTAATTTTCAGTTTCTAGTAGCTTGTAATATTTTCTTAAATATACTAATGACTGGTGTGATTATATGATAATATCTGTTTATATTTTTTCTTAATTCTTTTAACAACACACCTAACCCATAAATTCTCGAACTCAAATTTCCTGAAATAAACATCACCTCTTTCTCACCATAACCTCTGAGCAGCCTGTAATACTAATGTTATAAAAATAGAAGTTTGTTTTGGAAGAAGTGCAGTGGCATATTGTATGAGATGAGAAGTTCCAGTCAGCTTCTGCATTATCTTTCCTCTGTTGGATTATGGATCTGCCATTTGTCCAATAACTTTAAAACTTTAATCTCGTTTAGGGGACCTTGTTTTCAGTGAAAATGAAAAAAGGGTTGCTTTTCAGTACCGCATACTACAATAAATACAAGTATTCATCACTTAATCTATGTCCACCGACCTTAGCCTAAGTACACAAAACTATAATCTTAAGTCTGCAAATATTATATCTTTATAATCTTTTGAAAATATGAACACATGTTTGATTATGAGCACACAGATTTGATCTTTGGTTCATTATTTTCCTGCAGCAAGCTCAGATACAAGGAAATCATTTACCTCAAACATCTGAGATCAGCCATTTGAGTTTTGATAATGCAGAGCTTTTCTTGAAACATATAATTAAAAAGAGCTGCAATGATTTTGGGAGAAGTTGGTATGTGGAAAATCCTTTCCTTTCATTTTAATTCACTTTGAATTCACTGCTTAATAATCCCATAATTAACTTAGAATATATGATGTAATAACCATCTTTCTAGCTGTTGCAACTTTAATTAATGGAATTTAATTACATATAAATAAGATTAGTGGAATATGTTATTTATTGGACATATCTCTCATATATATATCAGATTCCTTTCTTGTTGTGTTTTCAAAGTTACATGCAAGTAGTTTGTATTAAATATTGGCAAATTGGGTTTAAAGTTTCGATCATTAAATTCCACACATGCTTCTCTACTGTATAGAGTGCATTAAGAAAAGTTATATAATAAACAAATAATAATTCTTTTCAGTTTCTTATGGAGTTTAAAGGTTCCAATAATACTTTAAAGAAAACTATATTTTAGTCATTGCTTGTACTTTGGTTTTTAGATTCTGAATTGGAACAGGTTACTTTCAATGCAAATCATAGTAAATTAAAGAAATATTATTAATTAGAATCTAACTCTTACATCAAAAAAGGATCAAACTTTTACATTAAAAAGATCCAACTTTTACATCAAAATGAAAGTTACATTTTTATTATTAATAATAATTGATACCTACAATGTTTTTCGCATAATTGAAGAGTTTGTTTACAATAGATTTTTGTTATACTAACTCATTAGATATAAATATTTTACATAAAAAATATATTTATAAAAGTATCTATACTATATATAAACTAACCAGTTGAGTTTATAGCATAATTTAATTTAAGGGTTATATTTGGATACAAAAGTTGTGTAAAATACAATCTTTCTATATAATTTAAAACATAAATCTCAAACCTTAGCACCCTAAAACCTAAACCATAAACTCTAACCATAAACATTAAATTCTACATCATATACACATAACCCCTAAAACCTAACCTAAAATCTCAAACACTAAAATTAAAAGGATTGTGTAACAACCTTGTGCATAAAAATATTTTCCTTAATTTAATATTAACTCAATTTAAAATATTAACGATAGTTTCTGGTAATTAACATAAACTTTTATATAGGTTACAAAATTTTAATTCCATCCAATTAAATCATAATTTAATATTATTTTTATTACAAGTCACTGATATTAATATCATCTTTCATATAGGTTATAAACTTTTAATTTCATCAAATTATATCACTAATGTGAATATCAATTTTTATGTAGGTTAAAAGCTTTTAATAGATCATGTCTAGGCACGATTCTGAAAATCAATTCTTATTACATTTTAAGATGGTATTATAAATTAAAAAAATTCACTTGAGAAAGTAAAACATATTTTGTTGATAAATTAAAAACATATTTTTTGTAAAATTTTGCTGATTATCCTGAAATTTAATACTTAAGTTATGTACATATGTTTTGTTAGAACTATTTTAAAAATGGGTTAAAATGGTCGTTCCTTTGCAGTACTAGATCTAAATTAATTAATCAATGAATTGGATATCGGTAGTTATCTAAAATAATAATAATAATAATAATAACAATAATTTATTTTTAATAAAATTAAATATTTATGATTCAAATAAAAGTTGTGTTAAATTTACAACAGCTAAAATTACCTATTATTTCAAATTTTAATAAATTAAAAGATGAAACTGAAAAGGAAACATATTAGAAGAAAGATTCGGAATTTCCAAGAAAATGCGGTGTTATTTGGGCTATTGTTAATTCAATTTTCAAACCAAAATCTTAACGTGGGCCTCACCATATCCTTTTGTACAGATTCAATGACTTTGTTGTATATATTTCCTTTGTTATGCTGAAAGCGATTGCTTTGTCCTTTTTTTAACTTAAAAAATAGGCCGGTCAATCTTATGCTTCAATATTCAATTTTATATTATGCAATTTATATTATATGATAAATATAGGCTAAATGGGTACTTTTGTCCTGAGTTCGACCTAAAAATGTAATTTCGGTCCTTGTTGAAAAGTGCACTTAATGTGGCCTTCCAGTCCATGAAATCGATCAAATTGACCCTTTGACCGACATTGACCGTTACGGTGCTCACGTGGCAGTTAGCGGTGACGACGTGACAGTACAAGTGGGATGATGATGTGGCAGGAGGGGCTGAATTGATTATTTTAACCGAATTTGAGGGCATAATTGAATTTTTTCCCGAGTTTAGGGGCATAATTAAAAGTTTAATAACTTATTTAATCTTTAAGTTAAAAAAAATAAAAATTATTAATATTTAAATATTCATAAAATATTTAAAAAAAATATAAAACACCATAATGAATTAAATATAAGTAAAAACATTAAAGTTATAAATATAAAAAATTAAAAAATATTTATAAAGTATTGGAGAATCTTTAGATTGTTTCTCGTTATGCTACGCGTACTAATGTTCCTTGAATGTATTTTCGATTGAGACATACTTGTATTAAAGTCTTAATAAAGCCAAAATTCTCTTTCATTTCTCTACATCAAATATTAATGAGCATCAATTTAATTAAAAAAAGGAAAAAAATAAATTCTATTGTTACTCTAGTACAATGTTGATTCCACTAAATTTTTACTCTAGTACAATGTTGATTCCAACTAAAAAATTTAACGAATAGTAATACTCAAAGTGACGAAGTCGAATTTTTTTATATAAAAGTGTTTAATTTTTTAACACTTTATTAAAAATATTATTAAGTTTTTACATTAAAATTTATCATTTATTTAATTCATAAAATATTTTATTTTTTATATAATTTTATTTTCAGTAACTTTTAAAATATTTATTTATTTTTATTAATTTTATGGATTTTTATAAAATAAATTGAAGAATATTTTGATCTTATATCAGAGTCTTCACTTTGTTTTTTTAATTATCCTCACTTAATGAAATTATTTATCTAGTTTTAATATTTTAATATTTTAATAATTTCATAAATTCTTATTTTTCAACTTAAATATCAAATAAGTTATCGAACTTTTAATTAAAATCAATTATGCCTCTAAACTCAGGAAAAAAATCAATTATGCCCTCAAAATTGGTTAAGATAATCAATTAATCCCCTCATGACACGTCATCATCACACATGTATTGCCACGTCAACACTGTTGACCACCACGTCAGCATCATAGATTGTCATGTCATCATCGTTAACTGCCACGTCAGCACCGTAACGGTCAATGTCGGTCAAAGGGTCAATTTGATCGATTTTATGGGCTGGAGGACCACATTAGTGTACTTTTTGGCGAGGGACAAAATTACATTTTTGGGTCGAACTTAAGGGTAAAATTACCCCAATAGCCAAAAATATATCTAACACTATAATGTAATTATCAAAAGAGTTAAGTCTCTTATGTTAAAATTTGTAATAGAAATCATTAATTGAATTTTAATTTGATTGGTGTTGTTGTTAAGTTGAACGATTAGAAGGTTGCGGGCTTGTTTGGCAATTAGCTGATAGCGGATTATATTAGTTGATTTGACTAGCAGATTATATTAGTTGATTGTATAAAAATGTTTGGCAAAATTAACTGATAGTTGATAGCTGTTTGATTATTTAACCAAGAAAAATAACATATAAGGACATGATTATATTCGATACTTATTTGAATAATTTATTAGTTATTTGTATTTTGTATCTATTAATATTAATTAGAATATGAAAAATAATTTTTTAATATAACATTACTAAGCATATTTGAAGGAATTATATATTAATTTATTATTTATATAATTATTTTTAATACAATTTAATTAATTATTAAATTTAAATACAAATATAAATGTGTGAGAATAAAAAAACAAAAAATATTATTTTACAAATGTCACTATGTAAATACGTGAAGTTGAAGAATTAAAATAGAAATAGTTAAATTTATGTTATTTGAAGATTTTTTATAATTGTTAAGGGTAAAAGGGTCTTTATAACTCTTATGTCAAAACCTCTAGTTTTAAAACGCTCATATTAACAGATTTTTCAAAATTAGAGGTTTCATCCCAATCCGCTATTTACCAAACATCCAAATTAACAAATTTGACCGATCAAATCTCTAATTTTAATTCAAACTTCTAATTTTAACTCAAACATCTCTTTACTAAACATATTCTGCATATTTGTCATTTTTAGCTGGGCATGTGTTACTATATATATATATTGGCCCATGAACAAATCTATTTATGTCCGATACATATTGCGAGCTGACTAAGAATCATCTTTCATATACATGAAAATTTTAAGAAGTTATATATATTCGTATTTAACATTCATATTTATTCAAGCAACAAAATTTTGCAGTTGAGAATTAGGTTTATTCTTCTCGAAGATTAAACGACAGATGGCTTGATATGATGCACAGTAATAATACAAAGAACATATGCAGATGCAAAGCTGGTGGCCAATTGATTGGTCTATATTGATTGATGTTGAAAGGCTTGAAATCCGCACCTTTGCCTTGTTTTTTTAGAGGGAAAAAGTTGGAGCAATGCACACCATTCTTTTCTCCATACCTGATTCATGATTCTTGCTCGCAAAGTTAAAAAAACAAAAAACAAAAAAATACCAAGACAAGAATGCCTAACTAGAATCATTGAAAATGTGGTTCCATTATTGGTGCAGTGAAACCCCCACTGAGACCACCGATTTTCAGATGTTTCAACATCAAACTTGTGTTCATCATTGCTTTCGACCGTATTTGAAACCAATGTTAAAACAACTTTAATCCTACAGATATATATTAAGTACATTAGTTGTAAACAAAAGAGGGTTAAGTCTAAACATGAAAGAACTCTAAAAATTTGTCATTTCGGTTCCTACAATCCATCATTAGGAATTAAACAGACCCATATATATCACAGCAGGAACTTGAATCCCCCAAATTTCAAATTCCTCTACTTGTTTTTACTAAATTATTCTCAGTAAGTCATAACTCATTAAGTTTCCCCCCATGTTTCTGCAAAATTCATGGAGAATACAGTTATCTGGCTATACACTGATCTCCCCAGGCTTTTGAACCCCACTTCTCCAGCTGTGTCCATCGGATTTTTCATCTTCGGTGTCCATGCTGTCGCCTCCGGTACTCGACATATCTTTAGCTGAACCACTTGCAAGGAGGGGACCTTGCGGGGAACCAGACTGCGAAATGCTTGCTTTACTGTGCTCATTCGACTGCTTCAGAGCTGAACATAGCTTGTTTCCTAGCCCTGATGGAGATGCCGGAAGTTTTCGGATATGAAGTCTATATTTCTACACAAAATCCACACGGGAAATCAGTAACCGGAAACGAGATGAATCAATGATGATAACATGAACAGATTTTATATGCTAAAGACTAACCTGCAAATGGCTTTTCACTTCATCATTGGTGAGACCTTCCACTTGCATCAATTCTCTAATCTGCTTAGGCGTCGCCACTGTGAAACAGAAACAATTTAAGTTAAACCAATCAGATTTATTTGCAAAGCTAATTTGATGAGTGCCAGATTCCAATTCTTTGTTCATAAAAGACAATAAAAAGGATCTTTCAATTTCAATTCCAGAAAGGTCTAACCTTGTGAGCCTCCAAGCTGTTGAAGTGCTTCGACAAATCGCCTATGAAGCTCAGGCGACCAGCACCGCCTTTGTTTCCTAGAATTCTGCTGCTGCTGCTGCTGCTGTTGTTCCTCGTGTTGGTTATGTGGCTTTGTCTGAAACTTGATCTGATTTTGTTGTGTATATAAAGAAGAAACTGAACCAATTCGACAACCGTCACTGTTCTTCGAGATACAGGAAGCTAATTCAGAACTTGGGGTCATAAGAGAAAGCCCTGAAATTTTCTTATCAACATGTTCCTTAAATGGCACAAAAGCCCCTCCCCTGCTTTTCTTATTACAAAGTTCAATTGGATTCTTAGACAGATCTTCTCCTTGTTCTTCACTTCTCTGTCAAATTTCAAACCAGACAAGATTATAACTGTTTTTCCCCCTCACATTAAATCAGATTAAAGAAAAAAATAGTTTGGGAATTACCAGTTTCAGCTCTGGAACTGTCTTCGGTTTCTTGTTGTGATCAACGTTGTTGAAATCAGAGTTCCATAGTTGAACCGAACTCATCCAGTTCTTCATATCACCGCCATCGTTTTCCATAGTTTCCTTTCCATTTTCCACGGTATTTCCCTTCAATGGCAACACGGATCCATCATTCATTTCCTTGCACTGTAGTTCTTCCTCCTTTAATCTTTGAATTCCTGCAATCCCATTCAAAACAAAAACAAAATTAAACCCCAACAAAGAAAAAGGGAAAAAAAACCCAGATTTAAAATTAAAAGATACTACCATCTTTGAGAAGAAGCATGCAAAGGGGAAGTTCACGCTTAAAGGCGTCGATTTTCTTCATCTCATCTTCCAATCTTTGAACATAATCACTAATCTTCGATAATCTCTGAAACCCATTTTTGATCTTCGAAACTTCTTGTAGAAACTCGGATATAGTTTTCGGAACATAAACCAGACTCAAATCCAAACTCAGATCCATTATTTTTCCTTATTTTCCTGTCTCTCTCTCTCTTCCTAACATTGGCAGGATAAACATGACAAGCAACAGCCAGTCAAGTTTTTTATATAGATATTTAAGAAAGATTCAAGATTCGCTGCCTGTTTTCTTTTAGCACCAAAACGGGTCGTCGCGTATTTTGAAGCTCCACAACTCGATGACTCAGTGTTAACTCAGCGATTTTTTTAGGTTCCGTACGAACCACGCGGAGAATTGTGTCTCAAATTTATTTTAGGGTGAACTAACCATTTAGTGCCCAATCTTTATCAGTGTTTTTGTTTTGTATCTCACTTATTTAATTTGATAAAATACTGTCTAACATTATATTTTGTTTTTATTTTAGTATCTTATCAAAAAATTAGTACAGTCAAATTAGAAAAGAGAAAATCACATGTGGCATGCTACCATGTCAATTTCTCTCTCTCAGTCAGTCTATCACGTCGAATAGAACCATAAAAATATCATATGTGACATACTGACTAAGAGAGAGAAAATGACGTGATAACTTGTCACGTGTGATTTATTTCTCATAACCAATATGTCATTAATCTTTTAATGACGATGTACCAAAATAAAATAAAACGTAACGTTAGATGCTATTTTATCAAACAAAATAAGTTAAGTACAAAAATAGAAACATGGATAAATTGGGTACTAAATTGATAGTTTATCCATTATTTTATTTGGAAATGAAATTACAGTCTTAAGATTCTTAAGGTTAGGTGTGTACTGTGAATTGAATGTGTCCACAGTTTTAAAAAATAGACCATAAAATTAAAAACAGTTGACCCACGTCTTTTTGGATGCTTTCCCAATAAGATTTCATTTGGGTATTTTAGTCTTTTCCTATTCATTCTAAATAAGAATATTTTAATCAAGATAAGGTATCCTAATTGTTCGTGGAACTTTCCTTCTAATGTTATGGGAGGAAAATCAACTTATTTATACAAAATAAAAATAATATGCAATGATATTTCAATACATTTTTTCGATTAAATCAAAGATAAAATATTAAAAACATTATTATATATTTAGATAACACAAAATTATAACTTTACCCTTAAATGGTCATTTCACTTTTACAATGTACTAATCAAAAACGTATACGACAATAACAACAAAAGATTGAAAACTTTAATGAAAAATAATAAATTGAAATGAGGTAATATGAATTTTAATGTACAGTGCATTTGTTAAGTAATGTCAAGTGTTTAAATTTTAACGTTGTAAATAGAAAAAAATTAAATTTAGAGTATCGCTCCATACTAAATATTGAACAAATTTAATCTAGATTAATTCACTAATAAATCGAATACCGATAATTAAAAAATATTAAATATTTTGTAATTTACGTATGCCTTATTCAAAATTATGAGATAAAGAGGATGAATCATATCTATGTGTGTTCGAGGGTTTCTTTCTTGTGATAATTTTTTGACCCATAAATCGTTGATGTTGTGAATCTTGTTAGAAACTTTTGTGTCATTATGATCTCATTGATAGTTTATTTTCACGAAATTTATTAAAATATTGGTATTCTTTATAAATATTAAAATTATTTGTGAACTTGATTAAATGGTTAATATGATATACCGATTTATATTATATAATCATATACATGGAACTTTTTTTTTAAATGTAAAATATAAAACTTGAATTTTGATTGAATTATACATGACATAAAAATAAACATATCAATTTATTTTCATATTAAATAAATATAATTATTTATGCATATAATATAAACATAAAATGATATTACGTCAAAAATAATTTAATAATACGCAAAAATCAAATCAAAACTTCATAAATATATTTACACAAAATAAAAGTTCACACATCACATTTTATATTTTATAAAACTTCATATATAATTTTGATATTTATCCCATTCTATTTCGATGTAAAATTAGATGACACGTAGAATTAATTGAACTATAAATAATTTCATAAAAAATATTATCAAATATTAATTCACATCAATTCCAAATTTAATATCTAAATAATATTAATCCATTCTTCTTATTAAAAAATCTTAATAAGCAATACTGTTCAAAAAAATCTTAATAAACAATTATTATAAATAAAAATAGTAATAGATAGTGTTTTTAGATTTTTAATATGTTTAATATAACATTTGTTATATTTTTAATTCCAAATGAAATTTATATATACCTTACATATAATATTATTTAAATTTGAATCAGTCAATTAAGATTAAAGATGCGTAATTAAAACCATATTTTCATCGCTAGACTAACTCGTAATTAACACCTTAAATTTAATGCTGATAAATAGTTGACAAACAAGAACTAAAAAGATGAAGTAAGTTCTCTTTTTGTTTGTTTGACAAGTAAAACTTTTCTTTTCTTAGTGTAAAAATAAAAAAAAGATACGGCAGGCACGTGGAAGATTATTTTTGACAATGCAATTATATATATATATATATATATATATATATATTTACAATTAAAATTAAAACAAAAGTAAATTTAAGAAATTGTTACGGTAATATAAGGTTTCGAACAATAATGTTTACACGAATGAGATAGAAATATGAGTAGTATAGAACGTTAACAGAATAACATAAAAGTATTAATTACGAGTTAGTCTAGCGAGAAAAATACGTTAAATTTTTTAAATAATGTTAAAGATTTAATTAATGATATTGTAAATAGAATTAATTAGATTATAATAATTATTTTATAATGAATTGTTATAATATTTAATTCAAACTAATTAACTAATAAATTAAATAATAATAATTACAGTATAAAAATAAATGATAACCATTAACGAGGCAGGGAAAGATTCTTCTGTTCATACCCGTCCGTTATAAAAGGGAATCGTGTGTTCCGAAAATTAAAGAAAATTCATTGGTTTTTCTTTAGTTTCTACCTTTTGATTCTCTTTTCCAGATTCCCTTCGTTTCACGACCGACAACTTTTCTTTTCTTTTTTAAATGTATTCACATGTTATGAATGACTTTTTATCGATCGGTTAGATCAGATTTAAATAAATAAAATTTACCAAGTCTTTCGTTTTATAATTAAAATATATTAAAATGATTTTTTATTATTATCAATTAAGTGTAATGTAATTGATATCTTTTTAAAATTAAAATTTTATGGGTTTAAATGCGGAAATGGTTGTAGACAATTTAGACATTATATAAAATATTCATAATTTTATTATTTTATAATTGATTAAATTTAAATAATTGTTTGATATATCAATAGGTTTTTTACTCTATAAGATTGAGTTGGTGTTATTGGTAGGAAGAGAGTTAGAATTGAATTATGAGATGGTAAATTAATTAACTTTGTATTAAATATAGTTCTAAATATAATTTAATTGTTAAAAAATAAAGAAGCTAAAAATTTAATTTCATTGTTTTTAAATTAAAGATCTTAAAAAATAATTAAACTAACAAAAAAGAGTTGATGCTTAAATTCATTAGCTTTAACTGACATGGTCTTAGAAAAATAATAAACAAAATTTCTAAAGGAGGGACAATGATTTATTTGCAATGATTTTGTAAAACAATCAGTGGCCTGAACATAAATTAAACCATTTAAAATTGAAGAGAATTGTCATCTCCACTCTCCATGTGACTCAGTCTCATTGATTTTTTTTTATCAATATCATATGAATTTATTGACAAAAATATATACACCTATCACCATAAGCCTCGTTACAAACCTCCCTAAATTAAGGTGGGGAAAAGAGCACTACATGATGATAAAAAAAAGACATACAAACCAAGAAACAAACACTCAAAAACAAGTCTGAAAGGAAACACCACTTTAAAGAATCACCTGAAGACAAATCGTTCGATCCACATCACCCTTCGCTAGAGCATCAGTCATACTATTGGCCTCGCAATACACATTGAAGAAGTACACACACTTCACGGATTCTAAACACACATTAATTCGTTCAGAGCAATCCCTCAAACGCCAGAGACGACGATCAACATGTTGCACATAAGACACAACAATCGCGAATTTCGACTTAGTCCCATTGTTTACTAAGGGAATACCAATTCAATTGAGGATTTTATTTTTTTGTTTAAAGGATTTCAATAATATTTAAATAATCCAACTGAAACCCACCTTTTAAGATTTGAATCCATAATTAATTCATTCATATACAATTCTCTTACCGCTTCACTTATAATTATTAATAATTAAAGTTTTAAAAATATATTTTTTACCTAAAATATTTTCACTCAAGTCATAAACATGTAAAAAAATTTAATTAAAAAATGCTTTTAACAAAATTCTATCGATAGTCACACAATCTATTAATAAAATGTATGGGCCCTTAGGTTTAGAAAATGTGAACTTAAAGAATAGTTTCAGTGGAAAAATGAATGATATTTATGACACTAGAGTTCAATCGTTTTGTCCACAAGATATATATGCATTATCAATATGTTAAAAAATATTTAAATAGATACAACCTTATAATCATCTTTAGACTATTAATTTTTTTTAGAAAAGGTTAATACTTGTTTTGCACTTTGATTTTCCCCCATAAGTTTGTTTCATCTACTCTCGTTTCATCCATCAACTTAATAGAAAAAAAACGTTAAAAATGGAATATATATATATATATATATATATATATGAAAGTTATATTTTTTAAAAAAAATTACATTTGCAATTAATTTCGTAATAAAATTAAAAATATACAAGCTCATTAAAAATTCCTTCAAATTATAAAAATAAAACATTAGATTGTTTTTTTCAGATTTCTTTTTACAATTTAAAGATTTTTTGCTATTTGCAATTTTTATTTTCAAAGAGATATTAAGATAATTATTTTTTAAAAATGCATTAATTTTAAAATTTTAAGATTTTTAAATAATATTTTTGGATTTTAAGAAACTTTAAACCTTTTTAGATTTTTTTGTTAGAATTGCAGTTTTTTTCTTTTATTAATAACGTATAAATTTATTAGCGAAAAAATTTATACACATGTCTTATTAAAAAAAATTCTTAACTTAAATTAAAAAAAAAATAATACAACATGATAATATGATCACAAAACAAACATTGAGACCTCAAACCAACAGTCTCAAATACAAAATAGAACCCCGTGACACAGCCATGTGAAGCACCAAGATCTCTAAAGTATAGCTTGAAAACATGGGGCGATCTACTCCTATCGAAACACAATGTCTCTTTTATGGAAGAATATAAAGATTAATGTGATAACGAAATGAAAAAAAAATGATAAACTACCCTCAAAATCTTTTAATTGTGATTTTTTTAATAAATATATATTTTCTGTTAAAAGATACAAATAACTCACTTAACTAAAATATTATTACAAACATTTCATTTTTTCTTTAAAGTTGAAATGGTTGAATATAATACGATATAATAACATTTTTAGTCCTTGAAACTTATATATTATACTAATTTTGTCATACTTCAAAATAATTCTATAATATTAATCCTTCATATTAAAAATTTCATCAATTAAATTTTTTTTCAAGATTCTCAAAGCTAACGAATCCATCAGATCAAAGCGGTAGTTGAATATGACATAAAACATCAATAATTTATTGTTAAATTTTTATTATACCATGAAAGTAAAGTAACATTTATAGGAGGAAAACAAAAACCAAAACAATGAAATTTTAATTATAAATAATTAAATTTATTAAATTAGGACAATATTAATAGATTGCATAAGTTTTGATGTCTAAAATTATTATTAGACCATACAACATCACTATTTTCGATATAATGTTTAACGACCGACAATCTATTTGTAGCAATATTTTAATTAAATAATATATGTTAACTTTTAAAAGAAAATTGGTATATTTACTATAAATTTATACTTAAATGACATGGAACATAATTATCTTGGATTAAAAAGAATTAAATTGATTAAAAAACATAATAAAATAACCCAAGTAAAAATTCCTATTTTACAAGAGAGAACAAAAATAGATTTTAGGAGACATGAATTAAGCTATAAATAATTCCATTTGGTTACTAACAAGGGTTAGGTGTATTGATAAGACATGTTGCACTCTCAAAGAGAAGACGTAAATTTAAATTTTAGAGACGACATTGTTGAGAGGTGTAGTCACGTACCCCGAATATAGACCATAAGACAAACTTACATATTACCAAAAATAATTCCATTTAGTTATATAATCCAAAAAGAACGTGATATGGATAAGGATTCATTGATTAATCGGCGGTGGGGTGTTGGGTATTCATTGGTTTTTGTTTTGAAACTGAACATGATTTTTTTTTTGTCTTTATTCTCAAAACCTTTGAAGAATTTTGTGTTATTTATGAGTGGCTGATGAAGCAAGTATCTGTATTTTTTTTATCTTCTTCATCTTTTTATAAATATATATAATTTCATTTAACAAAGTTCGAACATCTTCATCTCGTTTTAAAATCAACACGCGAAGTGTCTCGAAAGATGCTCTTTGTTAAGCCAATAAAGCCCAGGTATCATCCGGATCTGAAATAACTAGAAGAAATCAGGAAAAAAAAAGAATAAAGAAAGTCCAAATATCTTAAAGACGTGTAATTTATTAAAGGATTAATATCCTATACACTAGCGGTAAAAAAAATTTATTTTCACAAGCGCTTCAATTATAGGGTTTAGGGTTAGAGCTTAGGGTTTAGAATTTAGGGGTTTTAATGTAAATGTTTAGAACTTATGGTTCATGTTTAGAATTTAGAATTTAGGGTTAGAATTTAAGGTTTAGGGTTAGGGTTTAGTTTTAAGGTAATATGTGTAGTGATTTAGGTTTTAACCTATAAACCCTAAAATTTAACCCTAAACCCAAAATTTTATCACAAATCCCTAAATTCAAAACTACTACACTTATACCCCTAAATTTTAAACCCTAAACGGAGTCTCTAACCCCTAAAATTAAGACGCTTGTGTAAAAAAAATTCCACAAGCAAAGGGTAATTGTTCTATACACAAGCGCTTGTGGAAACTTTTTTACACAAGCGTCTTAATTTTAGGGGTTAGAGACTCCGTTTAGGGTTTAAAATTTAGGGGTATAAGTGTAGTAGTTTTGAATTTAGGGATTGTTGATAGAATTTTAGGTTTAGGGTTAAAATTTAGGGTTTATAGGTTAAAACCTAAATCCCCACTCATATTACCCTAAAACCAAACCCTAACCCTAAACCCTAAATTCTAACCCTAATTCTTAAATTCTAAACATAAACTCTAAATTCTAAACCTTTAGACTAAAACCCCTAAAGTCTAAACTCTAAACTCTAACCCTAAACCCTATAATTGAGGCGCTTGTGGAAATAAAAACTTTCCACCGCCAGTGTATAGGATATTAATCCTTTATTAAAATATAGTTTTTTATTTTTTAAAAAATAATTAAATGTTTGTTGATTGGTTGTGCATATAACATATTAATTTTTAAATAAAAAATGAGTTTAACAAGACTCAAAATTCATAAAATACAAATTATTTTACTTTTAAAGAAAAAAATGAGTCTAAAAAAATTTAAAATTTATGAAATACAAATTATTTTACTTTACCCATTTACTTTATAATTAGTTCAGAATTAATTTTTTTACTTTTCACTAACCATCATTTAAACTCAATTTTTTTTTTTATATTTTTTAAGGGACATATATATGGTTGTTCCTATTATATATATTCAGAACCAACTCTAGTTAAGAACCTATAATACACAAACAAAACTACCTTAGAGGTGAGAGAGATAGGGCCAACAGCGGATGCAAAAGTTAGCTTGGGTGGATCAGTGCCCACACAAACAGATTAATGCGCTGATTTTATATAGTTAACTGTGCATATGGGTGTCTTTCCTAAATGTAAGTTTAATCTTTACCACTAGATTTATTGCATGAGACACAGTGTTGTTATGCTTATGAAGGTGTAATTCAAAAGCCAAAATCGTGGCAGTCATCCTGAATTCCCGATGCAATTCAGATTTGTTGCACGAGATATAATGATTATGCTGCATCGTGGCTTCTTTATAAGGCATTACGCTTGATTTGAGAAGGTGGAATCATATGAAGGTGAGAGATAGTTGTTGTAATTGTTTGTGCTTTAACTTGGTCTGGAAAAGGGCTGTTACTGGATGTACTTCTTGTTGTTGTTTGTGAGAATGGACTCATGGCAGTTGTCGAAGTAGATGATGAACGATGAAGAGTATTGGAAGAGACGGTGGTTAGGGATTTTAGTAAAATACAAAGAAAAGGGAATTTTGAAATTATATTATTAAAATGAAATGAGTAAAATCGTCCCTTTTCTATTACACTGGTTGAGTTTATATAACCCAAATTAAAACCAACTATTAACAAAACTAACAAACAGATAACAACATTTTCAACTAATTAATAGAGAATTTCAACTTCTTATTTTCTCTAACATTCACCCGGCTTCTTAATCTTCTTTTTTTCTTCTGTCAAATTTCTTGAATCGAAACATATAAAGCTGAAATTGTAAGCTGATAACCTAAACAAAATGTTTCTTTCTTCTTCATTCATATTTTTGTCTTCATTCACTCACATTTTCTTCTAATTCTTCAACACAAATTTTCTTTTCTTCACTGTCTTCTTCTGCACTTATTTGGACTGTCTTTTTGTTGGAAACAAGGCTGTTAAGCGTCAAGCTTTCGGGTGCAATCTAAAGCCCTCCTTCGAGCAAGAAGACACCCTCTTATGTCTGGTTAATGAAGAGCAAGGCTGTTAAACACTTAACTCTCCCCAGAGATTTTCTTTCATGGAACATTTGGCTGTTAGGCATCAAATTTCCATGTGTAGTGCAGAGAAGAACTAGCAGATAACAAAGAATTTCAAGCTGAGATCAACTTAACAACTCAATTTCTTTAGCAACATGGCCAAGCATTCAACAAAAAACAACCAACTTAACCCAAATTATCACCAATTTTTAGATGACACTGTGAATAATAGGCAACACCAACGCTGACAGCAAAGGCACACATAGATGGAACCAAAACATCGAAGCAGCAATTTCAGGTCAGGCAAGAAGCAAGTATATAACAGTAGATAACTCAAGACAATCAACAGAGTAACCCTCCAAACTTTTATCAGTTGATAAAGCCATAACCATTGTGGAACAACAACATGACAAGGACCATCAAACACGTTCTTCACTGTATTTTCTTCAATTAACAGTCTCAGCATGTTACTCTAAAATCAGAAATCATCTCCATCATAGTTTAGGTGTAATTGCAAACAATAACTAGATTAAAGACATATCACCAGATATTCAACTAACCAGTGAGCACCAAATCAGACAAGAAGAGAAAATTGAAAGGACCTCACCAAAAATTGAAGTCGAAAACGAATCAGATAGTAACCCGTTGAAATCAGAGACTATTGTCTAAGCTGGTGCTGAAATGAAGCAACGATGATGAAAAACCACAGTCAGACCTGAGATCTGAAACAACAGTCAACAACAATTCTGGCGTCAAAATCGCAAGTGAAAGATGACTGAAGAACGAGACAATGAAGAAGCAACATCATGATCGTCGGCAAGGAGTCAATGGCTTTCATTGATGACATCGAGATAGCAAATAAGAAGAAAAACAACGAACGATAGCAGCAGAGATGGAACGGCATCAGAATCATTGTTGGCGAATCGAACGAAAAATGCAATCACCAACAGAGAAAGACAACAACAATCGACAAAAAAAATGAAGAGAAAACAATTCTGGTGAGCCAGATCTGGATACGAACTGCGGAAGAGAAACGATTTCAGGACGTTAACGGCAGCGGGAAGAAACCGGCGTCAGGATCGTTAATGGTGAATGATACCATGTGAGAATGGACTCATGGCGGTTGCCGAAGTAGATGATGAACGATGAAGAGTATTGGAAGAGACGGTGGTTAGGGATTTTAGTAAAATACAAAGAAAAGGGAATTTTGAAATTATATTATTAAAATGAAATGAGTAAAACCGTCCCTTTTCTATTACACTGGTTGGGTTTATATAACCCAAATTAAAATCAACTATTAACAAAACTAACAAACAGATAACAACATTTTCAACTAATTAATAGAGAATTTCAACTTCTTATTTTCTCTAACATTCACCCGACTTCTTAATCTTCTTCTTTTTCTTCTGTCAAATTTCTTGAATCGAAACATATAAAGCTGAAATTGTAAGAAGATAACCTAAACAAAATGTTTCTTTCTTCTTCCATATTTTTGTCTTCATTCACTCACATTTTCTTCTTGATGTAGTACTGGATCTACTTCTTGTTGTTGTTCTCCTGAATTATGTTTCATGGTTTGTATTCTTTAGAGCAAAGTTTCGGATGTGGTAATTAGTGTGATAAGCATTAACATCGTGCACTCTTTTTCCTCCATAGGCTTTAGGGAGATTTTTTAACGAGGCCGATGTTAGTGTATTAATCAACAAAATTATCTTTTTTTTTAAAAAATTATGACTTGTGCCCGCCCTGAAATTTTGAAATTTTTATTATTGTGTCCACCCTAAAAAAATTTAGTTTGTGCCCACCTTGAAAAATATTTCTGGATCCACCACTGGCCAATGGCAAAACTCGACATTATAGTTATGTTTGACAATTAACGAATAGCTGATAGTATTATTTATTTAACTAACTAATTACACTACTTGATTGTAACTTACTAGAATGATGAAGCATCTACCACCAACATGATTATGATCCTTGGTCTCGTAAATTTGTTTCCATCTCGTGTTTGTTATATTTTGTACATAAATTTTCAACAATTATAAATATTTTTATCTTTAACCTATAATCATTATCAGATGATATATTTTACATAAATTATTTTTCACCTACATTGCAGTTGTGACAAATTATATTGTTAATTCTTTATAGTTTTACAAACAATTTTTTTGAACCAATAGTTTTCTCTTAGGTTTTTTTCACTTTGCGATGCAGCCTCTTCTACATTTGCTTTGAGTGGTCGACAATTGATTTTAGTACTAATTGTCGACCACCGAGATTTATTATTCTTTTATATATATTTTTAATGAGAATCTTTGTCCTTACGGCACATGTTTCATCTGTTTATGTAGTATGCTTTTTTTTGTTTTTGTCATTCATCTGTTATTTTGGCATGATTTCAGCATACTTTAGCGGTCGTTTGGTGGTCGTTCTTCACGACACTAGTTTCTGATTTTGATTTTTTTCTGTGGTCATAGAAAGATAGACCTTCACTCAGTTGATGGTTGTTTGCCGATGTAATCAGACTTGGGTAGCGGAGCAATCTGCCTGATAGTTTGGTTCGCTTACCACTCCTTTTTCACCATGTAAAACGTCTCGTTTGAATAGAGACAATGAAATTCAAGAAGGCTTCTGGATTTTGTCAATATGCTAATCTCTATGAAAGTATTTACTTTTCTTTGCACCTTTGGGCTTTGTATGAAATTTTGGTGGACTAGTCCCAATTATTTTTTTCCTTTTAGATGCGTTGTATTTGAGATATCTTTTATGATTATTAATAAAATTCAGTTATATTGTCAAAAAAATTATTTTAGGCTCCATAAATTTAGTTTAATGTTTAAAATTTAAGATTTATAGTTAGAAATTAAGAGTTAAAGTTTAATATTTAACAATTACCGTTATTCTATTGATAAAATGCTATTTTCACTGTTACGGAAATAAATAGAATTAAAACCGTAATAGTTATATTCAAAATATTTGAAAAAAAAATCAACAAAAATTGTAAAATGGGCAGATTTCAATTGGTTTATAATGGCCTATTATCACCAAGAGAATTACGGCTGAGATTGCTTCTCCAAATCAACCAAACAAGTGAGAATACACATCCAATCCTTTTGTTTTTGTTTTCCATATTATTATTCTAAGCTTAGGATAAAGACAAAATTTCCAATGTCTCCTCCATTGGATTTATCTTAGATAACCTTTTGGGATAAATCTTGGTTCTCAAAAAAGAGGGGTAGGATGGGTATTTTACCCGGACTTGATGGGTTCTGACCCGACCCGATCGAGTTAAATTTTTTATGAAAAAATCAGGTTCGGGTCGGGTCGGTGGGGGTTTATGGTGAAAAATATCTGGCCCGACCCGAGACTAATAGTGTAATTTTCCTTTAAATTTTTTAGGAATATTTATAATAATACCCCTCTTTACATATATATATTTTATAATTAAGTCCTTAAAATTGTATTTTTATTTATAATTTAATCCTTTAAATTATAATTTTTTACAATTAAATCCCTTAAAATTATTATTTTTTAGTTCTTAAAATTAATTTATTTTATATAAGTCGGGTCGGAGTCAGATTTAGTATATTTATTTTCAGACCGAGTTGGATCAGGTTTTTAAAAAAAATAGTGTTGGGTCGGATACTAGTTTAAAGTATTTATTTTTTAGTCAAATCCGGGTAGGTCAAAAGCCCGACCCTACCCGACTCGTGCCCATCCCTAAATGGGTGGGGGTAAAAGCAGAAGGAGAGGGAAAGATGCACACAAGCTTTTGGAACCCGAATGTAGTCAAATTTGTACTATTTTCTTCTATTTTATCAAATAAATGTATAATATGGCAATTTTTATTATTTCACAAATAAGTGAAGCTTGGAATATTACCAGCGAATTATCTGAAAGTATATCTATTTCTTTTTTTCTATTTAGTTTAAATGAACTATTAAGAGTTAGTTAAGTTGAATTTCTATTTATTTTAACAGTTTTATGTTTGATTAGACATAAAAGAAAATAGTGAGAATTGTTAAAATGACTGGGTTTATCATGTTTTTAAAGATTTAACCAAGTTAATTACGATATATTTTCACAAATAATGTCTTTTATTTTAAATTTTGGTTTCTATACGTTTTAATATTTAAATTTTTCTTTAAATTTATAGTTATCATTTTAAATTAGTTTTTAAACTTTTGAATATTATAGTTTCATCTTCAAATTATGAGTTTTATTCTAAACATAGTCGTTCATGAGATTTTAATGGCCTTAAGGAGAACTTAAAAATTAGCCCCTAATAATTTGTATTAAAAATTTTGAATTTTAGAAGTGAGTCTCTAATATCCAGTATTAAAAAAATAGGTCTCTAATAACAAATATTTTTAAAAAGCATGCCCCTAATAACAAGTATTGGAAAAAATTAAATTTTAAGAGTATATGTCTAATAACAAATATCGGAAAAAAACCTCTAATAATAAATATTGGGGAAAATAAAATTTAAGAGTAAACCCCTAATAACAAATATTGGAAAAATCGAGTCCCTAATAACAAGTATTTAAAAAATTAGTTCCTTAATATCAATAATTGAAAATAGAAGACCTCTAATGTTAATAACAAGTATTTAAAAAATTAGTTCCTTAATTAGTTCCTTAATATCAAGTATTGAGAAAAAAAATTAGACCCTAATAACAAATATTTGGAAAAAATGAATTTTAAGATAGGCTCCTAATAATAAGTATCGATAAAAATTGAGTCCATAATAACAAATGTTAAAAAAATTGGACACTAATAACAAGTATTGAGAAAATTTTAGACACCTAATAAAAAATATTAGAAAACAAATTAATTTTAAGAGTAGACCATTAATAAAAAATAAAATATTAGGAAAAATTGAGCCCCTAATAATTATTATTGAAAATTTTGAACCCAAATAAAAAATATTAAAAAATAATTTTAAAAGTAAACCACTAAAAATAAATATTAAAAAATTAGACCATAATACTAATATTATAAAAAATATTGGGCCCTTGGGCGGGCACTCCTCTCGCCCATACCCAGAGACTGCTCTGATTCTAAATTGACATCTAGACTTTTGGGCGTTCTAATTTCATCGTCAAATTATCATTTATGTCATATTATATTATTTATTACATAAGCATAATGTCAAAATGCCCATAACGTTTGATCAAATAGTCATTTTAGTCCTTATTCCTTTTTTTTGAAGCAATTTAACTCTCAACGTTTTATTTTGGGTCAAAATGACCCCATTTACGGATGAAAACTGTTAGGCAACTGACGATATATGGCTTGAAATGACGTGACAAATCTACATGGCAATGCACACCGCAATAGCAAAGTCATATAGACAAATATGTTAACTTTGCAGAATGACATATGAGTAAAAAAATTAAAATTTGTATAAAATATAAAATATTTTTTTCTTCTTCTAACATGTCATTTTGTCAAGTTGTTTATCGCCAGATGTCTAACAATTTTTATCAATAGAGGGGTCATTTTGACCCAAAATGAAGCGTTGGAGGTTAAATTGTTAAAAAAAAGAATAGGGGCTAAAGTGACTATTCAGTCAAACATTATGATATTTTTTGACATTATGCATATTACATAATACACATCATTGTTTCCAAAACAATTAATGTGATTAATATATATTGATAATTTGAGGATGAATACAGAACGTTCAAAAATTAGAGATGATCATAGAATGAGAGTCATATTTGAGGATGAAATTAGAATGTTCAAAAATTTGGGGACTAATTTAGAATGATGGTCGTATTTAAAGAAAATTATAATGTTTAAAAATTTGAGGATAATTTAAAACGAAAAATCATAATTTAGGGGAGTATGTATGGTGCAATTAACTCTATTTTTTGACAAATCGTAATTCTAATCTTAATCCTAAAAAGGAGGAGAATGAGGACTCATGAGGAAGGAAGGGAGCGATCTAGTGGTCTAAAACTCATAACTTAAAGAAAATAAAGGAACAAAAACGAGTAGTTTGACCAACCAGCTAAATGTACTTTCTCAACGAACTCTATTTATTATTTATCAAAAGTTTGGTCTTGAATTTTGGTAGAAGATTTAAAATATAAGATCATTTATATCTATATTTGAAGACGTTTTTAATGAAAATGTATCCATGAACACATCGCTAACAACCATTAGAATAAAAAATATAAAATCAAAATTTTTAATGAGTTTACGATTATTTGGTTAAATAATAATAAATTAATTTATTCATTATTATGTGGTATTCGGTTAAACTCTTCTATTAATCCACGTGTTATGTGTAAATTAACCATTTTAAGTATTGTAATCGATTATATTCTTCCTATAATTTGTTGTTATGGTTAAAACCTCAAAACTAACACGTGGATTACAATTTATAAATGACAGCAAATTAATGACATGATTTTTAGTAGTCTTCAGTGTAATTACAATGTATTATTTATGGATGAGTCTACAATGAATGTCATACATTGATATACACTACTAATGTTATATATTGATATACACCACTATTTTTTTTCTTATTTATTTTTTAATTTTTAAATAAATTCTCTTACATAAATTTTTGGGACCCACCACAAGATTTAATCTTAATTTAATATTAATATTAAAATTGTCTTTTTCAAATTGGCATAACAAAAATTTAACCCTCAACTTTTAAACTTTGTTATAATTTAGCCACCATCTTTATCACCACTATTTTTTCTCTTATTTTTTTTTTAAATTTTGAACTTTGTTATAATTTAACCCTCGACTTTTTAACTTCGTTATAATTATTGACATTTTGGCCCTCATTCTTTTTTAGGATAAATTTGGCCCTCAACCTATATATTTTTGTCAAATATTTACTCATTCTTTAATTATCATGTTGATTAGACCGTTAAAATTTAACGGTGATAATATGACATATACATGTGATAGTACATTTTAAATGACATGTAATCTAACTTGTTACATACTTACATGTATAATAAAATTTTATTTAAATTTAAAGGCTTAAGGGCTCGAGAACCCCCTAAACTTTAAAAAAAATCAATTAAGCCCTTAATGTTTTTTCTGCACCCAATGTCACCCTCAAACACAAAAAATTAACTAATCCGACCCTTTGACTAACGGTTTCCGTCGTTGACCGTTACGATGCTGATGTGGCAGTTTACGATGCTGACGTGGCAGTTCACGGTGCTAACAAGGCAGTCTTCATGTGAACGATGACATGTTTAGAGGGGATTAATTGATTTTGTTAGAAAATTCGAGGGCTTAATTGATTTTGTTAGAAAATTCGAGGGATTATTTAATCTTTAAGAAAAAAATAAAATTAAGAAATTATTTGAATTAAATTAAAATATTAAAAATATAAAATAAATATTATAATACTAAAAATATAAAATATATATATATATTAAAAATACCAATAAACTTTTAGAGATATAAAGTTACAGTTTTTTAATATAAAAATAATTCTTCTTTGACCATGAAGTGATGTCACTATAAAAAAACTTGAATTTTTCTATGATATTACTACTAGGATGCATCAAACAAGATGAAGTTTATTGTTTGATCGGAAGAAAAAAAAACTCTTTAGTAAAGTCAAGCACCAGATAATCCTTGTATACCGCAAGATTGTTTCTTAATTTTTCTTATTTTCTAACTTGAATTCCATGAAAGCTGGTTTAATCAAATAAAAGTTATGTAACTATATTGTGATATGAGTTTGCATCATATGTATTGGAATGTACTTAAGATTTTACACAACTTATTAGGTTAGAACATAATTTTAATCTTATTTTGTTATTACAATGGTCATATGTTTTTTTGTTTTTTTTTTGTTTTTTTAGTAATTTTAATATTTATTTTAGAATATTTTAACATTTTTTATTTTTACTTAAAATTAAATAAGCCCTCAAACTTTATAAAAAACATTTAAACCCTCAAATTTAAAAAAAATCAATTAAGCCCTCTTCCACGTCATCATTTTCTTTTAACATAGACCGCCATGTCAGCACTGTCATGGTCAACAACGGATTTTGTCAGTTAAAGGGTCGGCTTGGTTAATTTTTGGGGTTTGAGGATGACATTGAGTGCGAAAAATCTTTAATGGTTTAATTGATTTTTTTCAAAAGTTCAGGGGCTTCACGAGCCCTTAAGCCTAATTTAAACTATTAAAGATAACTAAAATTAAAACAAAAATAAAAACATGGAAAAGAATGAAGTTAATCATAAATTGTGTTGGATTTTAAATTCTAGCTAAGATTTATGAAATCAGTCTACAATTTTTCAAAGTAAATTCATTCTAAAATCCAACAATACATACCATACAAACAAATAAGATTTTACCCTCAAATTTGAATTCACTTTGAATCAAATCTTGTTCTTTAAAATTTGAAGCACTTTGAACCAATAGATAAAATATTACAGAGAAATTTGGGGCGATTATTAAAACTTATGAGCTTTTGATTTTGGTATTTAGTATTTAAAAATGAATTTTAAAAATAATATCAAATGATTTTTTTATAAAATTTAAAAAATCACGAAAACACTCAAAATGACATAAAATAAAAAAAAATTATAGGTTTTGAACTGATATGAAAACTTAATTGGGGTTTAAGTAATTTGAATTAGGTTTAGAAATTCGTTTATTAGCTTTGTGTTTAGGTGTTGGACTTTCCGTGATGATTCAATTGTTTGTTTATACTTATTTTTTGTTAGTTTTTTTAAAAAAATAGTTGAGAAATATATTTTTTAAATAAGAATATTGACATGTCATCACAGTTTAAACTTTTAACGGTTTAATCGAGATGCTAGTTAAAAAAAAATGAGTAATTTGACAAAATGATATAGGTTAGGGGGCCAAATTTATCCTTAAAAAATAATGACCAAAATGATAAAAATTGTAAACGTTAGGGGTTAAAATTATTTTTATGCTATAATTTTATATTGACATAAATTAAACAAATAAGGAATAACAAAAATAAAGAAAAGCAAAAAGACAATTGATGGGTCCCACATATTTATTTAAAAACTTTATTTAAAAATAAAATAATAAAAAATAAAAATTAGTAGTGTAAATCAATGTATGTCATTCATTGTAGAATTTTCCATTATTTATTCATAATTTTTTAATATTTTAATAATACACACATTTTAAAAATAAAACTACTTAAATTGTAATCTTATAAATATTATAATCTTATTTACTAGAACGACTCGCTTGGTTCGATTAATGATTGGATTTGACCTTATATATATATATACACACAACAAAATAAAACACTATAGGTTTAATTCCCAATTTTTTCTCATACTAGACCCGTTTTTTCTACTTTGTACTCTATTTTTTTTTCGTTCCATTTTTGTCGTTAAAGTATACTTGTTTTTGTTTTATACCATAAAACAATTTGGACAAATGGAAACCCACCATATTGCAGATGACAATAACAAATCAAAACCCATATGCCAAGTGGCGTGAATGCTTGATCCAAATTGTTCAATAGTGCAGATGGGTAAATGTAGGAGTCAGCAAAACTCGACTTGTTTTGATTCGAATCGAAATTTTACAAACTTGACTTGATTCGAAAAAAATTTCAAATAAAGTTTGAGTTGTAAAATAGAAATTCGAACAACTCGAATTTTTTAGTAATTAGTGGATTGATTTTTAAGTTTGAGTCGAGTCCCTTAATTTGTACTATAACATGGTAAATAAATTAAAATTAAATTTGTATAGGAACTCGAGAACTCGACTCGAATTGAAAAATTTTCAAATAAAGTTTGAGTTGTAAAATATGACGTGTTAACTCGAATAATTTAAATTTTTTTTACTCGACTCGACCGAACGCTCACCCCTAAGTGAATGAGTATACTATAAAGGTAAAATGAGACCAAAAGAAGTTTATGGTATAGAGTGAGGAAACATGGATACTTGGAGGGTTATTTTCTGAATTAAGCCATTATCAACGGTGCAGAATAGCGTAGTTGTTATCCATTGTGCGCACGGAATCTATTATAATATTCTTTACTTAGACAAATACTGCTTGGAAATCATAAACTTTCCTAGTTCCCAATGCCGCTTTGTCCACCAATGGGGACAATCTATTCCACTTGAATTTACCAAAGCATCCTTTTCAAGGTAATTGTACATAAAAAGGTCTAAAAGAAAAAAAAATCAAAATAATCGTAAGGAAACAATAGCCTTTATATAATTTTTAATTAGACTTAAATACAATAAAATAAAATAATAAAATATCTTTATACAACCTTTATATAGTTTGTAATTAAATTTAAATATATTCATTCTTAATAAATAAATAATAATTCAAGATTTGATGTCTAAGAGTGTTAATTACATATACTAGAAGTAAAACCCTAATAACATCAGAAAATATATGCATGGACAGATTTTAAATAAGAGATAGTGTTGCGTTCAGCAACTATTAGGAAAACTAGCAAGGGAATACTGTGAATAGAATTAAGGAAAAGACAAGTTTTAGATTCGGAGAAAGGAAAATTGTTTCAGAGTTTTTTTCATGCCTAAACTATTTACATGTCATTCGTTTTATCAGCTATTCCCTCAATAACAAACAAAATTAGTTAGAGCCTGTGGGGTCTTCCTTTGCCTTCCTTCTTTGCGCAATTCCTGAACGTTCTCAGCAGGCTCTTCCAGCTCATTTGTTTCTACCAGCTCAACATGCCCTTCTGATTGATGATCACCTGATGACTCAGCAGTATCAACAGTGCTGGCTACAACAATACCCCCTCCTTTCAAAGCAACATTGTCCTCAAGGTTCTCAATCGAAACAGACTCAACGACAGTGTCATGCAGCAGGGGGTAGGGGAGTGATCTGCTGAAGAGGTTGTCCTCGACACGGTTTCAGCTGCGAAATATGGAAAACTGGATGAATCCGAGAGTTTTCTGACAACTTCAGTTTGTAGGCGACAGCACCCACCCTTTGCTCCACTTGGTAGGGGCCAAAGAAACGTGGACTAAGTTTTTGTTGTTTGCGCAAGCGAACCGAAAGCTGTCGATATGGCTGCAACTTAACATACGCCCAACTTCCAACTTCTAATTCAAGTTCCCTACGATTTTTATCTGCTTGATTCTTCATGCGCACTTGCGCTTGCCATAAATTGTGTTTCAGCAGTCGCAAAATCTCATAGCGTTCTTGAAGCTCGCGATGAACCTGGTCGGATTTAGCGCTGCCCTCAAGATAATCCACCATGGTAGGGGCTCACGACCATATAATGCTTTGAAAGGGGTCATGCCTGCGGGTTGTGGATAAGCTGTATTATACCGTAAATACATTTCCAAGCAACGATTCAAAGCTTCCGTTTGACCATCCAATTGCGGGTGATAAGATGAACTCATACACAACTCAGTGCCTTGCAATTTTGCCATTTCTGTCCACACAGCGCTAATAAAAATTTTGTCCCGATCACTCACTAACGACTTAGGAATTCCATGCAGTTTAATAATTCATTAGACTAGAACCTTGGCCACTAGTTTACTGTTAAACTTCTTTGGGAGGGCAAAGAAGTGGCCGTATTTAGTAAGTCGATCGACCACCGCCAAAATAGATTCTCTACCATTCACCTTAGGCAATCCAACTATAAAATCGAGAGCTAAATCCTCAAATACCCGCGAGGGAATTGGTAAGGGTTGAAGAAGGCCAGTTGGTCGCAAACTCTCGCTCTTCATTTGTTGACATACTTGGCAATTGCGCACATAGTTTTGAACATCAAGCTTCATGGTTCGCCAATAGAAATTTGCAGCCAGTCGCCTATAGGTTCTGTTAATGCTAGAATGTCCTCCAATTTTGGATTCATGGAACTCGCGTAGTAGTAAGAATCGAAGAGCCACTTCATCAGGCACCAAAATCCTTCATTGAAATACCAGCAGGCCATCTTGTTCAATATAACTAACACACGCAGAGTCTGAAGCTTGAAGTTGCAAGCGTATAGCTTGAATATGTGGATCATGAGCACTGGCCAACCTGATATCCTCTAGCACTCCAAAAAGTGGCTGAGACAAAACCATACAAGATGCTGCTCCCTCTCGAGACAAGGCATCCGCTACAATGTTAAGTTTCCCTGGGCGATATCGGATATCAAAATCAAAGCCGATCAGTTTCGATAATCATTTGTGTTGTTCCGGGGTTTGTATTGTCTGCTGATTGAGTTCTCTAATGGATCGTTGATCCGTCACAATGGTGAACCGTCGGCCCAACAAATATTGCCGCCATTTGCCCACCGTTTGAGTAATGGCAAACATCTCTCGGTGATAAGTGGAGGCACCCTGCATTCGAGGGCTCAATTTCTAACTATAAAACGCCAATGCTTTCTCTCCTTGATGCAGAACGGCCCATATCCCAACCCCTGATGCATCCGTTTCCACCGTAAAATCCTCATCAAAATTTGGTAAACCGATGACTAGAGCAGAATAAAGACATTGTTTGAGTTCATCGAAAGCATGTTGAGCCGAGGTAGACCAGTGAAACACCTCCCATTTACATAAAAGATCAATTAATGGAGCTGCAAGAGTGGCAAAACCTCTAATAAATTTCCTATAGTACCCGACAATACCTAAGAATCCCTGGACGTCCTTCACTGTGTTAGGTCGTGGCCAAGCCCGAATGGCTTCTACCTTTGCAGGGTCCACAGCCAAACCAGCCCTCGAAACAACATGACCCAAGTATTCTATTTGAGACTGACCAAAGGCACATTTAGCTTGTTTCACCACTAACCCATTACTTCTCAATTCATGTAACACTGATCGAACGTGAACAAGATGATCTTGCCAAGTGTGATTGTAGATTAGTATATCATCGAGAAAAATCAAAACAAACTTGCGTAGATAAGATCGAAACACATTATTCATGGTGGATTGGAAAGTTGATGGGGCATTAGTGAGACCGAACGACATTACGAGAAATTCGTAATGGCCTTAGTGTGTGCGAAAGGCAGTTTTGTGCACATTCTCTGCCCGGACTCGGATTTGATGGTAGTTAGCCAGTAAATCAAGTTTTGAAAAGAACAGTGAACCTCCTAATTCATCGAATAGTTCTTCCTCTGTTGGAATGAGGAATTTTTCCTTCACGGTAATGGCATTCAAAACCCTATAATCAATGAAAAAGCGCCAAGTGCCATCTTTTTTACCATCAAAACCGGAGATGAAAAATGGATGTGACTCTTCTGGATTAGCTGATGTTCGAGCAAATGTTGAACTTGTCGTTCGGTTTCCTGCTTCTGGTAATAATGGTAGCGGTAGGGCTTCACATTCACCGGCTTGCATGAAGGATCCAAATGAATGGCATGGTCGTGCGCTTGAGATGATGGCAAGCTTGTCAGTGGTCGGAAAACATCGGCAAATTCCGCTAACAAGTCTTGCATTTCATGGTGTACATTAAGCCCATCGGTCTCAGAGGACACCTCTCATTGTAAACAAAAATACTGTGCCACAACCTTTGTTTCAACCATTCGACGCAGAGATTGCAAACAAGCCAATTGTGGTTCTGTGCTCGCCTCCCCTTGCCACAGATACTCGATGTCATTTTACCGAAATTGAAACTGTAATTTGGCGAAATCCATTGTGACAGGGCCAAGTGTGGCCATCCAAGCGACACCCAACACCATTTTTGTCCCCTTAAAGGAAGAACATAGAAATCAGTTTTTATCTTTGTACCCTGGATTCGGAGTTGAAGATCGCGAACACACCCTTCGCTGTACAACCTCTCGCCATTACCAACTAAAACCCTAAAGTTGAGAGTAGTGGAGACTTGAAGACCTAGAAATTTAGCAGTTCTTGCTTGCACGAAATTATGTGTGCTGCCACCATCGATGGGAATATTAATGATTCGCCCATGAATTTCACCCCGAACTCGAAGAGTATTAGGAGTGACGCAACCAGCCAACGTATTGAAAGACACCAAACAAGGTTCACGCGCATCTTCTGCAGGGAAATTCTGATTTTCAACCAACGGCTCGCTCGGACCACTGGCATAGTCGGCAGCTTCATCATCTAGCAAAAATAGTTGCGGCTCCTTACATTTGTGGCCGAGCACAAACTTCTCGTCGCAATAATAACATAACCCCTTCTCTCTGCGTGCTTGAGCTTCAGCGGCAGACAATCGGCGAGGAAGATTTGTTTGAGCACGATAAGAGGCAGACTCGGTGGGTGGGGGTCGACCGGGCATGGTTTTAGGCCTCGATGGTATTTGGGACGGAGTGGGCAAGATTGAAGGTAACTTGGGCCCCGTAGAATGACCCATAAATTTCTTAGCTTCATTACCCTTTGCTTCATGGAACCTTACTAAAGATAAGACGTCCGACATGGCAGTGGGCCGCTGGGCCAACACCTCATATTTTAGGTCAGGACGCAAACCGGAGACAAAACACTGAGTGAGAAAATCTTCAGTCAAGTTCGCCGTCGTTCTTAAGGCCATATCTTTAAAACGCGCTTGATACTCTTCCACTATCGATGTCTGGATCAATTTCGTTAACTAGCCTTTCAGAGATTCTATTTCCGTGGTGGAGAAGCCGCGGCGGATAGCCTCAACCAAATGATTCCAACCGGCCAATTGTCGTTGACACTGCATCCAACAATACCATTTCTTGGTTGTCCCTTCCATTCGAAAGGATGCCATCGTAACACAGTGGTGATCTTCGGTGTTGTAGAATTCAAAAAAATCGTTTGTAGAGGTGAGCCATTCCTCAGAGCATGTGCCAGTGAAAAGTGGTTGCTCGACCTGGGCCGGTCGTGGTGCAAAAGGAAAAACATCCCCTGATTCCTCATTCAGCTTTGCTTTGCCGCGATTCAAAACGGCTTCAGATATGTCAGCGTGAGATGTTTGAGCAGTGATTCCCAGAGCTAATGAAATCGTCGTCATCTGTTGAGCCATATCTTGGAGTGTTCGTTGAGTAGTGTCATTCCAACGGCTTTGAGTTTCGGTAAATTGTTGCAGAGTGGCTAAAGTTTGGTCGTGGCGGGTGGTAATGTCCTGCAAGGATTTGATGGCATCAGAGTTGTTGACCACTGTGTAAGCGATGAAAGCACCAAACTATTGCGTTCAACAACTCTCAGAAAAACTAGCAAGGAAATATTGCGAATAGAATTAAGGAAAAGACAAGTTTTAAATTCAGAGAAAGAAAAATTGTTTCAGAGTTTTTTCATGCCTAAACTATTTACATGACATCCGTTTTATCAGCTATTCCCTCACTAACAAATAAAATTAGTTAGAGCCTGTGGGGCCTTCCTTTGCCTTCCTCCTCTGCGTAATTTTTGGACGTTCTTAGCAAGCTCTTCCAGCTCATCTGTTTCTGCCAGCTCAACATGCCCCTCTGATTGATGATCACATGATGACTTAGCAATATCAACAATGTTGGCTGCAACAATAGTAATTTGACTCATATTTAATGGATTCTGACCCGATCTAATTTTATAAGGTCGAATTTTTAAAGAAAATTTCAGGTTCAGATATGATTTTTTGAGGATAAAGTCAGGTTATGTTTGTGTTTAAGGTGATAACTATCATACCCGACCTAAAATAATATTTTAATTTTATTCTAAATATTTAGATATAATTATTACAATGCTCCTCTTATATATATATATATATATATCAGTTATATCTTTATTTTGTATAATAAAAATGAAATAATTGTTATAATACTCCTCTTTATTTGAATTTTTTCAACTATCTCTCTATTTTATCCAATAATAATGAGAAAATAATATTTTTATTTATATTGGGTCGAGTTAAATTCATGTTTTTACTATAAAATTCGAGTTCGAACTAGGTGAAACATCATAAAATATCGAGTTAAGCTTAGATGAATGTGTTAAATTTTCAGATCGGATGCAAATTAGCCAAAAACTCGACCTATACCATGCCTAATTTTAATCCCAATCTAAAAAGATTACTTAAAATAATGAAACAAGTTTCGCTATGATGACATATGCGTGATGCTTTATTATTATTATTATTATGACTTAAAATGATCAATTAAGGTGTTTCATTTCACTTCTACATAACATTTCACTTCTACAAATATTATTTCCTAACAACATTATTGGAAACAATTATTTTATTTAAAGTGCGAACACAATAATATACTTATTTATAGTAAATGGAGATGATGTTACATCTAACTATTTATTTTAAACTTAAAAGGGAGCAGTTTCTAGAAAAACAAAAGGCAAAAAGATAATCATAAAAAATGATATGGTTGCGTGTTATTTCAGACAATGATAAAGCCAAAACCGTCCGATCAGTTTTTACAGATGAAAGACAGCAGAGTACCGAATAAAATTGTCTTAAAATCACGTGACTCGCTGCGCTTTAAAAACATTATCCAAAACGAAAGGACATTTTAGTCATTCAATTCTCTAATTCGCATCATCTCGGAATATTAAAAGAATAATAACAATAAAAGGGGGTCAAATTAATCCACGAATAATAACAAGACAACCAGAAAAAGAAGCCAATCCTATTGGTTACCCACCGCGCAACAACACCGAACGACGCCGTACTCCCCTTATCCTCCCTTTTGCTTTCTACCAGATATTTCCTTGGAATTATCCCTTCCTCTTCCCTTCGCTGTCGCTGAACCACTCTTATCATTCGCCGATCAAACTGATAAACTCTCCTTGTTCTTTTTTTATTAGTAACCGACTCGTTTCAACTCATTGATTCGTCAACTGAGTCCGGTGATGTGGTGGTGAGTTTCTTCTTTCTTTGAAGGGATTGAATCGGAAACTGAAAAAATATAGCAAAAAAATGGATCGAGCAGACTTGACGGTCGGACCGGCAATGGATATGCCGATTATGCACGACAGTGACCGGTACGATTTCGTTAGGGATATCGGATCGGGCAATTTCGGAGTCGCTCGGCTTATGAGAGATAAGGTTACTAAGGAGCTCGTTGCTGTCAAGTACATCGAGAGAGGCGATAAGGTTAGCTTCTTAATTCATAAACAACGATCTCTTTCCTTTTTTGTTGTTGTTTTGGTTTATTATTTTTGGAAACATGTTCGTTTGGAGAATTAGGCTATTGATTTCGTTAATTTTGGAAATCTCAACTACTTAACGAACTTTTCTCCTTTTAAATTTAATTTGTAATTTTGGCATTAAATTTGTGTTACCTTGTCGTTTTACAGATAGATGAAAATGTTCAAAGAGAAATTATTAACCATAGATCATTGAGGCATCCCAATATTGTTAGGTTTAAAGAGGTAATGCTAATACTTAACTCATTATACTATTATATATTGTATAAATTAAGGTAATGTTTTGATTAACTATGGACATTAATACTTTAGGTTATTTTAACGCCTACTCATCTTGCTATTGTAATGGAGTATGCCTCCGGAGGAGAGCTTTTTGAGCGAATCTGTGCTGCTGGTCGTTTCAATGAGGATGAGGTTTAGTTTCATATATTCTATGTTCATTTTTATGTGCCCTTTCATTTGTGTCTTTGTTTTAATTTCTATATATCTATTGTTTTGGTGCAGGCTCGGTTCTTCTTCCAACAGCTTATATCCGGTGTTAGTTATTGCCATGATATGGTAGTTAAAAGTTATCTATTGTTTTAATGTTTTGAATTGTGTTGTTGTCTAACCTGATATATTATTTTGCTCATCATTGTGGTTTGTTTTACTTGATGAAGCAAGTATGCCACCGCGATTTGAAGTTGGAAAACACTTTGTTAGATGGAAGTCCGGCTCCCCGGCTTAAGATATGTGATTTTGGGTACTCCAAGGTATAGAGCTTTGTTGTTATCCCATTTTTCAATGAGGTTAAGGTTTATACTTTCTATTTTGTGAAACATGTTCCCTTTTGTTTTCTAATTATCTTTATTATCTAAGATCGTTTTCATGTTTATGTGTTTACTTGTGGTTGTTCTTTTCAGTCATCAGTTCTTCATTCGCAACCAAAATCCACTGTCGGTACACCTGCATACATTGCTCCTGAAGTACTCCTAAGGAAAGAATATGATGGCAAGGTATATCTACAAGATGTTCAAATTAGTTTAGAATGCCGGATTTCAATATACACCCAATTCCTGGTTAATACTTGAGACTTATATGTTCAACGGGCTGGTCATTGCTTTCTGGCTGTGTTTGGGGTGAAGACTGAAAATGACATCAAAATTGGTGGTTTTCACCCTTTTAGTTGATCTAAACTTCAGTTTACCATTCATAGCTTGTTTGAGATGTCAGTTACAATAGATGCTGGCTACAAATGATCCTCTGCCGTGTAGGCAGTCTGTGACTAGGTTGAATAGAATGGTAAATCGTGTAATATGGCCAGCTTCAACTGGAGACTTAAGCCCATATAAGAGTTTATTTACTCTTATTTCTTGTTGAATAGGAATGGGTCTTTTGGTTGCACTTTTCTTTATAAACTTTTAGCTATTCTTACACCTTATTAGACATCAAGATCTTGAACAATAGTTAACTTATTGATACTCAAAGACACATAAAAACACCAGAGAGTTAACATCACCCAACTCTCTGGTAGTCTTTTGTCCAAGTGAGTTGTACTTTTCTGTATGTTTTCTTAGAATATGAACCTAGTAAAACTGAGTTAATGGCTTTGTTGTGCGATATCAGATTGCAGACGTATGGTCATGTGGGGTTACCTTGTATGTGATGCTGGTTGGGGCATACCCTTTTGAGGATCCTGATGAGCCAAGAGACTTTCGGAAGACAATACAAGTATGTCACTGGATCATGTTATTTCATCAAGTCATTTTTTCTTGTCCTGAAAATGTATCTGTTTGCTCATGTATTTTATTGGTTCGCGCAGAGAATCCTTAGTGTCCAGTATGCTATTCCTGATTTTGTCCAAATATCACCCCAGTGTCAACATCTGATTTCAAGGATATTTGTTGCAGATCCTGCAGCTGTGAGTAATTTCTGCTTGCTTACACTTCAAAATTTATTCTTTGATTTTCCAAAGCTAACTTCTTATTTTGATACATGAACATCCAAGAAAGGAAACGAAGAGTGGCCTTTTTTTGCTTTCTGTGGTAACTTTTGAAAACTACCGTGATTCCTAATCGATTAAGCCATTCTGATAATGGATTGTTTGGTGTGACAGAGAATTACAATTCCAGAAATTAGAAACCATGAATGGTTCTTGAAGAATCTTCCTGCCGACCTGATGGATGAACACACAATGGGTAGCCATTTCGACGAGCCTGATCAACCTATGCAGAGCACAGATACGATCATGCAGATAATTGCCGAGGCCACTATCCCAGCTGCTGGGGCCACGAACTTAAACCATTACATGGTTGACAACCTTGATGACGAAGACATGGATGACCTCGATTCTGAATCCGAGCTTGATGTTGATAGCAGTGGAGAGATAGTCTATGCGATGTAATATGGAAAAAGACAGCTTCCCGGCAATCGAAAGAGCAAAATACATGGCTGCAGAGAATTTATGGTAGAGTTGCACAATGCTGGTCTCAAATTGATGGTCCACTCAGTCCATCATGTTCATAGCATGAAGCTTTTATACAAATCTGTGGAAGAAAAATGATGTTTAACACTACTTTACAAGGGATGATCACTGGGAAAAAAAGATTCATTTTTGGATGATCATCTCCCAATCTTCCACATCCCGGTTACTTTCGTCGAACCCACTTCATTTGTATTTTGGAATTTGTCTTGTACCTTTTGCCTGGTTCTGTTTTATGCAGTTGAATATATAATTATATATGCCTACTTCCTATAACATATTCCCTTTTGAAGTTCTTTGCATGGATTTGGCAATGTTGCAGATCTATTTAGAGGGATTTACTATGGTTTGGACCGGGTTTTCTCTGGCCAGGCTTATTGAATCTGCTTCGGCCCAAATTCACCTTAAATCGATACCTTTCATCTTTCTATAAAAGATTTTGATGTTCAAATTTCACATCACATTATACAGCCAAATTTTCTGCAACTATGAAAGCAATAAATTCCAGGATTTCCCATTGTTTATCTTTATTTCACCAGAACAGAGCAATGATTTCTTCTTCCTTTTCTTCTCAAGCCCAGGCTCAAATACATTTCCCTCGAAAAACGTCTATCGAACCAAACACCACTGACAATCTCATAGCCCGATTGCACAATTTCTGCAACCAAAAACGCTTAAAAGAAGCCATTCAAATCCTCCATCAAGTTGAGAAACCTCCAGCTGCTCTTTACTCGACTCTCATTCAGCTTTGCTGCCAGAATCGAGCTCTTAACGATGGTAAAACTGTCCACAAACATATGAAATTTTCTGGGTTTCTACCCGGTGTTGTTATCTGTAACCGTCTTCTGGATATGTACGCGAAATGCGGAAGTTTGTCTGATGCTCAAAACCTTTTTGATGAAATGAGTGAAAGGGATTTGTGTTCTTGGAATACTTTGATATCTGGGTATGCTAAAATGGGAATGCTTAAAGAAGCAAAGAAGTTGTTTGATGAAATGCCTGAAAGAGATAATTTCTCATGGACAGCGATGATTTCAGGTTACGTCCGTTTTGATAAGCCTAAAGAAGCGTTAGAGCTTTACAGGATGAAGGAAATGAGTTTGCTTTCGAAGTTGAATAAGTTTACTGTGTCGAGCGTGTTAGCTGCTTCTGCTGCCATGGGGTGCTTAATTATAGGCAAAGAGATTCATGGTCGAATAACCAGAGCTGGGTTGGATTTGGATGACGTTGTTTGGAGTGCTTTAATGGATATGTATGGGAAATGTGGGAGCATAACAGAAGCAAGGTCGGTTTTTGATAAATTGGTGGATAGAGATATTGTTACTTGGACTGCAATGATCGATAGGTATTTCAAGGATGGGAGGCGAGAAGAAGGGTTTGAATTGTTCCGGCAGTTGATGGAATCGGGTGTAAGACCTAATGAGTTTACGTTTGCTGGGGTTTTGAATGCATGTGCTGATGCTGCTGCCGGGGAAATAGGCAAGCAGGTTCATGGATACATGACAAGGATTCATTTTAATCCTTTGTCTTTTGCTGCTAGTGCTCTTGTTCATATGTACTCCAAGTGTGGAAATGTTGAGAATGCAAAAAGGGTGTTTAATGGGATGCCTCAACCTGATTTAGTTTCGTGGACTTCTTTGATCAATGGTTATGCTCAGAATGGCCAGCCTGATGAGGCTTTGGAGTACTTTGAGTTGTTGCTCAAATCAAATACGGAACTGGATCACATTACTTTTGTTGGGGTTCTTTCTGCTTGTACACATGCTGGATTGGTTGATAAAGGGCTAGAATATTTCCACTCAATAAAGGAAATACATGGATTAACCCATACTGCTGATCATTATGCCTGTATCATTGACTTATTAGCCCGATCTGGCCGATTTCGGGAAGCAGAGAATATCATTAATAAGATGCCCATGAAACCAGATAAGTTTTTGTGGGCTTCCTTACTTGGTGGTTGTAGAATCCATGGTAACCTTGAATTGGCCGAAAAAGCTGCTAAAGCATTGTTCGAGATAGAACCTGAAAATCCGGCGACCTATGTTACCATGGCCAACATATATGCCACAGCTGGTAGGTGGGATGAAGTTGCAAAAATTAGAAAGTTAATGGATGACAAGGGGGTGGTAAAGAAGCCAGGTTTGAGCTGGATTGAGGTCAAGAGACAGATACATGTTTTCTTGGTGGGAGATATTTCTCACCCAAAATCCAAGGAAATACACGAGTTCTTAGGTAAGCTTTCGAAGAGAATGAGGGAAGAAGGGTATGTTCCGGACACCAACTTTGTGCTGCATGATGTGGAGGAGGAGCAGAAGGAGCAAAACCTCTCATACCACAGTGAGAAGCTAGCTGTGGCGTTCGGAATTATTTCTACTCCTCCAGGAACACCAATCAAAGTTTTCAAGAATTTGAGAACTTGTGTAGATTGCCATAATGCCATTAAATATATCTCAAAGATTGTTAACAGGAAAATAACCGTAAGGGATTCTAATCGGTTCCATTGCTTTGAAGGTGGGAACTGTTCTTGTAGAGATTATTGGTGATTTTGATTTTTGACAAAACTTCATCAGACATTTTTTCCTGGCTAAAAATGTCGATCGGCTCAATGTGATTATTAGCCTTGGAAAGTCCATTTGTACTCTAGAATGGAGGATATTGGGTGGTGGGTGGTAAATATTCCAGCTTCAGGAATACAGGGTATGATTGTTTACCTTGTTTCAAGTGGATACACAGTCGATCAATAAATCTTGTGGTGATTCGATATGCTCGTATTTGACTGATGGAACTCAATCAAATGTTTTCTTTATATCTTTTCCTGGAACTCTGAACTGTTACAAGGCATTTGCTATACTTTGATGTCTTGATGACAGACCTGTTGTTGGGTTGAGGCAGTTGAATTGTCTCTTCTAAATTTTCAAGTTGAATCTAATGTGTAATTCTTGAGAGGACATTGGTCTTTTTGCTCTCTTCATGCACCCCAAACATTGAAGATTCAATGCCATCCATTATGTTCAAAGGGGTTTTGAGGTACTTCCTGTCCCCGCCTATTCCGTTCTTGATTATTTTATGGAACCGAAGTTGTCCATATTTCATACTACTGAATTTTTCAATGGCGATGTAGTTTTCATAACTTGCTTGGTGACCAATAGATATTTACATGAGAGATCCTCTTGGAGAGAATCATTAGGTTTTAGAGTTTCCTTAATATGCTTATATCACTTCCAATAAAGTTATGAACTTGCTATGTTGCATCTAATTAGAGAGATCTACTATTGTGATTTCATTGAAATTAATCTCTGCGTCTTCATACATTTCTCATTTATTTGTTGTGCTTGAATTTACATAAAATTGTTGATTCTTTGGTAACCCTATCGTGGAATCCTCATAACCGATCTCAGATGGAGAAAGATCCAACCGTGTAGAGACTGGACAATGTTCTTCAATTCACTAGCTGCATCAGAAACCTTGTATCGACTTCAATAAAAGACCCTGTGGTTAGCGCTGCTTTTATGTGCCGTAAGCCGATCCAAGTGAACTTGAATCAGTGTAGTATTCTGATATTGATCTATCAGCAAATTTGCGAGGAAGAAGTTCCGAAGAGAAGCATTCGTTCGCAGCAGCTGCTTCTTGCGGTAGTTCCTGCTAGTCATTTGGTCCAACAACCTTTGAAGTTCATCAGTTTGCAAGCCATTCGGCCTCTCGTTGAGAATGGATCTGCCTCTCGTTGTTGTTCAGTAACTCTTACCAATTGTTCAATTGCAGTTCTTAAAACTACCTGTAAAGTCATTGCTTTCTGCCAGTATTGAACTGATATTTTCAATAGGAGAGCCTGTTTTTATAGTGGGGATTGAATCAAATTTGAAGTTCCAGGAAGTTAAGCTGCAGGTTCTTGAAAGTTGGTGGATGGTGGGAGAGGGTTTTTATAGTCTCATTCTGATAGTGATAGTGTCACGAGATAAAAACATTAAAAAAAACAAATTATAAAAAGTATAAAAATTAAAAAAGATTAAATAATTTTTAGAAATTATCTAAAATGTTATGAAATATATTTGATATTTTTTTAATTTTTATAGAATAATCTAATTTTTTATAAAATAGATTTGATAAAAACCTTTAAAAAATAGTTGCAAAAATTCCCAAATATTGTTTATAAAAATTCTAGATTTTTTCATATTTACATTTTTTGAAATATTTTTGATCAATATGCTGGCTGAATTTTATTAAAAATTAAAATAAAAAAACTGTCAGCAAAATAGTAATTAAGATGAAACACTAGAGAAATAAAAACATAGAATAAGATTTTTTGCCTTTACCTGACTACACGTTTCAGGATTGAAGTATGAGTGGTGAGTAAAACCAACAATTATGAAGACTGCTTCATAAAACAGATCTGACTGCATCAGCAAACAAACTACAAAAGGTGGTCAAACTACTAAAAACTACCGATAATCTGCAAATCAGAGCCAAACGTTGTGAAAAACGTATCCACGAATACAGATCTACTACAATAATAGAGGATAACGTGCCATAAGGCAGAAGCGTGCCACAAGACAGAGAAAAACGTACTACAAAACAGACAAAAATTAGAAAGAATCAAAATATAAAAGAAAACAAAAAATTTAATAGAAGAAAAATAACAAAAAAAAGACTACCAACGGTGGCTAGCAGTATTAAAACTGACGCCACCACTCATAAATCAAAAATAAAGAAAAAAAAGAAAGTTGGATTGAAATTTAAAAAGAAAAAAGACAAGCGGCAATCTATAAACATCTTTGAAATATTTTAAGTTTTTTTTGCAAGAAAAATATTTTAATTTTTTAGTATGCAACATTAGGGACATAATTAAGATTGAAGGTTGGGGGTAATCTATAAATATAAAGAAATTATAATTTATTTATTTTTTGAAAAAAAATACTCCTAGCCATAGTGTCATGCGATCTTATATAGTATAAATAGAACCGAACAAGTTTTACTAAATCAAGAATAAAGAAAAAAAAAGAAAGTTGGATTGAAATTTAAAAAGAAAAAAGACAAGCGGCAATCTATAAACATCTTTGAAATATTTTAATTTTTTTTGCAAGAAAAATATTTTAATTTTTTAGTATGCAACATTAGGGACATAATTAAGATCGAAGGTTGGGGTAATCTATAAATATAAAAAAATTATAATTTATTTATTTTTTTAAAAAATATACTCCTAGCTATAGTGTCATGCGATCTTATATAGTATAAATAGAACCGAACAAGTTTTACTAAAAAAAAAACAGATGATATTTATTTTAGGGGTAAACTACACTGGTAGTCACCGAATTTTTAGGGTGCTTTCAATAAGGTCACCGAACTTTTAAAACTTTCATTACAGTCACCCAACTTTTAATTTACTTTCAATAAGGTCACTACCGTCAACCACCGTTAGAAAAGCTGATGTGACATGTTAAATGTAAAGGTAAAATACACTATTAGTCACTGAACTTTTAAGAGGCTTTCAATATGGTCACCGAACTTTTAAAAATTTCATTACTATCAATAATTTTTAATTCGCTTTTATTACCGTTAAAAAAAGCTGATGTGACATGTTAAGTTTAAAAATAAACGTTTTTCCATCATATTTTCTCTCCCCTCTTATTTTCTTCCATCTAAATATGTCTCTTTCTTCCATATGAGTCAAATTGTAATTTTTTGGTGAAGGTCGTTACTTCTCTAGTAACACATCAAGGAAAATATTAATATATCTAGACATGCATGCGACATGTGTGAGGACAAGAAAAATATTGGGAGACATCCGATGATGGAATGATAAAGAAATAACTAAAATTTTGCTCATAAAAATCCTCTTTATGCTTCAGGCCCGACATTTACTAAGTCATGCACTGGATAATGAGGAGTTCAAAGGAAAATATTAATGTATCTAAAAGATAGACATGTTTAGATGGAAAAAAAATAAGACATGGAGATAAAGTAGGGTGGGTAAAAGTTTACTTTTAAACTTAACGTGTCACATAAGCTTTTTTTAACGGTAATGAAAACGAATTAAAAGTTGAGTGATGGTAATGAAAATTTTAAAAGTTCGGTGACCATATTGAAAGCCTCTTAAAAGTTCAGTGACTAACAATGTATTTTACCCTTACATTTAACATGCCACGTCAGTTTTTTAACGGTGGTTGACGACAGTGACCTTATTGAAAGCGAATTAAAAATTGGGTGACTGTAATGAAAATTTTAAAAGTTCGGTGACCTTATTGAAAGTGCCCTAAAAGTTTGGTGACTACCAGCGTAGTTTACCCTTATTTTAAAAGATTCAGGTTCAATTGTTCTCCTTCTTTCTTGCATTCCATCGCTGGTAGATTACTTCGGCCATCATGCTTGAGTTCTCACGACCTCTAATTTTTAAAAGTTAGAATAAAAACCGAAATAATTATATATGTAAAATCCAATCTTGTAAACTATTATGTTAATAGTTATGAATACATCGATATCCACTACAAAATGATATAATCATAAGAGATTATCGATCTTTCTTGATTAGGGGCGTGCACCATAAGAGTAGTTAGTGCTATCCAGTCCGCTCAAGAGGCTTTTTGCAAGCTTTTGGCCCTATCAAACCCATCAAAGCTGGTCTAGCATTTGGAGAATGCTAGAAGACCTAATCAAGCTACTTATGGGAAGAAATCATCATCTTTGTCTATTCTGCCCAACCCCATGGTCAAAGGGATGTGTTCCCTCTTAACAACGAATCTATATTTGATAGCCATCTATTTCTTTAGATAGCTTGATTGTATTAGATCTTGACAATTGATTTAATTCACTTAGAACCGTTGGATGTATTAGGGGCCAACTATAAATAGAGACTCACCCCTCTTCACTTCCTATTTCGTTTTTTTGAGTAATACGAGCAGTGCATTCACTCACTCAAACCTTTCTTTATTCTTTTCGCAAGCCATTTTCCATTTGTTTTTGCTTTCTTATGCTACAAATGTAACACCCAAAAATCTCCTAAAATTAAAATCCCCAATTTATGAAATTCCTAATTCTAAAACCTAGATTTAATTGGATTTTTTTTTTAAAACCTAATTGAGTTAGAGGTTAGATTGAATAAAAATAGAAGTTTGATGGCCCTTTCGTGATGCGGGTAGAAGTAGAGACTCTTAATGGGTAATTTACCCAAAAATTTAGGGTAAAACCCTTTTAGTCTTGTGAGACTCTTCATCTGCCATTTTCTTAGTTCAGCCGCATAGTTCCTCCCTCTCTCCTTATCGTCGAACCAAGCCCCCGTTTTTCGTTCAAGCTCCGGTGAGGGAGCTTTTGTTGTCCGTTCGTTGAGCTGTGACCACCGTTGCCTTCCCCTTTCCCGTCCGATCAAAACCCGCCCCTCAGTTTCCTTCGTCGCTGCCGTCTTCGCCAGAAAAGGAGAGGCCGAAACCTTCGAACCTCTCGCGCTGCCGTCCTCGTCGTTCCCCTTCCTCGTTCAGACTTGGTAAGCACCGTGGTTCACGGTTTTTGGTATGAAGGTCGAGGTCGGAGTAAGCTGTGGCCGTCGTTGGGCTTGCCGGCCGTCGTCGTTGGGTGGGGTTCCTAGATTTAGGGTTTGGAATAATTTGATTTGGGGAAAATTAAATTGAAATTAGGGTTAGGGTTTGTTAACTGAAATTGTGGGTTTTGAGAACCAAACCGGAAAATATGACTGAACCGGCCAGTAACTAGACCGGGCTAGACCCTCTAAACCGAACCAGACCTTTTGGACCAAGCCGGATGATGTCAGCAGTGACGTCATCTGCTGATGTGATGATGATACAGGCTGACATCAGCGTTGACTTTTTTGGGCCAAAAGTCAACTTTATGTTTTTCGACGTCCCGATTCCAGATTCGAAGCCCGTTTTTCTAAATTCGATCCCGAACAATTGTTTTTGGCCTTTTTATTCAATTTTATGCTTAGTTAAAAAGAAAATGTTAATTAGTTTCTGAAATCAGATTTCGTTTGCGTTCAGGTGACATAGATTTGGACACCGAGATTCTTCAACCTCCTCCGCCTGGTCGACCTCCTGCGTCTCAACCTTCAAGTTCCGCACGTATGTGAATTTAAATAAATTTCTGTGTAGTAGATTGTGGCATAGTAGTAGAGAATTTTGATTAGTGAATCTTTGTAGGTGTTGATCCTGTTTCGTCTGCTTCTAGATTTGAGCGTGGGAGACGTCACTCCCGACGTTGAGCTGTTAGTTGTCTGAGGTGTGTTCTCTGCTTGTGCTATACTATATGTGTTGATGGTGTGTGATGTTTGACTGTGAAATATGTTGTTGCTATGTGATGGTTGATTGTAAAATATGTTGTGAACTGAGCTATGTGATATGTTGTGATCTGGACTATGTGATATGATGAGATATGGGCTATGTGATATGTGGTGATCTGGACTATGTGATATGTTGTATGTCATTCTGTTAAACATCATACATCGGATTCTGAATAGTTAATTATCGGACTAAATGCTCATTCATTTTCGGACTATTGATGTTGCATTCGGATTGAAATCGAAACATTCATGTCATTATTCGGGTGGGATATGTACGGCGGAAGTTCAGTGGTTTCATCATTCAGGTTGAATTCCACTTCGGATCAGTGGTTTCACCCTTCGGGCTGAGTTCCACTTCGGATGGTGACGATGTAGAGAGTGGTTCAGGGGAACCTTACTCTTCGGACGGTGATGTAGATGGGTTCATGACATAGACTTAGGTGCATCGTGCTTTGCATATCTGTATATTCGAATGACTGTTGGAATGACTATGTTGACTGTATGATTCTTGTGATTTTCTGTCTGATGCACCTTAGAGACACACTGAGCTTAATAGCTGACTCCCCATTAACTTCTATTTCAGATTCTCAGACATAGAAGTTCGGTACTTGGAGGACCACAGTTGTCAGATTTGCTATTGTTTTAGTATGGATATTCTTGGTTTCCAGTTTTATTTCGGTTTTATTGCGATTATTTTATTATTTGGGGTTTTATGTAAATTCGATTATTTTTATTTTTATTTGGGATTTTAAAACTATTTAGCATGCATGGGGATTTTAATGTGATATTTTTCCTACTCTATTTTGGATTATCTTATATATACGACTGCGTTTTCGAGATAAAAATTTCAATGATAAACGACACTGTTTTAAATTAATATTTTGAGTACTAATTTTCAGAAACCTAGTAATTAATTACTTGAGGGTTACGTTTTCAATCAGACTTCCTAGATTCGGCCCATAACCCTTGGGTCGGATTTAGCGGGTTACAACAAAGCTTTCGGGCTTTGTTTATAGGCTGACTTAGGCGAGTTTGAGATCTAAGGTCGCACGGTTCTTCTAGAATAAGTCTAATCCCGCAACAAGTGGTATTAGAGCGACTTGTAACGAGACTAGAGTTTCGTCTAGCGAACCGCGAAAGCGTTAGTCGATGTTTCTACAATAAACGACTAAGTCAGCCTAAAATCTTTCTTCGAAAAATCAAACTCTTCCAAGACACTCGAACGGAAAATCGTTCTAAGTGGAAGCTAACAAGCGAGAAAACAACTAAGAACAAAAGAAAGAACGCAAAGAACAACAACGAACTTTCTTTAGAGTAAATGCTTTGTATTACTCAATAAACGGGGAGACCTCTATTTATAGTTGAATTACCTTACAATGAACGGACGAGATTGTTTTACAACAACGCTCAGATCGAAAGCCACCTACCAAATCAAGCTAACTAAGAAAACTCTATCACTTTGGAATTCTTTTCTTAAGTTTGCATTCACATTGATGGATATTCTGATCCTCTGAAATTTTCTCTAGTATGATGCCATTTATTAATTTAACAGGTTCAATATGTTCGGCTTTCTATCATCCTTCAACCGTCGGGCCAAGTTAGGCGGTCTTTTTGGCAGGCCCAAGACCTTGCAAAGAATCTCTTGGGCACTCTGTTGCACACTTGTCTCCATTGCGAACTCATGGACCGTGACATTCTCCCCCACCCAATCTAGCGATGCCATCATCGTTGACTCGGAATGAGCTTGGCTTGGTTGGATCTCCCTCGGTGCCTCGACTTGCTCCCAACTCTGAATCGGGCAGTGATGTCCTCCCACAAAAACTGCTCGCCTCGGCTATTTCCGTCTTGTAACATCATTTCGCTCCCCCTCATGGGCGGACCTTAGGGGGGTTTAAGGGGGTTTGGTCCCCCCCAATTTTTTTTTTCATTAAGAATAAGATAGATTTTTTTTAGAAAAAAGGTAAAATTACCTCTATAATCCCTTTAAAATTTATAAAATTTTAGTTTGGCCCCCCTCAAAATTTTTAATTCATTTTGGTCCCCTTTAGAAATTTTTAATTTTTTTTTTAAATTTCATTTTGGTCCCCCCCTTTATAAATTTCTAGTTCCGCCCCTGCTCCCCCTCATTGCACACATCTCGGTCGTAAGAGCCCCCTCTTACTAGTTGTGATTTGCCTCGACAAGTCACACCGAGCACCGATAGGAGTAAAGGTCTTATACGAGAAGGAGGTTCGAGAAATCCAAGCAGACTGAATTGTTCGACGAAAGAATCACTGGCCAAAGTAAAAGTACATTATTTAATGAAAAGAACTTCCCGACAATGAGGGGAGTTGGGAACCAGCCGAGGCCTTGTGGTAATTTCGAGACAAAATTGCTGAATTTCATTATGAAGACATGACGAGGATGTTGCTAGGTTCAATTTTTATTAGAACTGACAAAACAGACAAAACAAACACAATCAGATGTGGAAAAAAAGAACGAATTTAAGACAAAAAAAAATCTTATTAGAAATTAAAATCCTGGAAAGAACCGACAAAACAAATCCTCTCGCTTTGAACGTAGATAGTTCCATGCACACGTACACGGTGGAGAGCAACCAGATTCAACACCACCTCCCTCTTTCACTGAAGTAATTAAATTGTAATTACAAAACTAAATTATTCTAATGAGTTTTGTCTTCTTTTCATCTTCGCCACCTTTGCCTTGTTGTCTTCCCCAAAACCGAAACACGTGGCAGCATTGTTCAACTGAACTTGAACCAGTGTAGTACTCTTATATTGATCCATCGTCAGATTTACTCGGAACAAGTCCCGAAGAGAATCGCTCGCTTGCAATCAAGGGCGGAGCCACTCTTTAAATTGGGGTGTCTTATTACACCCAAAATTTTTGAGAAGTCTATTTTTTTTATATAATTTGTATATAAAAAGTTAATAATATGGACAAATGACATCCCTTTTATGAATAAAATGACACTCTTTTATAAATAATTAATTCTCTTTAAATATCGTTGAAAAAATAACACCTCTAAAATATATTTCTAGCTCCGCCCCTACTTGCAACAGCTCCGCCATGTATTTCCGCTTCCTGTAGCAGTTCAAATATGTTGCTATCCTGTCGGAGGACCGGTTTTCAACTAATCTAGAAGCCAACCTTGTGATACAGGCTACGGAGTCTTGACTTCAAACTGTAGCAGTGGTTCCATAGATTTAAATTGCGGTTGCAGTCGCGTTTTCAATTGCAGGTAATAACAGATGAATTACGATTATTGCGGACCGTTATTTTTCACAATAATAATTTTAGACGGTGTCGCTACCGTTATATAGCAGCCGCTATCGTTTGAATACTTGGGTGGGGCTCTGATATGTATGCTTTAATGTTATGCACGTGGGTGAAAGTTCATGCTAGGTCCCTTTACTATTATGATTTATTCAAATTAGCCCCTTTGTTAAACGGATTAGTTCAGTCCCTATAAATATGTAATTTTAAAATTAGCCCCTTTGTTAAGCGGGGGGGTTTTGTTTCTTGGTTGTAATGTTGTTTGCTTGACTTTGATTTGTTTTGCAGGTATGAACTGGGAAAGTAGCAGATAGACTCGTGTTTTCATCTTCTTCAATTCTACTTTTCAAAGTAAACCATTAAAGAAGAATCCTCATTTCTGGGAATGAGTGCTGATATATGCTTCAAGCATGGGTTTTGGACGACTTCTCTGTTTTCCATTTTGTTAGCGGAGACCAACTTTCCTTCGTAATTCATATATTTTGATCTTTAAAACAATATCAAAATTAACCCAGGAATATGAAAGTTATAAAATACACACAAATATTTACTTACCTCTAAGATTTGATGAAAATAGGCTATTTTAAAGTTTAATTATTAAATAAAAAATAAAATTGTACATATAAATCTTATACATCAACAAACAACCACAGAAGAATATCAAAATTTAAAGAGACTATCGACTTTCTCAAAAGAGATAATTGTCACTATGAACAACAACGTGTCAATAACATACTAAAACTGTCATAAAAGTAAACAAAGATATTACCATAAAAACAGATAAAAATGTGACTTTGATTATGCTTATTTATATACAATCAAACTAAAAACTAAAAATCAGCTGACGACATGAAAGTCAAACAACTAACAATGAAGGCTGCACTCGTAAAGAATACAAGAACAACAAAAATTTCAAGAAAACAACTAATGGAAATTGTTTGCTTTGCTTTTACATTTTAAATGCACTTTCCTAAGTTTTTGACATGATTTTGAAGGTTCACTTAGCCGAGCAACTTGAGTTCATCTACTAGGACCACACGATTTAGCTAGAGAACTCTTACTATGTGCCAACATGCACATGCGAAGTATTTATTGTTCTCTTATATGTATGTATTTTGCTAGATCTGTTAGCAATGAGGGTGACTTAATTGCCTAATTAATATGAACACACTTCATTACCAGTTGACTTTGCAAGCTTTAATCCTTTTCTATACCCAAAAGATAATAATAATATTGTATGTAGTTAGAGGTGGCAATCGGGTCATTCGGTTCGGGTCATTTCAGGTCTATCTAGAATCGGTTTAGATTCGGTTCGGGTCAGTTCGGTTCGGGTTCGGGTCTAATTCGGGTCTGTGTTGAGTCGGATTCGGTTCGGGTATTGGATCGAGTCAAAATCGGATCGGTTGTTTTCGGGTCGGGTCAATATCGGATCGGCCGCTTTCGGTTCGGGTCAAAATCGGGTCGTTCGGGTTGCTTTCGGGTCGGGTCAAAATCGGGTCGATTTCGGGCCGGGTCAACATTTAAATTTTCGGGTCAATTTGATTTGAGTTGGGTTAAAGGTTTGAGGTTTAGTATTTATGGTTTAGTTTAGAGTTATTGATGTATGAGATTAATTCCGATTCAACTTGTTAATCTATGCATTTGAATTTGATTAAATATTCAAATCAAAGCTTCATGTATCCATATCATTTTTTTTGTATAATTATATTAAATCAAAGTTTATTATAGGTAATAATAATAATAATAATAATAATAATAATAATAATAATAATAATAATAATAATAATAATAATAATAATAATAATAATAATAATAATAATAATAATAATAATTTCTGAAATGAATTAATTTATTAAACTTAGGATCTAATTGAGCTAACTAAAATCTAAAAGTATAAATCACGGACATAATTAAAATAATTCTAAAACTAAATGTGAAATTTTAATTAAATTAATCTAAATTAAAACTCAATTAAATTTAAAAAAAAAAGAAAAAAGAGAAAGACAATTGGTAAAAATAAAGAGGGAAAAGACAAAAATTTGAAGGGAAATAAGCCACCAATTTTTTAAGCTAGATTGAAAAAATGTTATTATACCACAACTTTGACAAGAGGAACAGTCTCTTCCATGATATAGTATAAAAAGATAATAAAACACACTTCTTTTTATTATTTATTATATTGTTAAAAATAGATATTCGGGTTAAAATCGGGTCAAAATCGGGTCGATATTCGGTTCAGCTTTCGGTTCAGATTTCGGTTCGGGTAGCATTCGGTTCGGGTCCATTCCGGCTCGGGTCCATTTCGGTTCAACAAAAAAAATCGGTTCGTTTCGGTTTATTTCGGGTTTCGGGTCAACTTCGGATCATCATGTTTGGGTCAAAATCGGGTTTCGGTTCGGGTAATTCGGTTCGAGTTTCGAGTCTCGGATCAAGTTTGCGAGGTCTATATATAGTTAAAGGTGATTAAGTTTTCTACATTAACCATTCATTAATAACAGGTTTGACTTTAAGATTTGAAGTGATTAACATGAATTTTCTATGCAGAATATATATGGGTTAGGATCAACTTACAAAGTGTAAAACTCTTTAAGTATTATACATTTTTTGGATCGTTAGATGGGGGAAATAGATGGCTGAGATTAACTTCTTACTTTTTTTCCCAAGTGATAATCTTCACATATTCTACTGTTAATCTCAGCCATCCGTTTCATTCATCCAACGATCCAAAAAACGTGTAAAACTTAAAGAGTTTTACACTGTGTAACTGGAACCTATCCATATATATATAATGTTGAATAGTTTCACTTCATTTTAAGTCAACTCTAGCCTAGTGGCCAGTGCCCAGTAGCTCCAGTCCTGCACGAACAAAAGTAGTATTTGTGAAGCCTGCATGTGGGATATGACATTCCATGTGAAGATTTATTAGGCACGTGATGTGTGATGTGTTTCATTACTTAACATTAAATTTATGGGGGAATGATTTATTGTTGTTGAAATTCATTTTTCTATATTTCTAGGAATGGTTTATTGTTTTTTTTTTCAAAAATACGATACTGTTTTATTTTATCTATCTAATGTAAGTGGTCATTTGATGTATTCACCACGAAAATTCTTAAGCTAAAATCTAAAAATATAGAGTTAAAATAATATTTTCAATTTTTAATTTTTTTATAAATTATTGAAGTTTTCGAGTTTAACGTTTATTATGTGTCATGTGATACTTTAGGGGCTAAACGAAAAAAAAAACCCTTTAAATACCAAAGTAATAATAAAATACAACTTCAAGGGGAAAACATACAAGTGTTTTTTTCATTATGTCGGTTAAATTTATTAAAAAAACAAATAAACATTTCAAACAAAATGAAAATGTAGCAGTAAAATAACAAAATAAAAGAAAACAAATTATCAGACCAGCAAAATACGTCCAATGAGCCGCAACAACAGAGATGAGATGAAATTTTTCTCTCTAAATATATTGGCCTTGTTTGGTAAATAGCGGTTTGGGCAAAAATTAGAGGTTTGAGGTATAATTAGAGGTTTGACTAGTCAAATCCGCTAATATTGATGTTTGGTAAATAGTGAATTGAAAGAACGGATTGGTGTGAAAAAGCTAATTTTGAAAAAGCTCCTAATATGAACTTTTTGAGATTAGAGGTTTGATATTAGAGTTGTAATGACTCTTTTACCCTTAACAATTATCAAAAATCTCCAAATAACCTAAATTAAGTAATAATATTTTTTAATATAAATAATAACATATTAAATATTGGACTTATTTGTTGTTACTACTAATTTATACGGTGACATTTGTAAGTTAATTCTATTTTTTATTATCACATATTTATACGTGCATATAAAAAATTTAATTATTATATAAATAATAAATTAATATATAAATATTTCAAATATGTTTAGGAAATTTATATTAAAAAATAATTTTTACAAATCTAATTAATATTTATTAGATACAAAATATTAATAACTGATAAATTATTCAAACAAGTATTAAATATAATCATGTCCTTATATGTCATTTTACTTGTTTAAATAATCAAACAGTTATCAGCTATCAGTTAATTTTACCAAATAGTTTTATACAATCAGCTAATACAATCTGCTAGTCAAATCAGCTAATGCAATCAGGCTCAACTAATGTAATCCGCTATCAGTTATCCGCTAATTGCCAAACAGGGCCATTAATTCACTCCAACGCAGACAGTGTGTAATTTAATTCACTAACCATACATAAATATAAAAAATGATCTCATCGAATACAAACTCTTAATTTAATTATATTATTATACATGTTACATTGGAACTTAGAAGGTGGAACTGACTAAATTCTCGCAATGAATTTATTATGATCCGTACTCGGCTCCGGCGTTCCCGTTTCTTCTAGGCCAAAGCCTACCTTCCAAATTTATTGTTTACTTGAATATTAACAAATAAATCCTTTTTTAAGGAGGAAAAGCAGATCAAATAAAGAATCGCACCATGTTGTGGATCTGCTGTTTTCATGTCCCAGGAAACTCTACACCAGTTTAATTATGATCAACTTGATGAATTAATTACTGGAAATATTTTCAGCTCAACTGAACATGAGTGATGAAAAAGCTCATGGGATCTCAAGTTCGAGCATGAAGTGCGCCGCAAAAAAAGCTTCTGCATGCATGGATATTTCTTTCCCATGCTGCCATTTGCATGATCTTATTGCATATATATAAGAAAAGTGTTGTGTTCTTGTTTGCAGGACACAACTCCAGCAAGTCTCTTTTATGTTTGAATCTTTAGGGAAACAACAAGAGTGGAAAAAGTAGAAGATAAAAGGAAATGGAACAGCCTATTTTCCTGCAATTTTTACTCGGAATATTGGCTTGCTTTAGTTTCTTATTTGCCAATGCAGAAGATCCATATAGATTCTACACTTGGTCTGTCACATATGGAACTCGTGCTCCTCTTGGTGTTAACCAACGGGTTTGTTTCAGTATTCAACCAATAAACACCTGTTTCTTCTTTAGTTCTTTGAAGAACAATGTTGAAACATGTTTGGTTCTTACAATTTTGCAGGTTATTCTGATTAACAATCAATTTCCAGGACCTCCGATCGAAGCTGTCACGAACGAAAACATCATTGTAAATGTCTTGAATCAATTAGATGAACCCTTCCTCATCACATGGTTAGTTTGCAATTTGGTTAATTTGATTCATGGTCTGAGATGAGGGTTAATAATAACCCAGATTTTGTTACTGGAAACTAGGCATGGGATTAAACAAAGGAAGACTTCATGGCAAGATGGTGTGCTTGGGACCAATTGTCCAATCCCTCCCCACTCAAACTGGACATACAGATTCCAGCTCAAGGATCAAATTGGAACCTACATGTACTACCCTTCAACTTCAATGCATAGAGCTATTGGTGGTTTTGGGGCTCTTAATATTAATCAAAGATCTGTCATTTCAATCCCCTACCCTGCATTTGCTGCAGATTTCACTTTGCTTGTTGGTGATTGGTACAAGGCTGGCGACAAGGTATGTGTGTATGTATATATATATATATACCCTTTTTTCAATCCAATTGTTAAGCAATGTTGTATAACCAAATACATTTTCACAGGCCTTGAGGAAAAAGCTGAATTCAGGGTTGAGTCTTCCTTTACCTGATGGTCTTCTTATAAATGGTCTCCACAGATCTTCGGTTTTCACTGGCGAGAAAGGTAAATCATTATAATCAAGGCTTTTTAGGCTTTAAACAAGAGGATTTTGTATAGGAATGTGCTGAGTTTTGCTTTGTTCCTGGTTTATTACAGGGAAAACGTACAAGTTTAGGATTACAAATGTTGGTATATCGACATCGATTAACTTCAGGATCCAAGGTCATAAAATGATTCTAGTTGAAGTTGAAGGAAGCCATAGTTTGCAGGAGGCATACGAGTCCCTCGATGTTCATCCGGGTCAATCCGTCGCTGTTTTGGTTACCTTAAGTGGGGCAATTAAGGACTATTACATTGTTGCTTCCACACGTTTCACTAAGCCTATTCTCACCACTACCGGTATCCTTCAGTATCAGGGCTCCAACACTCCGGCCACTCTGCCATTGCCGATTGCCCCGACTTATCATGTGCACTGGTCCATGAAACAAGCCAGGACTATCAGGTAATCGAACCGAATATCGTCGATCATCATGTACCCTGCAATATGCTAACATTGGTTTTTCTCATTTTTGGTGTTGTAGATTGAACTTGACGGCCAATGCAGCTAGGCCTAATCCTCAAGGATCATTCCACTATGGTTCAATAAAGATTGTGAGGACACTTGTTTTGGCTAATGCAAAAGACATGATAAATGGAAAGTTGCGTTATACTGTTAATGGGATCTCTTATGTGGATCCGAACACTCCATTGAAGCTTGCGGATTGGTTTAACATCCCTGGTGTTTTTACCTTAAACAACATCAAGGATTTTCCTACTACAAGGCCACCGGCATTGGGTGTATCTGTCTTTGGCCTCACCCTCCATGACTTCATTGAGATTGTCTTCCAAAACACAGAACCAACCATCCAATCTTGGCATCTCGACGGAACGAGCTTCTACGTCGTCGGGTACGGTAGCGGAAAGTGGAGGACCGACTCGAAGAGACGCTACAATCTGGCTGATGGGATAGCTAGACACACTGTTCAGGTATATCCGAATTCCTGGACAGCAGTTTTGGTTTCTTTGGACAACAAGGGAATGTGGAACTTGAGGTCACAAATATGGTCGGACCGGTTCCTAGGCAAGCAAACTTACCTCAGAGTTTGGAGCAACGAGAAAAGCTTGAATACTGAGACTGATGTTCCTCCGAATGTACTGCGTTGTGGCGTGGCCCTCCATTAATAGAACATTAACTTGGGTTAGTTTTATGATTCTCCCCCCTCCAGTTTCAGTTACGAGGGTGTGACTGTTGGGATGAAAAATGGGGGACTGTAAGCTTCAAAAGAAATTTCAATAAACAGTTTGCCCTTTCTAGTTATCCAACATGAACTCGGATTTAAATGTGACATTTAATTAATCTGAAATTCGAATCTCGGTGACATTTTTTTAGTAAGAAAAAGAAGACGGTGAAAAGGAATAAAAACTGCAGGCCAATCTCCAGAGAAACAGGCAATTAGGAGCAGACACCAACTCTTTAAACATAAGGCTGCAATGGAATCCTCCTTTCCACTGCGAGAATCAAATTGTTGTTTACGAAAACTTTTCCCAATGCCTGCTTTATCAAACTTGTTTAGAGAATCTTTAATCTCATATGCAACCCACCACTCGGTCTCTCTTATACTTTATGAAAAATCACCAGAAAAAAGCATAAACCCTAATAGATTTTGATTTAGCCACATGTTTTTACTTCTACTTCATCCTTGGTACACTCTAATAAGTTAATGAAACACACCTCAAACCACACTTGAAAGAGAAAATAAAAAACAAAGAATTGAAACCCCCTACAGCCATATATGTTCATATACCAGAATGCACTGCGACAACATTAGCATATTAAAAAGCTGAGATAAAATGAAAGGGAAAGAAAAGGGTTGATTACGGATATGCACCATTAGTTGTTGGGAGATCAGACCATGGTGATGAAAATGCCGGATTCCAGTAACCCAATTCTCCACCTGCAATTGGAGCCGACTCCAGAATTGAAGAAGAAGAAGAACCCACGTTGCTTAGAACTACTGCTGAGCTATCGGAGTAATAGTTTGATGATGATTTCAGTCGCTGATACAGTTCTTGAATCCCTGTGTTTTGAACTTCTCCTAGTAGGAACGATCCATTGTTGTTGTTGTTCTGTTGTTGCTGATTGTTTCTCCACAAAGGGCTGCAAAGTCCGAGAGAAGGGACCTGGGAAAGAGGATCCAAGCCTAGGGTTCGAGCATTTAACGCACCGCTACTCCCAACTGCTGGCTCGTTCATGACATGTGATCCGAGCAAGCTCATCTCTTCCTTGATATTAGTAGACAAAGTGTTAGGGTTAGGGTTTTGGGTGGTTCTCAATAAGGCTAGAAGATGAGAACTCTGGGGTGAAGCCCAAAGGATCGGACTAGATTGAAGTTCATGGTCGAACTCGAACCCATTTCCATGACCAGATCTTCCAATATCAGACCCTACTGTTTTCATCTTAGCAGCATTCGATTTCCCCATCGTTGTCGAAACAGTAGTAGCGTTCTTGTTCTTCCTACACCCACCTCCAATAGGAACGTTCCTGAGAGCACCTCCTTTGGTCCAATACCGACGACAAGTCTTGCAAAAGTGACGAGGCTGAGTGAGATTGTAGTTGTTGTAATAACAAAACTTGGTGTTGGACGAATCACATCTGGGACACCTCAAACTCTGGCTCTGGTCGGACTTCGCAGCCGAGTTATTAGTCGTTGTAGTAGTAGTAGTCGCCGTCGTGGAAGAAGGCGACGGTGATGGAGAAGAAGTAAGGGTAGTAGTAGTAGTATTAGCATCCAAAATGGTTCCATTGATGAAGAATTTTCTTCCAGCAGTAGCACCATGATCTCCAAAATTAAAGCCAGAAGAGCCTCCAAGGAGTTCTTGAATCATCTTTGTATATAGATCTGCAACAATCCAAAAGAAAAAGGAAAAGAAAAAAACAGAAAAGCAAAGAAGCAGGTAAGTGTTTCTTTGGAGTTTTTAGTGGGTTGAAAAGGAGATTAAAGTAGGTTTTGTTGTCTTCAACTTATGAGGAGAGATTTGAAACATCTGAGATTTCAATTGAGCTGGCTTTGGCTTTGGCTTTGGCTTTTCTTTACTGTTGTTGGGTGCATAAGAATTTAGAGGGGTAGATCATAGATGGATGGGACTTTGGGTGCTTTAATATAACATGTATTCCATCAATGGTGAAGAGATAAAGCAGAGCTTATTATTTTAGTGTACAAATGCAAGTGGGTTTTGGGTTAGGGATTTTGGCTGTTATTAATCAGCAAAGTGAGATGTTCTCATTTTTTTATCCCTATATTTCTTAATCTACTATTTTATTTCTCATGTTATTCTTCACTGGTAAATTATATAATGTACGTATGATTACAATCTACCTATGATTACAAGGTAATATATGTTTATATATATTCTTAATCTTTTGACAATACACATATACCTTAGAGACAAAGCGATTTGAATCCAGATTTTCTAGATTAACATTTTTTGTTCATACATATTGTTAGATGATCCGGATTTAAATAGTTTGTTTGTATGGTCTGTACATTATTAAAATACTGAAATTAATGAACAAATAGTATCGTGTAATCCTATCATACAACTAAAAATGAATTTTTTTTTATTTTTTTATCATTATTAAGGTAATTACAAGTGCTTGCACTCTATATTTAATTAAATAATATGGATTTTGTAAGTGCTGAAAGTGGAAAGTAATTAAACCATGAGAGGGTTCGAGAATAGAGAATCCATAATTATAGCAGTAATTAAGTTTCCTTAATGAATAAATATCATTCCTTGGGTCTCGGCTTGGGGTTGAACAAATCTGGTAGTCTTGATTCTTGAATAAGTTAACCATACCACAATATAAAATTCATATAAAACATAAAACAAAGTTTTGATCATAATTATTATGATGAACAGGAAATAAAAATCCATGATTAGGGTTTTAAGTGGGTGTGTCCCATTAACTAAAGCCACAGACCGAGACTCATGGCTTGAATCTTGCCGGCCTTCCAAGTTAATTCCACCAATATTCATGATTAGACCCCCCAAGTGCATGAGTGAACCACGATGGTTCCTTGCATGTACCGGCGGCTCCCCGGCCATCGTGTGCCACACATTGCTTCGTTTTCTGGTTTTATAATCAAATATGGTCACACGTGTTTGTATGACATGAATGGCAAGATTAACATATGATATTCAAATTGGTTCAATTACAATTTATTTTATTTTTATAGAGGTGAAATAAAGAGTTTATTATTAACAATGACTTAGACATAGGAAAGGTTGTGGCAGTGGTCTCCAAGGCGAGGAAAATTTGTTCTTAATGAATATCGAACCCGCAGTATTTTTAGCACCGTTTTAGACATTGTTGACGGACAAAATAGAATTAACTTTGAGCTTGTTTAAATTACTACTTTATTTTATAATTTTATGTAATATTTAAATTATTCGTAATTGTTGTTGTATAATTAAATTCAATCTTATAATTATTATGGTGACAATAATGCCAAATAAAAAATTTATAACTTTTGGTAGAATGGAAAAAGAAAAAAAAATATCAGATTGATGCGAGAAGCCGAATCAAGTCGTGAAATTGGAAAAATTATTTCATGGTCCCGGACCACCACGTTATCCATGGTCCTATCCACTAAAAATCAGCCATGTAATTTCTGTCATTTTTTCAAAGATGAATCTTCATCTTTTTAAGCCATATAAATAGGGAGTGGGTGGTTACATAGTGATATGGAAAAAAAGAAATTACATGGCTGATTTTTAGTGGATGGGGACAATGGATGATGTGGTGGTCCGAGACCATGAAATAATTTCTCGTGAAATTGGCAGTTGTGATAGTGGGAAAGTGTTTTTATATTTTGACTACGTTGTACCTAACACAAAAATCAAGCTTATTGTAAGGATTTAAAACGACATTTGCAAGGAATTATGAGAGACCAGCGTTGATTTGACAGCCTTTTAATTGTGTGAGTTGGCTCAAACAGTTAAGTTGGAATTTCATTATGAAATTTTGTAATGAAATGTAGACACGAGGGACCCTCCATTCCTGCCCATGAACATCACACTCAATAATATTCAAATCAACCCACTGTTCTTTCTAATGTGCATTAACATGACCAATACACCCATTGTTATATGTGTAAAAATGATTTTTCATTCAACGTTGTTATTGTTTTTAAAAGTATTTTTGAAGCTAAAGATGCTTTTTTGAATCTTAAACAATGACTGAATAAATAATTTTAGAAGAGAAAAAAAGTACGTTTAACTTAAACACAAAAGTAAAATTTGTTAGCTTTTGTGGAGATAGTTCATATGATATTGTTGTTGAGTTTTTAATTCAAGGTTTATGGTGCTTTTTTTTTTTAATTTCGTGATTTATGGTGAGTCGTCAATGGAACAACCAATGAATTTGTTGAAGTGACCTGCAATGAGTATTGCAGTTAGCCTGAAGTCGGTTCACAGTACTAGCGACTTTCCTTTTGTTCGGTTGAAGTAGACCTGCAGTGTTGGCAACTCTCCCTAAAGTCGACCTGCAATGACAACGACTTCTCTCGATAATGTAGCAATCACCATAGATCATGAAAAAAAATAAAAAATTCAAACACAATATTACAAAAAAAAATCAACAATCACTAGAGCATGTGACTAAAGCTCTCAGTTGGCACTCTTCCCCTTCTCCTAAGTTGTGGGTTCATGACTCAATAGGAACAAAATTTTCCTTCCCCCTCTCCCTAGGTACAATTATTCAAAAAAATATTGCAAAGAAAACGCTTGAAAAGTGTTTTTTTCGAACTTATATTTTTAACCTCATTTATTATCTTATGATAAATATATTTAACAATTTATAAGTTTATAAGATTTTAACGATACAGAATTATATGTTTATTTTGAATTGAAATTTTTATATCTCATTTTCTCAAACTCGATTTTAGTTGAGCTAGAATAACCCATATCCATACCGCCCCGGTTAAGTTCTAAATAAGAAAACTATGTAGAAAGGTAGATCATAACCGGGGAAAATGAAAGATTTAGAGACGGTAAATGGAGGGAATCTACTTGTCTTTCAAATTCGTGGGACCATTTGTTAATCACGTTCTTCATTATCCTAAAGTTACCGTGAGATATGTATGTCAATATTAATTACCTAACCTAACCCTGTTTTTTATTACTATAATAAACTCTATTTGTTTTTAAAGTCATTTAATTTGGGTAATTTGAGTTTAGTTTAGGGATACAATTGATGTAATTAAATTATTTTGAGGGTGAAATTAATGCAATTAATTGATTTTATATGACAAAAGTTATGCAATTTAAAAAGTGAGGACACTATTACTGATTTGTGTTTATTTCAAGGCAAACGTATCCCTTAAGTCAATCGTTTTTTTTGTTATGATACAAAAAATTAAACAAAAGCAACATTTTAAGTAAATACGAGATGATATAATATGTACACTATACCATGATATGACTAGCACATGTATGATGTATGTATATATGTATGAACAAACACATGGTCTTATGTTAGGATACAAAATTAGATGGGCAATATAAAATATAAAATATAAAAAAATAATTTAAAAACTATAAAAAGAATTAAAATTGTTAAGACTGTAACTGTTCTTTTTTTTTTCTTTCGAATTGGACTGTAACTGTTCTTTTAGCACCACTTAGTCTATTCCTATAATTTTGTATTGTTTTTTAAATTCTATATATTTTGTATAGTGTTCATATATCGAATTTAATGGAAAAGTCAATGAAATGTTTCTAAGAAAGAACATTAACTTAGTTAAGGAATAAAAATCATCTACTTTTTTCGGTGCCATTTTCTATGTCACAATATTAAAAAATATTAAAAAATTAAATTCTAAACTCTAACTTTAAATTTCAATTCTTAAATCATACACTCTAAAAATACAACCTACCCTAAATTTCTTAAATCATAACCACAAAATCTAACCTTAAATCTTAAACCAAATTTTTAGTGTACGAGTATAAATAGAGGTACCGAAAAGAGATAATATATTTCTATTCCTAATTAAGGGCCCACAAACCTAACGTGTCGACTCTATCGTTGATTCCAATTAAATAAATAAACAAATAATCAAACAAGTTGCATGGAAGGGACATTTATGTCAAAGAAGAAACTGTACTATATTATGTACAATTCAGTCCCCCACCGGCCACCCCCACCCCAATTGGTCCAGAAAAAAGAACTTAGTGTTCCATTCTAAAGGATTAATAAATAATAAATAATATATATATATATATATATATGCTTTTGAAGGTGGGATTTTGAGATGTCACTGTTGTGGGTCTGAAAAAGACCAAAGTATGAAAACGAAAACAGCTCCTATAATGCCATATTGTACAGTTCACGAAGGAGAGTTAAAACTGAAATGTGAATGCGAAAGACGATGGAATTTTGGTTGTTGGAATTGGAAGTACAGCAGAATGAGGCATCTGACCTCGCGTGCCGTCCGGTGCGGGGGTACTTAATGACCGACAACAAAGAAGGGGGATGCCCGTTGCCCCCTCTGCCCGCACTTTCTTTTCTTCATCTCATTGGAATCAATGGGCAGTGGACAAAGATAGGAGCTTATGAGCCTTTTGTTCCTGTTCATGTTCATGTTCGGGCATGATTCTGGGCAGTTTGGGCAATACGGGTACACAATGTAGTCGCCGTCAATGTTCTGTGGGGGCAACCTTCCCTCGATCCACGGGCTTAATCTATTCTAAATCCTATAGATTTAAATTATCTATAAATATTTTTTTTAAAAAGAAGTGATTAGTTTTATTAACGAGAAAATATCTAAAATTATAATAAAAGTTTATAAATAATTATTGTAAATTAAATACATGATTTTAACTTTCTTCTCAAACTAGTCATTTTAGATCAGAGATGAACCATTCATAAAAAGGTTATAAAATCCATCTAAATACTCTATTGAAAAATAGATAAGAAACCTGAATGTATCGGCAAAACGAACCACAAAATGGGATGAAGCTATTAATAAACCACCGAGAAAACGCAAATCAAAGTCGAGCACCGTAAGGAACTCTTCACAAGCGTAAATCGCGTATCCAAATTCAAACTGAAGGTCTAGAGCATGAAAGATCAACATAATTACAAATAAACGTCATCTTGATCAGTCGTGACATCGTCAAATTCAACCTTGATAAAAACATAAAATAAAAAATGACTACAATGACCGAAAGAGTAGAAGAAAATATGACAAAAGACAAAAATAAACATGTCATAAAAGCAAAAAAAAAATCGCATTATAAAAACAAAATTATTTTATTAAAAACTAAAAAATAAAAACAAATATGGCGGTCAACAAATGGTAAAAAACCGATGTTACCACCAGCTATAAAACAAAATTTGAGGCGTTAGAAGAAAAAATTCTCAATCGGTTAAGTAAAAAATTGGGGTATAGTTTGGAGAGCGGCTATATTATCCAAAAATATCGGTAAGAAGTTTACTAGTAAAATTAGATGAGTATCATATATTTTTATGTAATATCTAAACAGAATAAAATATAATCAGATGATCTGATCAACAATCATTTGATCTATTATGATATATATATATATCATATTTAATAATTTTTAAAGTACTTGTAGCTGTATATATATATATATATATATATATATATATATATATATATATATATATTTATTTGATTTTAATTAATTTAATTATAATATAGTTATATAAAGAAATGAATTTTGTTGGAAACGTGACATGACATGCACCCCATTGCTGCATGAGATGTGATATATACTGTATACAGTCCCACTGCCACATTCTCAATGTTTCCCCTTATGCAGCACTGCAGCTTTCTAGGGTTCCTCACCTTCTTCCTCTTTTCCTATTTCAATTTTCTTTTTTCTCCAACTGGGAATAGCTTAGATATTTGAGGGAAAATATAACCTATTCAAGTGGCTGATAGTAATTAAATTTAATTAGATTTTATATTCCGAATACGTTAGGGTTATAATATTATATATAATGTGACAAGAAGGACAAAATCGTCAACATGAGACTTTTTTTTCTATCTGAAACGACAGCTCTTTCATTCATTGGCATCGACTCAACATGATTGTTGTAATTTTAAGCAAATGGAGAGCCCCACTCGGGGGGGAATTTTAACTTATTGGTGGTCCATTTCGAACTAATTGATGGCCCACATGCTTGGAAAACCCCCCTTGTAGATTGTGCCAAGTAGAACAAAATACATGCTCGTTTCAATGACAAATATTGTCCAATCTTATCGGTGTTTAATTAATAGTTGGACCCCATTTTGAAATAATATCAATACTCGACTTTTCAAACTTAAATCTTGAAAAACCACTGTATTTGAGTGTTTAAATTCGAATTACATGCATGCTTTTATTCATCTAATTTGCACGAAAAAATATACTGTCGGGGTTAAAATTTGAAAGTATATGTTTCTTTAGCAGTTTAAAAAATAATTAAAATATAATATTTATTCATACATATTTTTAAATTTTTAACATTGTTTACATATTTTACAAACATTACGATTGGACTGAGTTTTTTAAAATGAATATAAACTACTTAAAAGCATGCGTTAAGTGAACCTTGGAGGAGAGGGGACCAGGAATTGTCATTTGTCAGTAGTTGGACATTTAGCTAAACAGGCCTTTGACTGTCCTTATCAATCATTCAAGCACTACAAATTATAGCCCTTTTGATTTTTCAAAATTTTGAACAAAATAATTCATCAATTTTTTTTTTCAAAATTCAGAATATACACTGTCGATAACTATTATCTAATACGACTAGATAATGACAATAGAAATAACAAACACACAATTTTTTGTTTGTGAAAAACTATTGACATGAAAAATCACAAAAAAGAGATAAATAATTCTTCAACGAAGGTTACACCACGAATTTTTTGGGTAAAGTTAAATTGATATGTGATAAAAATTAATTTTCTTATTACGTGTACCATATAAAGAGATAAATAATTGACTATAAAATATATTTTATTTTCGTAAATAAATATCGAATTCTAATCAAAGTGATTGTTAAGATGATGGACCGAGTACTTCCATTATTCCATATGCATGTTTTGCATGTTCCCTAGGGATCCTCAGATGATATGTTTTTTTCCCCTTTTTTTCACAAGCTGCTGGTGTTTGTGTCAATGGGGAATTTCTTGAAAGGAGAAAAAATGGATGGGGCTTAAAACCTATACATTCCCCATAGGGACCCTATAAACAGCACTTAAAACAAATCAAATAGGTCACCAACAAAACAAAGTGATCACTCCAATGGAGGATTCAAACCTGACAAAAAAAAAAGCTAAACGAGGAACAAGATCTTCCCCTAGAACCACTATAGATCATGTCTCTTTACACAAAGCTGGCATGTGGGTCGATTCTTAGTGGAGCTCTGCAGCTTTTAAAATAATAAAAAAGAAAAGGAAATAAACCTATATGGCAGCAGAGGGAATTTCTCCACTGACATGTTGAAGGAATAGAGACCCCATCCTTTGTTTATTCGAAATTTCAGTTACCAAGACAAGATTTTGTTTTGTTTTGTTTTTTTAATTACATTTGAGGTTATGTCATGTGTGATTATATGCCAATCTTAACACAGATCTTCATTGAAGATCCCAAATAATGTTGGGGAAAAGGAAAGATTATGAGGTAGTTCCAAGAAGAATATAAATGGCTTTAGCAACATAGGAAATGGAGGCTCCACTTTAATGTTGCATTTGCCAATGAAAAAAATTAATAATAAAAATATTCAAATTCTGACCCGAACCGATTCACAAACAGGTTAATGATAGAAGATGATATGAAGGCAGCCTGTGATGAAGATAGAAGAAGAAGAAAGAAAGAAATGAAACTGAATCTTTGTTATTAACCTCAATCAACTCAATATGAATACAAACAGATATTACAAGGGTTTATATAGGACTGATAGCCTTCGATATAAAGTAAGAACTCAAGCAAGAATTGACAGCTGAACAACAACAGATTTACAACTAACCACAACTGATTCTTAACAGAATTACAAACTGAAACTGACTTGGATGGCATATATACTAACATTCTTCCTATTCTCTCTTTTCCTTCTTCCTTTTTTTTCTGTAGGACATCACTTAGAATCATTGACAGAAAACAGACGTAACTCATCTGGGCACACCACTCGAAGTCTTTGTCGAAGGTGAACAAAGAAAGCAGCAAAAAGGGGTTTGGTTAAGAGATCAGCAACTTGATGTGTAGCAGGGACATAATTGATCTGAAACAAGCCATTTTTAACCTTCTCCCTTACAAAGCTTAAATCTAGTTCTACATGCTTGAGTTTAGCATAATGAACAGGGTTAGCAGAATGTGCAATGGCACTCGTATTGTCGCACCAAAGTGTAGGAGTGGCTGACAGCTGAACATTGATTTTAGAAAGAAGGGACCTAACCCACATTGCTTCACACATAGCATCAGCTAAACTACGAAACTCTGCTTCAGTAGAGGACCTGAAAACTACACTCTGTTTCTTAGAGCTCCACGCAACTAGATTGCCTCCTAGGAAAACACAATGCCCACCAGTAGAACGCTTGTCATCAGTACAGGTACCCCAATCAGAATCATCATAGGTGACTAGGTTGGTAGAAGAGGAAGCACTGCTGAAAAATAAACCATGGTCTAAGGTACCCTTTAGATATCGCAGAATCCTTTTAACAGCCTTCCAATGCTTATCCAATGGTTGTTGCATAAACTGACTAACCTTGTTGACTGAAAATTGAATATCAGGCCTAGTATTGCATATGTGCTGAAGAGTACCAACCACCTGTCTATACAAGGTGTGATCAGAGAAAGGCTCTCCATCAGCTAAAGAGAGCTGAGGACTAGTTACCATTGGTGTAGGAGAAGGAGTAGATCCAGACATGTTAGTTTTATCCAACAACTCAAGAATGTGTCTTTTCTGATTAAGAATAACACCATCATTAACAGCTTGAATATTCATCCCTAGAAAGAAAGAGAGCTTCCCTAAATCCTTGAGAGAAAAGGTGTGATTAATGTCTTTTATAACACTATCTACTTTATCAGCATTGTCACCAGTAGCTACAATGTCGTCTACATAAACCATTATGTAAACTCTGTTACCTTCATCCCACGAAAATAAAGAGAGCAATCTGCTAGAGAAGCAGTAAAACCTAGACTATCAACAAGGTGAGCACGAAACTTCTCAAACCAAGCCCTAGGGGCTTGTTTAAGACCATACAACGATTTCCTTAACCTGCAAACAAGCTTGTTACCAGAAGAATCAGTCTGTTCAAAGCCTGGGGGCTGCTGCATATATACCTCTTCCGAGAGGTCTCCATTTAAAAACACATTATCTATATCAATCTGACGCAACACCCAACCATGACTAAGAGCTATACTCAACAATATCCTTACTGTAACTGGCTTAACTACAGGACTGAATGTCTCTGAATAATCAAACCCAGCTTGCTGTGAAAAACCCTTAGCAACTAGCCTAGCTTTGTACCTAGCAATACTCCCATCAGAATTCAACTTAACCTTAAAAAGCCACTTGCATCCTATAGGAATCCTATCTAAGGGCAAAGTTGTCAATTCCCAAGTACCCTTGCTAATAAGAGCATCAAGTTCCTTATGAACAACATCTTTCCAATTATCAGAAGCTAAAGCTTGAGTAATATTAGTGGGCACATCAGAACTAGTTTCAGCAAGAAATACCTTAGGCTTGAAGATACCAGCCTTGGATCTGGTAACCATTGAATGAGAGGAAACAGGCAAACGATCAGGTAAATTGCCAGACAAACCATCTACTGCACCATCACAAGAAACATCATCACCACTAGGAGCTGTACCAGTAGCACTATCAGGGACACTTGCATGACCAACAGCAGGAACACTTGCATCAGCAACAGTAGGGACACTTGCATCAGCAACAGTAGGAACTTCAAAACCAATAGAAGAATCTCCACAAAACTCAGGTTCAGCAACAACAGCACTAGAACCCAAGGAACCAGCAGCTGAGGAAGAAAACGATGAATGAGCACTAGAAGTAGCTCGAACAGGGCTAGAACGAACACCATCTGAAGTTGGGACAAGAACAGGGCCTTCTGAATTTCGCCTAAGAGAAGCAGATTCATCTGAAGAGAGGCTATCAGTTCGCTGAAGAAACTCAACAGATGAACTGGAGGATGACGTTTGGATCTGAGCACCAGTAGAAGAAAAAGGCAATGGCCCAGTATATTTAAACTTAGACCGAACATCAGAAGAATCTTTCTGAGCACTTGTATCCTGCAAACAAGAAAAAATGACTCATTAAACTGTACATACCGCGAAACATATACCTTACCATCGGCAGACAAACACTTGTAACCATGCTGGGATGAACTATAACCCAGAAATACACAAGGGGCTGAACGCAACTGAAGCTTGTTACGATTGTAAGGCCTGGTAAGAGGGAAGCACTGACACCCAAAAACCCTCAAAAAACTGTAATCAGGCTGCTTGGAAAACAACTTTTCATAGGGAGAAACACCACCAAGAACCCTAGTAGGTAGCCTATTAATCAAATAGACAGCAGAATAAAATGTATCAGACCAATGTTTCAAATGCAGCCCACTTTGAGCTAACAAAGTGAGACCAAGCTCAACAATATGCCTGTGTTTACGCTCTACCTTACCATTCTGAGCAGATGTATAAGGACATGTGTTTCGTACTTCAATACCATGTTGAGCAAAATAAGCATTTAAGGGTTTAAACTCAGTTCCACAGTCAGTTTATATGCTTTTAAGTTTGTGATCAAATTGCCTTTCAGCCATTTTATGAAAATGTATAACAATCTTGCTAACATCAGACTTTCTAGCTATGAAATATATCCATGCATATCGAGTTGCAACATCTAAAAAGCTCACATAATATGCATAGTTGTTAAAAATTAAAGGGGCAGGGCCCCAAACATCTACCTGAACCAATTGTAAAGGCAAACTATAAGAATTTAAAGAAACTAGTAGATGCATCTTATGGCTTTTGCCCAACTTGCAAGATTCACAAAAAAACGAATTTTTATTGATATCAAGTATGTTACAAACTTTGGACAGCTTAGCTAAAGTTTCACAAGAATGATGTCCAAGCCTTCTGTGCCAAACTAAAGCTTTACAATTTTGAGAACTAGATACAGAACCTATCTGATTAACAAGAACTTTAGGTAGACTACTAGCAGAATCCTTATCACATGGTAGACTAACAGTAACAACATTAACATCAGGCAAGGAACCAGAATCAACAGAATCATGCTTAAAACTCGAATCAAAAGTCAAATCATCAGACGAAAGAAACTTGTACAAGCCATCACTTTGAACCCCTCGAAGAATCAACTGCTGAGTTAACAAATCCTTCACAACACAAGAGTTAGGAAAAAATTCAATTGATACATTATTATCTTTTGTAAACTGAGAAACAGACAAAAGATTTTTTTTAATTAATGGAACATGTAAGAGATTATGCAAAACTAGGGGTCTGGAATCAGTATGCAAAACGGATGAACCAATTTGTGAAATAGACACAGATGAACCATCAGCAACACAGACTTTCCCATGACCACAGTAAGGAGATGAAGAAACGATATTACCTGCGTCAGGCGTAAGATGCGAAGTAGCACCAGAGTCGGGGTACCAAGCCGCATCAGCATAACCAAAATCTTCTGCAACGGCAACCACAAAAGCAACAACGGCATCAGAACCAGAATTCTGACCACCACTTGTATCTTGATTAAAGAAACGGGAGACTTCTTGGCCAGTCGATTGTACACCTCCGGACTTGTCGAAATCTTCAGAGAATGAGACTTGATTAACCGAAGCATTATTAACTCCGTCAAACGCCTGATCAAATCGGAAGAAACATCGAGTAGCCAGATGTCCTAGCTTGCCACAAATCTAGCATTGAGGACGAGCACGACCGCCAAAGGTCCTTCCACCTCTGCCTCTGAAGACGGAACCACCACGAGAAGGGAAAGAATTGACTTGCGACCGAAACCCTAGATTATTAGGACACAAACCCTGATAACCCATATTCTGACTAGGAATCGGAAAACCCATATTCGAATTGGAATTAAAAAACGGGCCAGCACCAGGTGTTGGGCTCTCGGACGAAAGACCATTAGGGCCTTGAACCATATGAACCAGAGAATTATGAGCCAAGAACTCACGTTGTCTTGACTCACAGTCAAGAAGAACATTAGTTACTCCATCCAGCTTATAGGGAAGTTGACTAGAGGTAATAACGGCCACCACCGGCTCATACTCCGGCGGAAGACCAGAAAGAATGGCGGAGATATACATTGTCTCAGACAAGGGATTCCCGCACGCAGCCAGACTATCACAAATGCTCTGAATTTGAGCAAGATACTCCCTCATTGTTTGATCTCGCTTATGAATGTTCTTTAAAGAACAATGCAAATGCATAATGCGGGTTGTGGACATTATAGAAAACTGAAGCTTGATCTTATCCTAAATCTCCACAGCATTCTTGCAATTGACCAAAGCCGGCAAAATAGAAGAACCAATGGACGAGAGCAACCAGGAACAGAGGGCACTATCCTGCTGTTTGTATTTAACAAAATCAGGATTCAGCACCTGCCTTCCTCCTTCACCAGCAACAAGACGAGGTGGAACAACAAGGGAACCATCGATATGGTCTTCAAGAGCAAGACTCTCGATGGTAAACAGGACCTGCTGCTTCCACAGAAGGTAATTGGAGCCGTCAAGACGAATCGAAATAGATTTGTTGGTGAAGGGCTTAGAAGAATTCTCAGAAGACACCTCTGATACCATGATAGAAGATGATATGAAGGCAGACTATGATGAAGATAGAAGAAGAAGAAAGAAAGAAATGAAACTGAATCTTTGTTATTAACCTCAATCAACTCAATATGAATACAAACAGAGATTACAAGGGTTTATATAGGACTGATAGCCTTCGATATAAAGCAAGAACTCAAGCAAGAATTGACAGCTGAACAACAACAGATTTACAACTAACCACAACTGATTCTTAACAGAATTACAAACTGAAACTGACTTGGATGGCATATATACTAACAGTTAATCTGAAAAATCTCCGTTTTTACAACTTTATGGAGGCTCTTTCCCACGTTGTTCATTGCGAAGCAATTCAATGAATCTGCAGATTTGTCTACGCGAGAGACCGGAGCTTTGTCTTTTGCTTGCGATTCATTTCCCAGACCAGACATGTAACATCAGCGTATCGAAGATTCTGGGTAGGCTTGGAATTCCCAAACCACTAATGAAAATATACGTTTTATTTGATTTTATTCACGAAAAATTAACTGTACATGGATAAGGATATTGAACATATACGTTTGAAATTAATTCAACGCGTAAATCCTTTTCAAGTAAAATAAAATGTTGGGTGTGAATATTTAAATGAAATTAAAGGATTTGATTGATTAACGTAGGACAAAAATTGATCACATTGACATGATTATAAATTAGTGATTATCGTTACTAAATTTCAAATGAGAAAAAAAAAAAATTGGATAAGGACAACAAAGAACCGGAGAACAAGACAATGGGGTCATATGGAGCCCATTGGATGGACGTTTGAAAAGAGAGAGACTGTTAGAGATTTAATTGAAAACGAAATGATTAAAGTTTGATTATTGCGTGATTAAATTTGCTTACTCTATTTGATCTTGTTCATGATTAGATATATTACAAAGTAACCGCAGTTTCAACGTTTAAAGAAAGCATCACGAATATAATCAAGTAAATATTTAAAAATTATATATACTTGTGTCGAATATAAATATGTATCAAATGTAGTTACTGTTATAGATTTGTATGTGGAAAATAAACAAGACGAGAAAAACATGAAATAAGACACGTAAGAGAGATGTGATTTAACGTGATTAGATTTAATTCTTTTCTCATAATTTTAAAGGTTAAGACTAATTTTATATTTATAGAGTTAAATACTTAGTTATCAAAAAAATCTTATTTCATAAGATTTATTGTCTAATATAAATATTTTTGTATTAATAAATTTAATTACCAAGCATTCTTACACTAGTAGAATTATAATAAAAATTAACTTAATTACTCATTCCAATTTACTTCAATATGTAACTGTTATCCTTAACGGAGTCAATAACATGTCATATTGGGGATCATGGATGGACTGAGAGATGCTGAAAGGGTAGTCACACCCTTAAAATTTTTTAATTCTCATATATTTTATTTGTATTTTTCTTGTATTCTCTATTGATGATATAAGTTCGTACTCCTAAAATTTTGTAATTTCACTTCCTTAAATTTCTAATATAACTCTCTAACAGTTTGCATGACATAAAATCTCGTGTCTATTCCTATCGGCTGCCTTGCGTTTGTAGGTGTAACATATTTGAGTCTAGACCTGGCAAACTTGACCTAAGAATCGAACTAAGACCCGAAATCGACTAGAGCACGATGAACCAAATTTGACCAGAAACTTAAAATAAACCGAGCCGATCCGAAACCGAATCGAATTTCAATTGAACCGAAAATGGACATGAACGGATTTTTAACCGAACCGAATGGACCTGAACCGATTTTCAATCAAATTGAATATAACCGAATCGATTTCACTCGAACCGAAAGTAACCCCAACCGAAGGTAACTCAAAATAAAAAAAAATATTAAAATAAATAAATAAATATGAGATGTGAACTGTTGCACAACTTACCAAAAGTCAAATATACATGCTATATAAAGTCATATATAGGGAAGAAAAACCTAATTCGACATGAAAAACCGACCGACCTCCTATTAATCTGACCCGAAATTAACCGACCCAAAATCAACCAAACTGAAAGTTAACCGATCCGACGTCTTGACCCAATAACGGAACCAAAATCACCATAGACCCGAATTAAAACTAAACTGAACTTAAATCTAATATAGCCAAACCTAAAATAACCCGAACTGAAATCGATCTGAATAACTTGTTTACCGCCTCTACTTAGAGCTGTCGGTAAACGAAATACCCATCGTAAAGCATAAGGTCCAGAAAAGAAGGGCAAAGGGACATGATGTTGTTGTTTCCCATCATCACCGTTGTTTGGTTTAATCGAAAAACCAAACCCTCGATGAAAATGACCAATACCTAAAGTAGAAATTAACTTTCAAACATTCTCTGTAGAAAATATCGAACGGTAATTTTGAAAAAAATCCTTTCCATCTAAATTAACAGTTGGTAATTACTTAAACTAATAAGATAAACATGAAAACAACTAAGGGGTCGTCTGGTTCACGGAATATAAGATTATCTTTGGGAATGAGATTACCGGAATGTTACATTACTTAACATATTACCCGGAATGTTGTATTACCTTGTTTGATTTGTTTGACAGGAATGTAAGATTACATTGTTTGGTTGAAAGAATATAAGATAGGAAAAATGCATGATTTACCAAATTGTCCTTGAAATATATTTTCTTTTTTAACCAACTGAAATTTTAAGATTAAAGTCAAAATATTTACATAAAAGTTCATAGAAAATATAAAAAAATATAATATGAAAAACTTTTTATGAAAATTGATCTAAATAATAAATGTAATAAAACACATACCAATAATAAAATTTGAATCAAACACATATATAAAAAATCGAAATAAAATAAAATTTTGATATATTTTTATTTTATATGCATCATATTATTTTATAATAAGTATTAAAACCCTAAACCACTAAAATATAAAATAGATTTATACTTGTATAATTATATACAAAAAGGAAAGATCATTTTAAAATAACTATATTTTTAGGGGTATTCTTGTCCAAAGGGGAAGAAATTGTCTAATACCTAAGAAAAGGGAGGGAATAACATTCCCAGGAAAAGACTTAAAAATAGCTAATGTTGGGAATATTTCATTACCCTTGAGAGGGAATGCTCTTGAACCAAACGTGAGTATGTGATTTTGAAAAAGATTATTCCCCTGGTAATGATCTTTTCCGCGAACCAAACACCCCCTAAGGAGAGGCGCATCAGAATCACAAGTAACAGATTGGAGAGGGCGGTTCGATAGAGAATTTGAAGATGACTTGATTGCCATATTATTGTCCTATTATTTCAGAAAGATAGAATTGGACCTTGTACTTATTATCTTTTCAAAACATATATATATATATATATAATAATAATAATAAGATGTGCAACGCCTCGTATTTATATTTTAATACGAATTAAAAAGTCACTTTAATATCATTTATTACTGAGACATTAACATATTTTTAAAAGACATATTTGATAAAATGTATAATGCTATCGCATTTATATCCAAAACTTTTTTTTCGATGTGAAATTAATGTTCATCGTCTCTTTAAGACGTGGGGTTAAGGCGGGAGTGCAGAGCGAAAGAAGGCGGTATGGAGTGCATAGCGGCGGGGCAGCTTGGAGTGGAGGGGCAGCTAGGAGGGGAAGCTGGGCGAGAAGGCAGGAGAGGTTACCGAAGTGGCACGACCAACGACGTTGGGGTTTCTCAGTGTTTTTAGACAATCTTAGCAAGAACATTCATAAAGAAACCCTAAGGAGGAGTCTGGAACCAGCAGGAGAAATTCTAGACGTGTATGTTGCGTACAATAACCTTAAAAGGAGGAATAGGCCGACGACGTTCGCTTTCATTAGATTCAGAGACGAAAGTTCAGCTTGGAGGGCAATCAGAGAGAACAATGGTAGATGGATGGACCGGCATAAAATAAAGATGTTTCCAGCTGAACCTCGTCCCCTAGTAAACCAGGTGGGTGCAATGGAAAATCATGGGCGTTCGAACAGTGGCCCTTCCCATGGTTTTCCGGCAGCCATGATAGATCATAGGTCGTTCAAAGAGGTACTGTTGGGGATCAACAAACAAGCCCGTGGCCATGCAGCTGGTTGCGCGAACATGAAGGAAATGGACCCGATGGCGGAGGGCCTTACTGGTGTCATAAGAGTGGAGCTTGGGGAGGAGGACCTGGTGGATTCTAGCGACAATGGAACATGCAGCACCATTAAGGTCCGGAATACCTACCAGGTCTGGAAAAACATGGCCCTAGTTGGCATGATCAAGGAAGCTTATAATCCGAGTCTAATTCAGGACGTTCTAAGATCGGAAGGCATATCGGCGACTGTGTGTCCGTGGTATGGTCGCCTCGTGGTAATTCGATTTAACACCAACGATGACAAAGAGAAATGTTGGTCACGAAGGGATTACTTCACGGAAACGTGGTTCAATGATCTGGAACACTTGGAAGGGTTTGACGGCAAAAGGAAAATAAAAGTCTGGGTTATCCTTAAAGAGGTTCCTTTACAAGTTTGGAACCAAGCCTTTTTCTTGGGTCTAGGTGGCCGATGGGGTCAAGTTATGGAACTGGATGAGGAAACGAAAGGCATGTCCAGGTTCGACGAGGCGAGGATGGTAATCTCAGTTAACAAACCTTCAGACATTCCCTCGGTAGCTTGGATTAATGTTAATGGAGTAGTCTCGAAAATCCTCATTGAAACAAAGGAATACGAGGATGATGTTCAGTTCTTGGATGGTGGCCGGCCGGTGATCGGTGATGGGTTCGTGTTCGACGATCAAATGTTAGCTCCAGAGATTGAGGAGTCATTTATGGAAGGCGGCGGGCATGATTGGAATTCTAACTGCCAGCAGGTGAGACAAGCAGACAGTTTGGCAGGCACTCATACGGTTTCCAAGGAAAAGTCCGTTGACATTAATGACGAGAAGAGGAATAGCCAGGATGCACAGGCTATCTCAAGTGATGCTAGACTTGTGGAGGTCCCTATCGGATCGGATAATGGGTTACAAGTCTTGGGCCTAGCTTGTGTGGGTCGAGAGGACAGGCGTCTGGGGCAGATTGATGATAAAGTGAGAGGGGCTGAAGGTGGGCCTGATAAGCAGGCTTCCCGGGCTAGTTCGGTAGGCTGGCCCATATCCAACGAATCCAATCTCCTCGAGGTCCAAGTAGCCCTTGCCACGGCTGATATTGGGGATCCACTCGACACCCCATTTCAAGGAACCTCCCCTAATTGTGATCTAGAAGTGATCTCGTGCTATCGGAGGGAGAAGACGGAGAAACCAAAGGGTTCTGGATCGGAAGTAAGCATGCTTGGTGTGGCAAATAAAACTCGTAAGAAAGACGTGAGTAAGAGGAATCGAAGGAAGAAAAGCACAAAGAGAAGTACAATGGAGCAAATCGGAGAGGAGCTTGACATCGTTAGAGGGTTGCGGATTTCTACCCAAAATAAGAGAGATGGTGCGGTTGAAGCAAGAAGAGTGCTAGAAGTGGGGAAGAAAATCAGGTATCAGTTTCAAGGCGAGGAGGAGGAGTTGGTGCTTCACCTCGAGAGCTTGGATGTGGAAGGGGGTAAGTGAGATTCGGCCAGATCCACGACGCTTAATGTGTGTGTGTGGGGAATTATTTTTATGACTATAGTGGTAATGTCTTGGAACGTGAGGGGCCTTGGGAAACTTGAAAAGGTTCGGTCGGTCAGTAAAGTTTTAACTGCTAATAAACCAAGGATGGTGTTGCTTCAAGAAACGAAAATGCAGGAAGTCGGGTTCAGTTTGGGCAAGCGGTTGAAAGGTAGGGTGTTTGACAGCCTAGAATCATCTCCATCGGCAGGGGCCTCGGGCGGCTTGATTTCTATGTGGGACTCGAGCTTCTTCAAAAGGGAGACGGTATTTATTCATTCGAGAGCTATTGTGCTAGTGGGCATGATCACAGAGTGGAATCTGCGATGCCTTATAATAAATGTTTACGGGCCAAACGATCAAGGCGAGAGAAGGAGGTTTTTCGAAGAAATCTCAGGGATCATCACGGATCAGAATTTGCCGGTACTCATCGGAGGCGACTTTAATGCTGTGTTAAGCGATGAGGAAAGAACGGGTGAGGGTCTTCGGGATGGATCAGTCAGCTTGATGGCCAAGTTTGTGCAGGATAATGGCCTTATCGATCTGCCACTTTCGGGTGGACCATTCACGTGGTGTCGTAGTGGTCAGAAGCCAGCTGCTAGTAGACTAGATAGGTTTGTTATGTCGCCAGATGTTCTACTGTGCTTTAAGACCTGTGAGCAGAAAACTCTTCCCCGAAGCCTTTCAGATCACAAGCCTGTGTTGCTCGTTGAGGGAGTGCGGGGGAGTGGAAACCGGCCTTTCAAATGGTTTAACCATTGGGGGGATAATGTTGATTATGTTAAATTCATCGAGGACAAATGTGCGGGTGATATAGGCAAAGGTGCGGTCAGGATCCTGAAGCAAGCCAAGCAAGCTTCGAAAGAATGGGCTATAAAGTATAAGACCAACCCAATTACCGAAATGGAAAAGAAAATTGAAGTGCTGGAGGATGAATTGACTCGTGATCAGCAAAATTCCAGTTTGGCTAAGGAGATCCAAACCTTAAGGTCAGATTTGTGGAAGAGTTACAGAGTCGAAGAACGTGAGTGGCTACAGAAATCGAGATTGAGGTGGTTTACCGAAGGTGATAGAAACACCAAATTTTTTCACCTATCCGCTTCATTGAGGAAAAGTTGCAACAAGATAGAGAGAGTTCGTGTGGGGGACAGCTTCAAAGTTGGGGATGCGGCGGTGTCTGAAGTGTTTCTTAAGCACTTTAGCAAGGCGTATAATAAGTGTGATACTCGACCTTTAAAGAGCCTCAATTTAAACCTCAAGCAGCTTAGCAGTGAGATGGCCAGAAACTTGGAAGCACCCTTCTCCGAATATGAAGTATGGGCAGTTATCAGGGATGCGGATGGGAACCGGGCACCCGGACCGGACGGGTTCAATCTAAATTTCTATAAGAAATTTTGGAACATTCTAAAAGGCGATGTGATGTCAATGCTAAACTCGCTGCACAAAGGCAAAAGACTCGACAGTATGGTTAATCACTCTTTTGTAACCTTGATTCCCAAAAAGGAGTGTCCCGAGCTGGTTGAGGATTTCAGGCCCATTTCGCTTGTGGGAAGTCTGTATAAGATTGTCGCTCGCGTTCTTTCTAAAAGGCTCTCTAAATGTATACAAGAAGTAGTAGGGGAGCTGCAATTTGCGTTTACTGCAGGTAAGCAAGCGGCAGATTGTGCATTGTTAGCTAATGAAATTTTGGAGGAGGCGAAAAGGAAGAAATCAGAAGCAATTATCTTTAAAGCTGATTTCCAGAAGGCGTATGACTCCGTAGATTGGCAGTTTCTGGATTTAGTGATGAAGAGTATGGGATTCGGGGATAAATGGCGTTTCTGGATTAATCAATGTGTATCGACTGCATCAATTTCCATCTTGATTAATGGAAAGCCTACAAGAAAGTTCAACATTAAGAGGGGCCTAAGGCAAGGTTGCCCCCTCTCACCCCTCCTATTTAATTTGATAGGAGAGGCGTTGAGTCAATCATTGAAGAAAGCGGAAGAGGTCGGGCTGATAAAGGGGATAGATGTGGGTAGTAACGGACTGTCGGTAACCCACCTTCAGTTCGCCGATGACTTGGTGGTTTTTCTTGAAGCTAAGGAGGAGTACGTTCGCAATACCAAGAGAGTACTCAGAGCTTTCGAATTGGCAGCGGGGTTAAGGCTGAATATGTCTAAATCTAAGTTGTTTGGAGTTGGTTTGGAGGACGACCGTGTGCAGTCATGGGCTGATTTGATACACTGTGGGCATGATGTTTTACCATCGACGTATCTGGGGCTGCCGCTAGGTACCAATAGAAATAGCGTTTCGCTATGGAATCCTGTAGTAGAAAAAGTTCAGAAGCGTTTAGGCAATTGGAAAGGTAAGCTGTTATCCTTCGGTGGAAGACTTACTCTCTTGAAATCAGTTCTTGTGAGCCTACCCGTGTACTACCTATCCTTGTTTCGAATGCCCAAGACAGTGGCTACTAAACTTAACAGCATTATGGCACAATTCCTGTGGGGCTGGCCGAAGGAGAAAGCGATACACTGGGTAAAATGGAATGACTGCTGTAAGCCAAAGTGTATGGGAGGATTGGGCATTGTCGACATCGAAATTAAGAATAGGTCCCTGCTAAATAAATGGATATGGAGGTTTAGTAGCGAGGTGAATCAATTGTGGAGGAGAATTATTAGTGAGAAGTACGATTACAATGTTTCAACCCCATTGCCGCGTCCAGTAGCGAGAAGAGACGGATCATGGATATGGAGAGAAATAGTGCAGCCTCTATCAAGTTCGGAAGATGCATTGACAAAGAACTTCTGGTGGAAGCTGGGTGATGGGAAGAGCATTGACTTCTGGGAGGACGTTTGGGCTAAGGATATGTCCCTAAAGTGCTATTTTCCAAGAATTTACTCACTGGCAGCTAAGAAAACCGGGAAAGTTGCAGATTTCGGGACCCGAATAGATAACGGCTGGGTTTGGCGAGTGGAGGTGAGGAGACCGTTATTTGCGTGGGAATGGGAAGTGTGGGAGGATTTCTTGAATACACTTAACAGTGTGCCTAGCTCTTCCTCGCCAGCCGACAAACTAGTTTGGAGAGGCTCGCCTAATGGGACCTATTCGGCCAAATCTTTCTGTGAGCTTGCTTCGAGCTCGCTCCACCTAAAGTGGAATTCTTTGTGTGGAGAACGATTCTTGGGAGAACCCCAACGTTTTCAGCCCTTGCCAAAAGAGGTATTGCATCGTGCCTTAACAAAAATTGTGTCTTTTGCTTGAAGGAGTCTGAAACTGTTGAGCACTTATTCTGTGAGTGCTATGATGTATGGTTAATTTGGCAAAAGTGGTGGAGGCTCTGGAAAATGAATCTAATAATTCCCAATAGTTTTAGGTCCTTGGTTCAGTTGTGGAATGAACAAAAGATATCGAAGGGGAAGAAACCTATTTGGAAGATGGCGTTGTTTGGAATATCGTGGACGATATGGCTGTGTAGGAACGAAAGAGTGTTTAATAATAAGTTCCTAAATTCAGATCAAATCTTCGAACTAGCCTTGGTTCGAATTGGGCACTGGGCGCAAGGTAAATGGCCTAATTCGATCATCTCCATAGCCGATTTCATACGGATGCCATCGGAAGCCACTGTTTGAGAACGTTCCTGGAATGCTAATATCCGGACGCTAGTTTTCTCGGGGTGATCGACCAAAGTCTTCCAGGTTTAAATCGGATATTAGGGAATTAAAACTAGCTGGAGACGCGGTAGCATGGGATGCGTTTGGTGCCATTGGGGGGTAAAGCCTTTGTGTTGCAGGGTCGCTATTGATCTCCTATGGAATCTTGCATGGTGGCAGAGAGTGGGAGTGCATAAAGCATTTAGTGAGTAAAGTGTAATGGTCTGTAAAAGCCATTTCAGGAAGTAATAAGGAGTGTTATATGTTATGTAGGGTCGATGTTATCGATCTGTCTGGTTTACAAATGCCTGGTAGACGACACTCATGTAAGAATCTATTGGTTATAATAAACTCAAAGGCACTCTTTTCCCCTATTTAGGATTTAGAGGGGTTTTTAATGAGGCCTTACCTTTCAAAAAAAAAAAACGAATTGTAAACCACTTGAATCAAAACCTTAAACAAGAGAAATTATTAGATAGATCCGACTTACTTTTTTTAAAAAATGAGTGAGTCTTATTGACTAGGACCACAAATGACGTGATGAATCGTGTTCATATAATAAATTTTCCTTAAACAGGTCGGTATCAAGTCGGCTCCATGAATATGTCCAATTAGATTGAATCATTATAACACGTTAAGCACAAAAGACTCAACAAAAAGAAAAATTATATCATGGGCTTGACTTACCACATCAGTCATGATCTCATCCAATAAAAACTAGGGTAAACTACATAAATGGCCACCATACTATTGTAAAAGTCGCGATTTGACCACCTTACTTTTTTTCGAAGCAATTAAACCATTATACTATTAAATTGGGTGCAATTTGACCACCAGCCGTTAGAGATTAACGGCGGGGTGACGTGGCAGTTAAAAAAATAAGGGTATAATTACACATTTTGTCCTTACTATTTATACATTCTCTTAATTTAATCCTAATTTTAATTTAATAAAATAAATCAATCATTTAATTAGGTAGTGACACATGTCACTACCTTATTGGAGGGATTTAATTATATATATGATTAAATAAACTTATTTTCACCCTCCAATCAGGTGGTGACATGTGTCACCACATGTTAAAGGAAGAAAATAAAAAAAAATTAAATATGCAATTAGGGGGAATCGAACTCATGTCAAACAGCAAAAAAGGGTGCTGGCTTACCACCACGCCAAATGATGCTTTGTGATCTTTCAATTTAGTTCAATTGTTTTTAATGCATATTTTATCTCCTTCCTTTACATCTTCACCTATCTTTACAATGTTTCCTTGGCTTTTCAGCTTCTTTCGACAACATCCAAGCTATCCACGATGACCAAAGCACTGAAGAACAATACCCAAAAACTGAAAGTGGAGACCTTGAACCTTTCAAAAAAACTGGAGACCTTGAAGAACAACAACAACAAGAGAAAGCTGAAGAAAAGATTTTAGAGTCTGGTGGTGAAGAAGGAAAGTTGTATGTTGAAAATTTACCTTATTCAATTATTTCTTCTGGGTTATCTGAGATTTTTTTCAATATTTTTTTGACATGGAACATTGGAAATCATTTCCATCAAAACTGTTGGTCAACAATCCGCAAAATATGTTTTTTCCTGGGTTTCTTCTGATCAAGCAAGCAAACCACTCAAAAACATTTCATATCAACACGTTTTGTAAAGAAAAAATGGAAAGGATGTGTTTTCTCACAATAGTGAATAAATTAACGCTAATGGCGTCATTTGAATAAGATTCCTTCGTTGAATTTCTGGGTAGACATTACGCTCTTTGTTAACTAAATTGATGTTTCTCCAGCAGAGATTTCAATACTTCGACTCTTTTCAATGTATTATAATACATAAATATATTACATGAATCAGAACAAAATGTAGTATTTGGCGTGGCGGTAAGCCAATGGTTTTTGTTGCTGGGTGACGTGATTTCGATTCCCCCCAACCTCATCTATGATTTTCTCTATTTTCTTCCTTTAATCAGGTGGTGACGTCACCACCTGATTGGAGGATGAAAAATAAATTTATTTAATCATATATATGTAATTAAATCCCTCTAATAGGGTAGTGACACGTGTCACTATCTAATTAAATAATTAATTTATTTTATTAAATTAAAATTAGGACTAAATTAAAAGAATGAGTAAATAATAAGGACTAAATGTGTAATTATACCCTTATTTTTTTAACTGCCACGTCACCCTTCCGTTAACCTCTAACGGCTGGTGGTCAAATTGCACCCAATTTAATACTATAATAGTTTAATTGCTTCGGAAAAAAATAAGGTGGTCAAATCGCGACTTTTGCAATAGTATGGTGGTCATTTATGTAGTTTACCTTAAAAACTACCCACTTTACCATTTTTTCTCCCATAATTTTTCCAACCAATATATTTTCACTAATTTTTTCCTATGTCATTTAAAAACAATTTTTTTAAATTATTATATCATTAAAAATAACGGTGAAATAAATAATTTTTATTGGATAAGACATAAATGACGTAGTTTTGAGTACTCGGAGAGTCGGAGTTAACACATTATATTCACATACTTACGTAAGCAATTTTAATTATGTTATCCAAAAACCAGAAATGAAGGGGAAAAAAGGGAAGAAGAATATATTTTTTCTTAAACGAAGTAAAAGGAAGACTCTCCTGTATTAACAGATCGATTCACCAAAGTAAAACAATCTACGATCGAAATCTAGGGTTTGATCGATCCAATTTTCATTTTTTTTTCGCTTTCTATTTGTTTGTTTTGGTTTTTTTCCTCTTGATACTATCATCATGAACTGCGAAGTCTGTCAACTCAAAGAACTGGTAATCAAAATTTCCTCTTTGCTGTTTCTTTCACTCTTACAAATTGAAACGTACTGTTTGTTCTTCTGTTTGAAAATTTCCTTTACTTTTCGCTGAATTTAACAAATTTCCATTTAGGAATTGGAGCACTTCGAAATACGCGAAGTTTTGCGTTGTAAGTTCACTGTTCAATTTCTATATGTTCCTTTTTTAATAATTAATTTCTATATTTGAGAAGTTAAAGTTTGTTTTTTTTCTTTCCTTTTAAATTCATGGTGGCAGGCATTTTACATACGATAGTGTTTCATAGAGCATTAGGTCTAGTTCGGCCCAAAGATGTTGATTTGGAGCTTTTTGAAATTACTTATGTGAGTAATTTATGTTTTCAGTTCTACTTTTCCAATTGAAATTACTGCTTCTATTTCCTGATTTTTCACTAGCGTTTGAAATCTGTGTTTTGCATATTGCCCGAATTCGGATTTGTGATGAGTAGGTGCAATGTGGGGATGTGGAACTTGAGAAGAAAATAGATGAGAGGATTGATCATTTCATAAGTTGGGTGGAAAAACATCCCAATAAGAAAAGTCAGGTCTGTTATCTCCACTTCAGTTATAGTTCTTGCGAACTCATTTAGAATGTAGTAACCATTGGCCATTGCCTCTGGTTTTATTTTCGTGATGTATATGGTCATTGCCTTATACTTTTTAGTATGCATCATGTTTCGAATATGAGTTCTTCACTTGTGGTGCAGATATGCTTATCGTTTTATGAGTTGAAAAGCAAGCAGCCATCTTGGTTCACTAACAAAACCGAACGCTTGTATTGGGAGCAATGGTATGTCAATTTGAATGTCACTCAACACCCAAAACACCATTCAAGCAAATCTCATCATACCAAAGTGGTCGTTGACCCCGGAGGTACAGACATGCTTAAACCCTTGACTTTAAAAAATTGTAAATTGTTTGTACTTTCTTTGAGAACTAATTTATTTTCTACTTCCTTTGTGGTTGTTTATGTTCATTAAAATAGAGAGTGCTATTGAGGAGAGGAGTTCTCGCAGGGCAATGGTTGAAGCATCTATTCGAGAGGTTCTGTTTCAAATAATAAAGTTTGTTAATGAGAAGAAGGACCATGTGCCGCCTATATCCGAGGGTGTTATCTATTTTCCATATGAAATTACCATACCAAGGTCAATTCTCTCTTCATTATTTTTTCTCTTTTTTTCCAGGTTAGTTGTAAGATGAATCATGGCAGTGGAAAGTTGCATTGTTATTTGTTCTGCTCTTTTGTGCCAGAACTTTGGTGTTTCTCGTCAAAATCTTCTTACTTAAAATATAAAGTTGGAAAGTCAAAGAATACAGAAAGAGTTTGTCTAAGAAGTTTGTGAAATAAGTGACTGGTTAAAGATTTTAATTGGTGAATCTAAAAGCAGATTCCAACTCAAAGTAGGAATAAAACAGCACTGTCATTCTTTTTTAATCTAGTAAAATTTGCTTCCTAACATTCATTATATTATCCTATTGTCATCTGTTGCAGAGTATGCATGATACATACATATATTTGAGTGGCTTTTGGCTTGATTGAGTAAACTGTTGATGTTCTCATTTTTCCGATTGAGATATTTGAACTAAGCATGCGAAAAATACCTTCAGTCAAATTGATCAAGTAAACTAGGATCTATTGACTGGCACTCGATCCCTTTGCTTTTGTTTTGATGAGCTGTTGTTTGTTGCCATTCTCATCTCCGTGTGTTAGGAAATTTCAATGAGGAACATGTTTAGAAATGGTGAGTTAATATTGTGCTGCCATTACTCAGTTCATCAGATTCTGCATTCGGAATGGACATGATCAAGAGGATGCTCCACAGTGGGCATCCAACCATGCTCAGCTGATTACTGGACTGGACAAGCTTATTGAAATCGGGTGAAAACCGTTCATTTACTCGAGGTATTCTTAAATGCATGAATAGAACTTGTAGCAAAGCAAAGTGATGATCAGATGAAAGCTAATGTGGCAGACAGGCAGGGTTTTTACCATCTGAAGGTATGATAGGAAGGTGCAATAATTGAATCCATCAGCTTGTAAATACCATGTCATTTATTATCCATATACTTTTTACTTTCTTGAGATGCCATCATTCACTGTATAATACTATTTACTTAAAAGGGACTTCTCGACCCTATGTGTTGGAATTGAGTTTGTTATGTCTAAACCGACGTCTTGGATTCGTATCATGTTTTCTTATCGTATATGATGTCTGAATTACTAGATGCTTTCAATTTAGCTCCAACAAAAAAATAATGGCAGAGACCGAGAACCGGAACCAGAAGCACTTTGTTCTAGTACATGGGCTATGGCATGGTGCATGGAACTGGTTCAAGCTCTAATCCGAGCTAGAGTCGTTCGGTCACAGGGTCACACTGCTCGACCTTCATTCCTCGGAATGTATTCATCCCACTCTTTAAAGCATAGTTCCTGAAATCTCGTTAGGCTGCAATCGAAACAAGAGACATATTTTTATGAACATATGAAGCGCCTTATAGCATTGACAAAAGGAAAATAATCATAATAGGGAAATTAGACTGATCATCAAAACCTACATTTGTTTTGAAGTTGATGAAATTAGACTGCTTATGTGCGAATCTTAATGTTCGAATAATTCCAGCTATTGTAAACAAGCTAGTATTTTTCAACTTAGGCTTGAATAAAACTACGACACTCAATAAGTCAGAATCAGAACTCCCAGTTCCAGTTATTGAAGGTTCAAAGGAACACGAAGATATGTTCAAGATTGATAATTCGAAGCAAATACAGAACGAATGGATTAAAAATTCCCAGCTTCTTACCTGCAATAACAAGGAAAAAAAGAGGCGTAATCCCAAAAAATGTCATTACCGTTTGATTGAATAATCACTTTAGCCCCCATTTTTTGAAGCAATTTGACCCTCAACGTTTATTTTGTGTCAAAATGGTCCCTTTATGGATGAGAACTCTTAGTCAACTGACGATAAACAACTTGATAGAAGAAAAAAATATTTTATATTTTAAATTATTTTTTTTGACTCATGTATTATTCTGTAAAGTCAGCATATTTGTCTATATGACACTGCTATCGCGACATGCACTGCCATGCAGGTTTGTCACGTCATTTCAAACTATTTATCGTCATTTAACTAACATTTTTCATCAGTAGAGGCTAGAGGGGCCATTTTAACCCAAAATAAAACGTTAAGGGTTAAATTATTTTTAAAAAATAAGAATTAAATCGACTATTCAGTTAAACGTTAGAGGTATTTTTTGACATTATACAAAAGAAAACTTAAAAGTTTTAAACTTGATTAACATACCAATGAGGCTAGGAATTCTAAGAGGATTACGAGAACATTGCCAGCTAAATGTTGAATATATCGATTTTTCAGAGTTAACAAAGTGACCTGAAAAGAAAATTTGAGGATTCATCGGCTAAACAAAAAATACGAAATAGAATAATATATTAATTAATTTTAATTTAAATAATTTTTTATAAACATATATACTACATATATTAGATGGTTGAAATAGATGCGAAATGAAACGAATTCCCACTATCCGTCCCACTACGATTGTTTTGTGTCCAAATTATCGAGTCTAATTGGAGCCTACTCTAACAACATCCATATACGTGCGTCTCTAAATGAAGACAGACATGCTAATCCAATAAGGTCCATAGACGTAAGATTGGGTTAAATTTCCTCAGCTCGAATCATGTAATCGGCTCTTCAGGAAAAAAGCTATAACTACCATAAATTAAATTCTTTCGGCTATCTGTGTGCTTCTGTTAACGAATTCAACCCTTTTCTCTTTCTTTTTTTCTTGTTGAAACTGTTAAGTAAAACTCTTTTTAAGGTTGCAGTCAATTTGTTTCTAACTTTTGGACAAGATAAGTGAAAAATAAAATAAAGTCGTCCTTTAAAACAACACTGCTATCTAAATGTTGGAACAAAGTAAGGTTGGGGCATATCAACACCAGGAATTACACACTCATCGTTTTGATTTTAGCCATGTCTGTAAACGAAAATGGTAGACAAAACAGACCAAATCACATGGCATTTAGAGTCATCTAAGGAACAAAAACAAAAGTCATAGTCCTATACCTACTTTGATGAAGAAACACAAAAGAGAAGATTCACTTGAGCCCGTTTCCGGGTGTTGAAATAGCAAGATCGGGCCAAGAAAAGCAATCCCCACCACCAACAAACCCAGTTTCTCCACCTTCAAACTGCCATGTGTTCCCCATTCCCGCCGCAGCAGCCCCGCCACTGTTGCCACCGACCGCGGCTGCTACATCTCCCATTCCTGAAAAGCCCCACATTCCTCTCCCAAGCCCAAACCCAACATCCTCCAGCGCCGGAGCAATACCAAACCCAAACCCACCAAGAGCCAGAAAACCAGGACCTTGAGTATTCAACAACGAAGTAAAACTTCCACCACCACCACCACCATTGCACTTCGATTCTCCGCCACCGATACCAAAACTTCCTTGATTACCCGACATCGGCAACAAGACTGGCGTAGCGGGATACGGGAAGTTATTATGACTGGTCGCTGTGGTGGTGGTGGTTGTAGTGGCGGCGATATGGGAGACTGCAGTGCCGGTGCGTGAACGCTTAGCGTTTTTCCTGGTTCCACCGCCAACGGGAATGTCCCGGAGAGTACCACCATGAGTCCAGTAACGACGACAGGACTTGCAGAAATGACGCGGCTGAGAGAAGTTATAGTTGTTGTAGTAGCAAAACTTGGTATTAGTGGAGTCGCAACGCGGACACGGTAGCTGTTCTTGTTCTGGCGGTGGAGCTCCAGGGTTAAGCGCCTTGCTTAAACGCCAGCTCTGGTCTCCGGAATCCGTAGGCATTTTCAGACCCAAAACAAAAGCAGCTTCAAAGTATAGTCTATATGTGTTTGTTCATGTTGTGGCCTGAGGGTTATAACTTATATATATACGGAGAGAATAGAGAGAATCTGTGGGACAGTGAAAACATGTTCCGAAGGTTATATGGGACAAAAGAGAGAGAAGAGCAGACTTTTACAGTGTCGTGCTTGGCCAGGACAGTGGGCTAGCTAGACAAGTCTGATTAGGGTCGGCTCTATGGACTAGGAATGCGGCTTTGTGTTTGTTTAACTGGTTTTTAAGTTTAGGTTTTTGTTTTTAAATTTTTTTTATAACATGTATGTACGTTTTATGGTCTATGTTTAGGGTGCGTGACTGCCTCTTTCAATAATATTTTATTCAAGTTTCGAACTCATGTCCCCTCTTTAAGAATGCAATGTGTCTTATCAATGCAACCAATCCATATTAGTTTTCGTTTTTGGATTTTAGTTTTTTTTTTTTTTTTTGCTTTTTTGGCTCCATGAGCCACATTCAATCGTACCCTAAAATGTCATCTTTCGACAAAATATAATGATCGAGACCAAAGCTTTGAATCAAGTCTAATTTCAAAATCCTGTCTTTCTCCATAAAGCCTTGCTTCTTTTTTTCCTTGCTTAAAATGGATACATGAGAGGACCCAAATTCATTTAGAAAGCTACAAAAGCCGATAGAATACAAGAGTTTCGCAGCAGAAAATTCCTCGATTTAATTTCTAGTATGACAAATTTTATTAAAAAGAAAACCGAATGAACTTGCTATACCAGTATGATAACTTTTATGAGTTTCTATTTTTTGAATGAGAACTGATAACGAATATATATAAATAAGCCATTAAAAAATAAAAATACATAGAACTAGTCTGATATAATACGATAAGTTCAAGTTTTTATTTATAAATGAATGTGACTAATTCATCCAAAGGATGTTAGATCGAAAAATAATATTTTTTGGGTGTATTATTTTTGTTTACCAAAAATTATTTTTAAAATTAAAAAAAAAACTGAAGAGTGAAGTGACAGGAGTAGAGAGATATATGGCGTGAAAGAAGAGGATTGATGGAGTAGGACAGAAGAAGAGAATAATGAGTGTCGGGCAGCGTGGGCTGCAATTATTGGCTAATTTCTAAAGCATCAGATTCCTCCTCCGTACCCCCCTTCTCTATCTCACCGCATTTCTCGCTTCACATCTCGGCCCCGCTGCCATTTCCCTTTTAACCTTCTTGAATTTATTATTATACATTAACCATTTTTACGGCAATTTTAGAAGAAAAATCCTTTTTTTAATTATTATTTAGGAAAATGGCTCTCAAAAAATATTATTTGACAAAATGACCCCAAACTCGCCACGTCGGTAGACCTCGCGTTGTGTAGGATGCGAGGTCGGATATCGCGTTCTACACAACGCGATTTCAGTCTACGTGGCCTTGTTGTTTGTGTTAACGGTTTTACAGTAGAACGCGAGGTCCCCGAGAATTTGAAAAGGCGGCTGAATATATCGCACAGACCTCGCGTTCTGCAGGACGCGAGTTCTGTGCAAATCTGACCTGAAGAAGAAGGGAAAACAAGTGTGGATAGGTCTGTTCGAGCCCAATTTCGAGCGTGTAAATCGTATATTTTTAGCGATCATCGAGCTTGGGATCGTAGTACTGGAAATTGTCTATTGTATGATACTAACATGGTTAATTTCCGTCCATTCTACAATGGTTTAAAATGGCTTCGAAAACCCTATGCTATCATGCATTTTTTTAATGAAGTTGCATTTCAACAAATGTCGATAGGCATGTTCGAAAAAAATTTCATACGTAGAAATTTCAAATTTCTAGGTAACATTGAGTTTGGGGCTGTAGTACTGGAAATTCTCTATCGTATGTCACTGACACGGTCAATTTTCGTCCATTGTACGCTGATTTAAAGTTGCTTCGAAAACACTATCATAACATATTTTTTTGAATGATTGAAAATATAAGATGATGTACTGTATAAATCGAAGTAGACTGACTTTATTGATTCGATTGTCATGGGGAACTCACATATACAAATTATAAATAATTAATTAAGACGAGGGGCTGAGCGATTAGGACACTTAGGAGCTGCGTGTCCAGGATTTCGACATACAGTACAATGCTTCTTTGGTCCGGTTTTCTCTCGATGTTCGACCAAATCCTCGGCACAGTATATTCTTGTAGAACGTGGACGTCCTTTGCCTCTTATTAGTGCTGGATCTGGGCGTACGATCGGTTCAGTGTCCACAAAATTCGGATCAACCTCATTTCCGATTGGAGGAAACTCTTTTTCGTAAACCTTAAACACCGTTTCGAGTAAGTATATCGGATCAACCATATGCATGTATTGTATCCGTTGGTTAGTGCAAGCAGCAATGGCGTGTGCGTACGGGTATTTGAAAGTTTGGAAAATTCCGCACTCGCAGGTTCTTGCCCTCAGATCTACCACGTAAGCGGTGTGTTGAATGCCTTCCAACTGCCTGTAAAATTCTGCAACACGAAACAAGTGTCCTTCTCGCGAGAAGAGAGTTGCTTGCATCTGTCTTGATTTGCCCAACTGAGTATGCAGTTTTGTGCGGAAATCTGGATGGACTTTGTGTCCACCTGCCATGTACTCAGTTGCTTGTCTTCCCAAGGTTGCAAAAAGGGTAGCCAAACGATAATAGGTCGCTTTGACAATGGAAGTGATAGGTAACTACCGCACTTCCTTCAGTGATGAGTTCACTGCCTCAGCCAAGTTTGTTGTCATGTGACCATAACGTTTACCCTCGTCATACGATCAAAGTCATTTTTCCTTTGGGATTTTTTCAAGGTATTATGCGCCTTTTTTGTTTCTCGCTCTCAGTTCCTCTAGCAGGTCAGACACCTCTTGTTTGTAGTGTGAGTTGCCTACGGGATGACAGTTGAATAGTTATGGGAATAAGAAATAATAAAAGGAAGTAAGAAATAATATAGTAAATGAAAATGACATAAGGACGTACCCATATCGAGCACCATTTGACGTTCATAACGGTTTTTGTATTGCAGCAGGTAGTTTGCGGCTATGTGTCGCAAGCAAAAACGGTGGTGAATGTATGGAGGCTTCCAATAGTTACCCAAATTTTCTATCGCCAACAACAGCGCTGTGCCTCTGTCAGAAATAACACACACCCCTTCATCCCTTCTTCGTATTACAGGATCAAGGACATATTTTCGTAGGTTCTGAAGGAAGAACTTCCAAGACTCCAAATCCTCATTCGGGATGATTGCGAATGCAACAGGAACGCATTTGCGATTGCCGTCCTGTGCTATAGCTAGAAGTAGGGTCTGTGTATATCTTCCGTACAACCACGTGCCGTCGATTTGGACCATCGATTTGCAGTGCTTGAATGCGTTGATGCACTGGGGGAAAGTCCAAAATAACCGGTGGAATTGAGAAACACCTCGGACGACACGATCATTTTCGTATGCCAGAACCGTATCAAGTTTGACAACCATTCTGGGGATGTGTTTCTGCAGGAGATTAAGCCACGGGCGCAACTCTTTGTAAGATTCCTCCCATCGGCCATACATTTCCTCTTTGGCCTTTTTCCTTACATACCACACTTTCGAATAACCTGGACGGAAGCCGGTGACAGCTAGAGTTACAGCCTGACATGTGGGGACCGACACAGTGGGATTTGTTTTCACCAGTGTCGAAAAGATGTCCCCGAGGTACTTTGCATCCAGGTTCTTGTGATCCTGGTTGAGGCTAGCAACGGTGCATGTATGGGTCCCCTCAAGTTTTGTTATTTTCCAATGGTTGCCTGCCCTCTTCAACTCTGATATACGGATTTTCCATTTACAGCCTTGATTTTTTTGGACGCAATAAGCCTTGTAGTATGTGGATTGGGTTTTATCCACTGCCGTCTCAATATTATGACGAAGGTTGTACTGCTTAACTGCCGCCACCGCAATTTCCTTGTTCAAGAACGCCATACCAATTCTTAGTTCACCATCAGAACGGTTGACTCGGCTATCTATTGTGTCGTCATGCGGAAAATCAGAGACGTCCATTGCATCCATATCAACCGTTGTGAAGTGGGATGGTGGCTGGAACATAGAAATTGGTGTTGCGTCTACAGAAAAGTTGGTGGCAGTCGGTTCTTCGTCCAAATCTGGTGGTGGAACGGTAGTGTCTTACGGTAGAACTGTCAAGTCTTCTGGTTCGGGATAGAATGGCCCCAGCTCGTCTCCGTCGGGCCCGGGTTCTCTAATCGGTTCTTCGTCAGAAGCATCCTCCGGGACCTAGAATAGTAGAGCTTCGTCAATCACTACCCTTGGAGGCGAGGATTGGGGTCGATGAGCGGGAGACCTCTCACGAGATCGCTCACGAACCGCATTTCCAAGACCAAAATCAAGATCATCATAAGAAGAATGTATTCCCATAGATGGTTGAACGTACTCCATGCTAGGGACATACGTTGAGTGTCGTCCATATGAGGAATCATGGTCGTGCATACCGTAAGAAGACGACGCTCTCTCACCTCCAAAAGAAGAATGTCTCCCCATAGATGGTTGACCGTAGTTGGTGCCAGGGACATACATTGAGTGCCGGCCATATGATGCTTTATGGTCGTGCGCAACGTAAGGAGCCGACGTTCCCTTCCCCCCAAAACTATAAGGATTGTATGGATTGTACGATGCATTTGTTGGTGCATCGAATTCATCATTTGGGGGTTGGTTCAGGTCGAACCCGATACTAGCTACGCACGACTGCCTTGGAGGAGCAGATAACGATGCACCAAACTCATTGTCTTGGCACAGTAGGCTAAAATCACGTCGTAGACCTGCGGTCGGGCTAGCAACGTTGGCATTTGGATCGAAGTCGAAATTCGCCCGGCCCCAGCTTGGTATTTCGACAACTGGATTAGACTCGGAGAACGATGCATACAGCTCGAGGGGCGTTCCAGTTGAATAGTCGAAGTGGATTTCCATCATCATGTCCACATCAGTATTTTCCGCAATTTTGCATACAGAGTACTGTAAAGGGTCTATAGATGTTGGCACCTGATACTTCACGTCGGACAAACGGTGATTATCGAAATGAGGGACTTTTGCCTCCAGTTCCTTGACCAACTTCTTGAACGATAATCTCCTCGGAAGGTTTAGTGTTACCGGATCTTCGCAGTGAAAAAGGACGCGGAGTTCGGTACCCTCGAATATCTGCCCATCGTAGTAAACTAGTGTAGTAACGCCTCGTCTGGCCATTTGAATATTTTCTAAAAGACTTTTGAATTTTTGATACTTGGAAAATTATAGGAATTGTTTGCCAACTGAAACTTATATTTTCGTTTTATGGTTCTGCTTCATATATAGGCAAAATTATTGGCCCTTGAAATCCCGGAGAATCTGGTTGTGTAAGGCAAATAATGGTTCCGAGAGGTAACTTTGCTTGTCCATTACCTAAAACCGATAAGCAGGTAAATGATGAACAAGTTAGGAATGGCGTGTGCCCGGGAGGCAGGGTTAACCAGTACCTCGCGTTCTACAGAACGCGATATTAGTACATCGCGTTCTATACAACGCTAGGTCCATAAATATCGCGTTATGTAGAACGCGAGGTCACTTTAATTGCTTTGTCTCAGATATTCCGTCAGAAGTTATAATAACCGTACTGTTTACTCTTTATTTGTTTGTGTAATTGAGAACATGTTCAAGAATTTGAGACAATTGTAGTCTGGTAATGTAATTGAATACTACTAGTGGTGCATAACGTGAGGTCCCTTTATATTATTTGAGACAGAGATTACGTCAAAAAAATTTATGTTTGAATAACTTAGACAATTGTAGTTTATCAATGTAATTGAGTAGTATTAGTTTTACATAACTTGAGGTCCGTTGAACATTAATAAAGGATGAAATAAGACGTCATATAACATAATTGGAAGATAATTTCATAAGTTTATGGTTAATCTGAATCATCGTAGTCAGTGGACACGTCTGAACTTAGGTTTAGTTCTTCGATCAGTTGTTGTTTTTTTTGTTTACGCCTGTACATAAAAAGTTGCAGCTCCTCCGCAACCGCATCAACATCCGGTGAAGACAGTGCATGTTCAGTGTTCGGAGCAGGTTGTACGGGTGCAGACGTACTACCTTCGCCGGCGTTGACGTCGTCAAACTTATCATTGAAATCAACTTCTCTAGCTCCGACGGAATTGAGCCGGTCATACATGTTACGAACGTCTGTTTCGTTCGTAAGCTTCATAACGTAGTGCGTTTCGTTTGCTGACGGTGTTGGGATTCGACATTCCATGGAAGAAAAACTGTATTAAATCTTTCAGTGACATTTTGCCGGTGATTGTTGACTCAAAATAAGTATCGAGAAAATAAAATGTTGCCTGAAATTTTGCCATAAGGTGAGCAAAGATTGGGTGTTTAGAGAGAATTTGGAATGAGTAAATGATGGTGGAATTCGTGGGTATTTATAGGAAAGAAAAAACACCACATAAGTAAATTTAAGTCGAATCAAAACTTTATTTATAGTAAATAAAAAACGCAACACATGTAAATTTAACTCGAATGAAAACTTTAATTCGCATTTCATTTAACAAAACTTTCAACATGTATTCTTTAATAAGTAAATTGAGACAACTAGATAAATTATCTACAAAATTCGAAACAATATATGCAAAAAGTCCCGTGGGCAAATGTGATCGGAGGTCCCGACTGAAAGAAGCAGAGCGCGATAATCAGATTTATTCTGAAATGGTAGCAGCTTTGATCCACATTAGCAAATGTAATTGGCACCGGCCGCATCTGAAAATGTTGGCTGCCACGACATAATGTCCATCTGAATCCGCCCTCGCTTCCTAAAAGTCGTTTCGTTTCAAAACTGTAGCCGCGGATCCTCTCGTCGGCATTGAAGCCACTACTGCAGCACACAACCTCCAAAATATTGCGATATGTTGGTAAATATTATTCAATGAACGTATCATGCGGGAGTATGTACCCCGCGGAACACAAATCTTTAAGTGAACTCCAGCTATCATAAAAGAACAAAATTTCGGACATAAAAATTTCAACTGTAAAAAACGCAGCATGACACGAACTCATATTCAACTGACCTAAACTTAACTGGTTACAAAAATTCATCGCCGTGCATATATATATACCAACATCTTAAGGACCTCGCGTTCTGTATTCACGTAAACATATTCACGTAAGCAGTTTTTGCTTGCAGCTACTAATGGCAACATAACGCGTATTTTGGAAGTTTTGTTCAAACTAACTTCCAAAATATTGCGCTATGTCGTTATTTGTAGTTACTAATGAATGAAAACATAGCGCGTATTTAGGAAGTTTTTTCCAATTATTATTGTTGTTATTATTATTATTATTATTACTACTACTATCATACTAATAATTATTATTATTATAATTATTAGTATGATTATTACTTTTATTATTATTAATATTAATATTATTATTTTTATTATAATTATTAGTATGATTCATTATTATTGTTAGGGTAAACTACACCGGTGGTACCTTAACTATGCCTGTATTCCTACTTTGGTCCCAAAACTATGTTTTTCGGCAAAAGAGTCCCTTTCGTTACATAGTTTTCCTGTTTTGGTCCCCCGACGTTAAATAACTAACGGTTTTGCTGATGTGGCAATTTTTAATATTTTTTAAGGCTGACGTGACATTTTTAAATATTTTTTAATCATTTCTCTCTCCTCTTATATATTATTTTTATTTAATTTTATTCACTCAATCATATTGTGACACGTGTCACTACACCATTAGATGAAAAAACCCCCCAAATATCCTAAAAATCAAAAGTGGTGCTGCTGGGATTTGAACCCAGGACCAGCAACACACCAAGCATGCACTTGAACCAACTAGGCTAGGCTGGATAATTGATTCAAATCTACTAACACTTATATTTAAGCTATACAAATTAACCCAAAAAAACCTAAAAACATAATTGGTACCGCTGGGAATCGAACCCAAGACCACCAATGCATAAGGCATGCGCATAAACCAACTATGCTAGGCTATTTAACTGATCTAAATGTACTAACATTTATATTTAATCTGTATAAATTAACCCAAAAAAACCTAAAAATATATTTATTTATTATAAAATTAATATTTATTAATAATATAAGAGGAGAGAAATAATAAAAAAAATATTAAACTAATGATATTTATTAATATTAATAATTGTTAAATTTTTACTTTTGCAAATATTTTTATTTATTTTATAATAATATTTATTAATAATATTAATAATAATTGTTAAATATTTATTAATAATATTAATAATTGTTAAATTTTTATTTTACTATTACTGCAAGTATTTTTATTTATTTTATAATAATATTTATTAATAATATTAATAATAATTTTTAAATATTTATTAATAATATTAATAATTATTAAATATTATTAATAAATATTATTATAAAATAAATAAAAATACTTGCAGTAATAGTAAAGTAAAAAATTTAACAATTATTAATATTAATAAATATCATTAGTTTAATATTTTTTTATTATTTCTCTCCTCTTATATTATTAATAAATATTAATTTTATAATAAATAAATATATTTTTAGGTTTTTTTAGGTTAATTTATACAGATTAAATATAAATGTTAGTACATTTAAATTAGTTAAATAGCCTAGCATAGTTGGTTTATGCGCATGCTTTATGCATTGGTGGTCTTGGGTTCGATTCCCAGCGACACCAATTATGTTTTTAGGTTTTTTTGGGTTAATTTGTACAGCTTAAATATAAGTGTTAGTAAATTTGAATCAATTATCTAGCCTAGCCTATTTGGTTCAAGTGCATGCTTGGTGTGCTGCTGGTCCTGGGTTCGAATCCCAGCAACACCACTTCTGATTTTTAGGATATTTGGGGGGTTTTTTCATCTAATGGTGTAGTGACACGTGTCACAATATGATTGGGTGAATAAAATTAAATAAAAATAATATATAAGAGGAGAGAGAAATGATTAAAAAAATATTAAAAAATGTCACATCAGCAAAACCGTTAGTTATTTAACGTCGGGGACCAAAACAGGAAAACTATGTAACGGAAGGGACTCTTTTGCCGAAAAACATAGTTTTGGGACCAAAGTAGGAATACAGGCATAGTTAAGATACCACCGGTGTAGTTTACCCTTATTGTTATTATTATTGTAATTATTATTATTATTATTATTATTCTATTTATAATAATAATAATAATAATAATTATTGTTATTATTATTATTATTATTGTTATTATTAAAAATAAATTTTTAATATTAAATGACTTTCCCGCCCGGGAAGTCTTCTTTTAAAAAACCCCACGACCTCGCGTCCTGTAGAACGCGATATTCATATACCTCGCGTTCTATAGGACGCGAGGTCACCTTCTGACCGTTCAGTTCACGCGTCTATTCCGTGACGCGCCTTTTCAATGAACCTCGCGTTCTATAGGACGCGAGGTATATGAATATCGCGTTCTGTAGAACGCGAGGTTCATTAACATCGCATCCCAAAAGCCGCGAGGTCTTCTATAAATTGGAAGGGTTTTTCTCAAAATCAACCACAGAACGCGAGTTCTATAGCTTTTTTACAAAATATTATCAGCAACTTTTATATTTCGTTCGATATAACGGAGCCCTTACTACGCAACCACGCGACTCACTGTAGTCAATATTGGCGAAACACTCTAGAGATATTATTTTACTAACTATTTTACTAACTATTTTTTAATTTAATTATATTTTTTTATTTTACTAATTATTTTATTTTGTTTTTTTGCAGGGTTACGAACGTAATTTACAATGTTACCTTAACCGTATCAACACCGCACCCGTTGATGTTGTTATGGAGTGGATTGGTCGCGCTGGTTTTGGGCACATAACTCGGTATATAAGGGGGGTGAATGTAAAACCGTTGTTGATCAGCGCGCTGATAGAACGGTGGAGACCCGAGACGCACACGTTTCATCTTCCATTTGACGAGGCAACAATCACGTTGGAGGATGTTGCCTACATTTGGGGTTGCCTATAAACGGCAGCGTAATCACGGGTGTAGCGTTGGCACATTGACCAACTCTATTTGCTGACGAAATGGGCGTGATGCCCCCTGAGGACGTGTGGGACGGAGGGAAAATCGATCTATCATATTTGGAGGCCCAGTTTGGAACCCTTCCCCCCAATGCGGATGTAGTTGCACTTCAGGTATTTTTTCTATTTAAAAATTAGGATGTCATTATTATATATTTAGTATGTTTTTATTAGATTTATGATGAAATTAAAAATATTTATTTGAACATTAGGATGATTTATGAAATTTTTAGGATGACTTCATTAAATATTTAGGATCTTATTAATAAATTTAGGATGCAATTACAATAATTACTTGAAAATTAGGATGCTTTTATTAAATATTTATGATGACTTTATTAAATATTTAGGTTGCCTACATTAAATATTTAGGATGAAGTTACAAATATTTATTTGCAAATTAGGATTAAGTTACTAATTTCTTTGGATGCCTTTATTAAATTTAGGACGAACTTACAATTTTTTTAATTAGGATGTCTTTATTAAATCTTTATTTTCACAGCGGTGTGCGCAAGCCCACATTTTGCGCATTATTGGCGGGATATTAATGCCAGACAAATCCCGCACAAAGGTGCACGTGATGTGGCTTCGTCATCTTTCAGATTTAGATGAGTCTGGAAGAAAATCTTGGGGTCAGCTGTATTGGCGTTTCTTATCAGAGACCTCTACAGAAACGTTGACGCCTCTAGAGCATCGATGGGAGGATGTTGTTTACTTTTACAAGCTTGGGTTTGGTTTCGGATGCCTACTTTGAGACCACAGCTTAGACAGCCCACCGCTATGTTATTTCCGCTTCTACGGAGATACTACGTAATCTACTATATATTTTTTATTTTTAAATTATTTTATTTAACGATGTTTTTTATTATTTATAGGTGGACCAGCACACTGACCCACATCGGCCTGCCGAACTCCCAGAAAGCATACATGCATGCTTTCGATGCCTTGACAGAGGACCAGGTAATTCGAATATTAATTTGAATTTTTTTATACTATTTTCCAATAATATTTCATATAACCGTTACAAACGCTTTCATTCTTTTTAGTTCGTGTGGAGGCCCTACGATTCAGAGGAGATTCGGCAGATTACTCCACCAGATATTCTGCGAGACCGAGACCTCTGGATTTCCGTCGTGCCGCTGCTGAACTACGAAATTTGCGTGTGGCATTCTACGGATAGGGTTCTCCGACAGTTCGGGTACATCCAAAATGTTCCACCCCCTCCGCAAGATATGGACCGCTCCCACAATCTTACGCGCCAGGGGAAGACGGAGGTTGACTGGGCTGAGCACCACGCTACCTGGATAGCGCTTTGGGGTCACCGATTTGACAGACGCCCACAGTTTCTCCAACAAATTATGGAAGGGGGTAATTCGGTCGCTTTCAATTATGACCAGTGGTATAGGAACAATGGGATGCCGTATATCCTTACTCAGGCCGAGCGCGATGCAGGGCTTCCCCATCAACCCCAAAACCGCCCACGCGGCAGCCGTCGAGCGACCCAAAGCCAGAGGCAGTCGACGCAGCACGGTCCGAGACCACGATATGACACTGCAGAGGCATCATCTTCTGCCGCACCATTTCATGCTTATAGCGGTCCATCGAGTTTCCACCAGACGATGCCTCCACCCCAGTTCGGCTCCTCTGATGCCTATCGTCCCCATACGCCCACGACTGACCTTCAGCTTATCGATTATCCACAGTTGCACTCTCAGTATGAGTTTCCCATTGTGGAGAGTACGCCGATCGGTAGCTTGTTTTACTCCCCGCCTGGGACCAGCACAGATCCGCATATCGCGCACGATGGTCAGGATGATGGGGACCAGGGACCACCACACGATGGACGGAGGAGGTATCCGGATCGTGAGCGTCATCCACCCGACTGCGGAACGGGTGGACATAGGCATTTTTAGTCTTTTCTTTTACTGTTTTGTACTTATGTTTTTAATATTTATGTAAAACACATTTGAATTTTATAATGTCGTATTATAATTTTGTTTACATATTATAATTAAACTTTATAATGTTTATTTAATTTCAGTTTTTAATAAATTTAATGGGATTACTAAACCGAAAATCGACATTAGTTGAAATGCAACTTCATTCAAAAAAGGCTTGATAGCATAGAGTTTTCGAAGCCATTTTAATTTATTGTACAATGGACGGAAATGAACAATGTTGGTATCATACGATAGACAATTTCCAGTACTACGACCCCAAACTCAATGATCGCTAAAAATATACGATTTACACGCTCGAAATTGGGCTCAAACAGGCATACCCACACTTGTTTTCCCTTGTTCTTCAGCCCAAAATTGCACAGAACTCGCGTCCTGCAGAACGCGAGGTCTGTGCGATATATTCAGCCGCCTTTTCAAATTCTCGTGGACCTCGCGTTCTGTAGAACGCGAGGTCTTGTAAAACCGTTAACACAAATAACAATGCCACGTCGACTGAAATCGCGTTGTATAGGACGCGATATTCAACCTCGCATCCTACACAACGCGAGGTCCACCGTCGTAACAAGTTTGGGGGTCATTTTGCCAAATATTATTTTTTGGGAGCCATTTTCCCAAATAATAATTAAAAAAGATTATTAAACTAAAATTGCCCATTTTTACTGCTATTTTCTCTGCCTAAATCATGTTTTTAAAAACTTATTCAAATTTAGATGTAAATGCAGTAAAACTTTGATAGTATATTGAAAAATTGGAGTAAGAAGAATCCAAAATAAATCTGCCTGTGAACAGTGACCAATGCACAGTCACAGACCAACAGTGAGAGCAGTGAGGCAAGGACCGGAGCTGTCGGTCGAAAGTGGGGCTGGGAGGGTCCGAGTCGGGGTGGCACGCGAAGGGCTGAACAACCATCTAAGTGTCTCCACCACCGTATGATGTGTCGTTTTCAAATACTAACAAAACCCTCCCCTTCTCAGTTCAGGCAACCACAAATCTTCGATTCTTGCTCGACTCGTGCTTGTTCGGTCGCCCACAATATCTGACATTTTCTTACTCTCCCTCCTATTTGTTTCAACTATTAAACGGCTTCTTTTTGGATTTTTCCTATACAGTTTAGAATTGGGTAAACTACATAAATGGACACTAAACTTTTAGGGCATATTCATTTTAGTCACCATACTTTTAAAATATTTGATAAAATCACCAAACTTTTAGTTCGATTTCGATACGGTCTCTCACATTTAGAAGTTGGCGTTAGTTGTCGTTTTTTCTTGATAAAAAATGAGTAAACTACACTAATTTTCACTCAATTTTCTTCTCACACCTATTTTGGTCACTAGAGTTTAACAAATTTCAATTTAATAACTTAACTCTCGAATTGTTCATATTTTGACCACTCTCAAATGACATGGTTATACAAATAGAAAAAATTGGGTAATGATTTTTTTTTACTTTGCTTATTAAATTTACCATATTACCATATTTGATATTTTAATAAGCAAAGTAAAAAAAATTGTTACTCGAATCAAATATTCCCATTACCCCCGATCAATTGATTATACGATTTAATTGGTATAATATAAGATCAAGAATTGAATAATCTGAATTTAACAATTAACAAAAATATTTTTTAGGGATTAATCCAACCTGATTTCTGTACAAATTTTTAAAATAAATTATTTCAATTCGGTTACGGTTAACAGTTTTAAGCAAAACTGATTAACCGATCTGATCTATTATATACAAATTTTCTAAATGTTATGCATTACAATATCTTATAGTCTAGTGATTTTGATACCCTTCTGATTTTTTAAAAAGAAGTTTTGGCTCTGGGTAAGATTAATAAGTGTGAACTTTCAATTTTTGACTTTCTAATTGTTTTTACACTTTTATCACAACCGAACAATTATTAAATTTACCATATTACCATATTTGATATTTTAATGAACAAAGTAAAAAAAATCATTTCCAGAATCAAATATTTCGGTTAACTGGTTAATCGATTATCTGATTTAATTGATATAATATAAGATCGAGAATTGAATAATCTGAATTTATCAATTAACCAAAATATTTTAAGGACTAATCAATTTTTTATTTCTATAAACATGTCATTTGAGAGTGTCCAAAATATGAATAATTCTAAAGTTAAGTTATTAAATTGAAAATTTTTAAACTCTAGTAGTCAAAATAGGAGTGAAAAGAAAGTTGAGTGATGATTAGTGTAGTTTACACATTTTTTTATTAAGCAAAAATGTAAACTAACGTTAGCTTCTAACAGAAGGTAACAGGAGAGACCATATTAAAAGCCAACTAAAAGTTTGGAAACTATATTAAAATTAAACTAAAATTTGGGTGACCTTATCAAATATTTTAAAAGTATGATGACCAAAATGAATCCGCCCTAAAAGTTCGGTGACCATTTGTGTAGTTTACTCGTTTAGGATTCCTTTCCTTCTACACCAATGCTTCTTAATTACGGATGTTCATTTGACTCGGACCCAACGAGTTCTGACCCACCCAACTTTTTATGGAGGTATTTTAAAGAAAATTTTAGTTTCGATTTGGGTTTGTGTCGGATTTTTTGCGTGGATGAGATCGAGTCGGGTTCGTTTTAAGATAAAAAATACCCGACCTGACCCAAAATATTATTTTAATTTTATTCTAAATATTTAGATATAATTGCTATAATATCCATCTCTTTATTTATGTTAATTTTTTATATTTTTCAATTATTCCACTATTTTGTCTAATAAAATAGAACAATTATTATAATACTCTCTATATTAGTATTTTTTTAATTAACTCCCTATTTTAATTAAATAAAAATAAAAAATATTTTTTATTTGTGTCGAGTTGGGTTGGATTGGGTTCGGTATTATACTTTAAAATTCAAGTCGGGTTATGGTCGGGTGGATCACCATAAAATTTCAGGTTGGATCGAGTTCAGATGGAAGTGTTAAATATTCAAGTTAGGTGTGGGTAAAGCTGTAAATGAGACAGGACATATCGCGAGCTACTCGAGCTCGACTCGGTCAAAGCTCGACCAATACTCGATTCGGTTAGACTCAGCTCGAGTTCTTAACGAGCCGAGTCGAGATACTCGATACTCAATTCAAAAAGCTCGCGAGCTACTTGAAAATATAATATACTAAATTTTAACAATTTTAAATTTAGAATCTAAATTCTTAAACTTAAAATCCTAAAACATAAACCATAAGCATAAGTCATGAACCCTAAAATATAAATCCTATATTTTAAACCCAACAATCTAAACCTCTAAACCCTAAAATTAACAAGCTTGTATACAATTTACTTTACCCAATTTGTGTATCAAAGTTTTTTTCCTAATAGGGCTTTAAATGAGACGCGACAAATTTAGAGCTACTCGAGTCCGTCAAAACTCGACTAGGTTGAGCTCGACTCGAGTTCTTAACTAGCCGGGCCAAGCTTAGATTATTCAAGCTCAATAAAAATTACTTAAGCACAAACTCTACTCGAACTTTTAACGAGTTGAGTCGAGCTCAGCACTACTTGTGATTAACTCAACTCGTTCACACCCTTAAGTGCGGGTGAGACAAGAACTCGACTCATGACCATCCCTATTCTTAATCCATTTACATTTCACTATTGTATACATATTCTCTCTCATGACCATACACAATCGCATTAATAATAAAAAATTGAATTAGAAATAGAGCCTATATAATATTTAATCTGAATTATTCTATTATTCTATTAAATGTAAATAATTATGAAAAATAAATTTAACATACAGTATGAGTTTGTACGTAGGACAGTTCACAGCTCAATTATTTCTCGATCAATATTTAATATGATTAACCGAGGACAATAATCAGCAATCATCAATCTAATTCAAGCCACCTACTTGTTTGTTTGCCTAGGCAATTAAAGTCTATACAAGGTAGGTGATCTACATTTTCTCTGCACACCGACTTTTTTTAAGGGTAAACTATACTAATGACCACCGAACTATAAAACTTGTGTCGATTTGACTATTATATTTTTAATTGCGGTAAATATACCACATAACTATTTAATTCGTTCTAATATAGCCAACAGCCGTTAAAAAACGAAAAGTTAACATAACTGTTAAAATAATTGTTATAATTACACATTTAGTCCCCTTTATTTATACAATCTTTCAATTTAGTCCTAATTTTAGTCTAATAAAAATAGATAAATCCCTCAAATAAGGTGGTGACGTGTCACCACCAATTGGAGAAAGAAAAATAAAATAGTAGAAGATGGCGTCGAGGGGAATCAAACCTGGGTCATTAGAAAAAAAAGCAATGCTCTTACCACTAAGCTAAACATGTTTCTGATATATGAAATACCAAATATAATATATGTGGTATATGTGTTATCCGATTGGAGAAAGAAAATTAAAAGCCATGTAATTGGCAATGGTAAGATTTGAACCTAGGAATCCTTAGTGGAAGTTGCAAAGGTTTACCCCTAGACCAAACGTGAATTTGTGATATGAAATAATACCTATAATATACGAGTTATTCGATTGTAATAGTTATAAAAGAGAAATAAATGTGATTTTAGAGGATTCGAATATGACACACTTATGTTTCATAAAAACATATAACTCAATTAAATATAATTTTAAAATTATTTTTATTATATTATGTTCGTTATTCTTTTAATTTTTAACTTAATTAGTAATTATTAAATTTTTTCCTTGAATTGATTTTTAACTTAATTAATAATTTTAATATTTATTAAAAATTAATTAAATTATTATATATAATTATATTAAAAATCAAAATTTTAAAATTATATTTAATTAGGTTATATGTTTTTATGCAACATAAGTGTGTCATGTTCGAGTCCCCAAAATCACATTTATTTCTCTTTTATAACCATTACAATTGAATAACTCATATATTATAAGTAGTATTTCATATCACAAATTCATGTCTGGTTTAGTTGTAAACCTTTGCCACTTCCACCAAGAATTCTCAAGTTCAATTCCTACCATTTCTAATTATATGGCTTTTAATTTTCTTTCTCCAATCAGATAACACATATATTATATTTGGTATTCCATATACTAGAAAGATGCTTAGCCCAGTGGCAAGAGTCTTGTTTTCTTTTCTTAATGACCCAGTTTGATTCCGCTTGGTGTCAGCTTGTGACACGTGTTACCACCTAATTGAATAATTAATTTATTTTATTAGATTAAACTTAGGACTAAATTGAAAGATTGTATAAATAAAGGGACTAAATGTGTAATTATACCAATTATTTTAACTGTCCCGTTCACTTTTCCTTTTTTAACAGCTGGTGGCTACATTGGAACCAATTAAATAGTTATGTGGTATATTTAACACAATTAAAAATATAGTGATCAAATCGACACCAACCCCATAGTTCGGTGATCATTAGTATAGTTTACCATTTTTTTATTAATCAAAATAAATTATTACGTTTATAATCATGATAAACACGATGAAAATCAAATAGTTTTTCGAATAAACTTCTAGTAAAACAATAGAAACAATTACCAAATTAACAAAAATTTGATCATGACTGTGAATTAGAAAGAAGAAAAGAAATTAAGCACACACACAGCTAGAGATTTTGAAGCTGTTTAAGATTCACCGGCGAAACATATTGGGTACTTCCGTACACGAGTTGCCTCGCGATTATAAGATTGGCTGCCTCACTCGGATGGTAAGAATCCCAGAAAACATGCTTCTCTCGATCTTCACATAAGCTTGATGTCGGTCCACATGGAATTATCCCCGCCAATTGGCCTCCATTTCCAGCTCCTGCTCCACAACAACCTGTGCCTGCTGTTGTGAAACCTGCATAAAACCACTCTCGGTTATCGATTCGTAATTTTAAATATCGAAAAAAAATAAACCCGAGATGTGTTCATCGATGTTTATACCATATCGTGCATAATTTGTGATGAGTTCCATCACTATGTCGTACACATTGGCATGAACAAACATGGCTCCTTGGAGCTTTCCATTTAGTTCAGTCAGCAAATTCTTTAATTGGCGGTTGTATTGCATTGCTAGCTTATTTGCCAAATCAACACACTGGTTTTCCTTCAGTTGATTGATGGATTTCTGATACGGTATGCAACCGATTGGACCGACATTTGCGACGACAAATTTCCGAGCATCTAGCTGATATAGTCTCTGCCACCAGTAACAGTACATCACATTACTAGTTATGAAACGGATGTAAGTGTAAAATAAGAGTACATCAAGAAAAATGAAGAGTCGGAATCATGTTTAGCATACTGTTAATTGGTTCCGTAAGCGATTGATCATGTCATCGATGTAAGCATCGGGGTTTTCGGAAATCCTTGTTCCAGTGGAAACAAGTGGGAGAAGGTAATTGTTGAGAAAATCATTGGATCCGATTGTAATTGAGAAGATGGATCTCTTGGAAATATGGTCTTGGGCATTTGATGGACCCAATAATTGATCAAACTGTTTTCTTGTGATGTTGAAGTAGTCGATTTGAATATCCAATCCCAGCCTATTAACCTGCAAAATTCAGGTAAAAAATATAAATTCAACTCTAGATTTCCATAAATATTTGATGGAAATGGACAAATTTAAAACATACAAATATGCTTCCAGTTGCATTCATGATCCCTCCTCCTCCTGATGCATAATTTACACCATACAGTATAGCTTTCCCTGTAGAATTCGGAGCAAGATATGGAACTGCATAATTTGGCACTCCCAATTCTTCTCCTGTAAATACACAAATCACAGACTTTAGTCCATTATCCAGAAAACTGCAGGTGCATCGTAGAGGATGAAAATTGAAAACGTACCTACAATGTCACCAATGGTTCTGCCATTGGTGAAGCGGCCGGTAGGTCGGCCGCCGGAGGCTTTAAAATCGATCCCATTGGGCGGAACATTTGCCTTAGACAAAGTTTGCAGGTAGTTATTATTACCAGCATCCACCAAAGAATCGCCAAAGATGAAAGAAGCTGCTAAACCATCATTGTTATTATCAGCACCCTTAACCAAAGAGCTCAACCCCATCATACAGAAAACAATAAAAACAAGTCCCCAAGGTTTCACCCCAGCCATGGTTATCAACTCAAAGCTAATGTGGATGAAATTTGTGAGTATATATTTTTTCCCTGTAAACTTTGGAGTGTATTTATATGGAGTTTTTGCATTTGGTTTGAACCCTGTTTTGGTAATTGGTAGTTGATCAAACAAGTTGCAAAGTTTGTCAACTTTGTAGGATTTGCTTTGGGCATACGTAAATGGTTATGGTGGCCTAGATTATATTATCTGTGGTCAAATACTAAAAGGTATTGACTATTAAATTTATATCAATGAAATGAGAATGTTCTGGGTGAGGTGCAGGTGCAGCTTTGGTGATTGTTTGGTAGTAATTCAACGAATCCAAATATGAATTACTGGAAAAAAAATGTTCCACACAATTGGGAGAAAACAAATACTAATATTTCAGTTAAATGTAATGTGGTTGAGATCATCAAACCATTAAATAAATGGATTATTCCTTCAATTTAAACTTTATGCCAATTTACTATATTTTATGAGTTTTAAAGAAAAATGTTAACCTAAACCTAGACCCGACAAACTTGACATCTGGACCTGAGATAAATCGAATCGAACCTGACCGAATTTTAGTTGAGTTAAAATAGACTCGAACCGATTTGCAATTGAATCGAATGGGCTCGAACTGAAAACAACCTGAAATGAAGGCAACCAAAAATAAAGAAAACATATTAAAAGAAATAAATAAAGATAAGATGTGAATTGTGTTGGCTTTATAAAACCATACATGTGGTAAAAACTGACCCAGCTTGAAAACCTGACTGATTCAAAGGTTGACATGAATAAAAAACCCGATCGATCTCATATTGGCCCGACTCGAATCCCATAGACCTGAATTAAAACTGAACACGGCCAGACCCAAATATAAAAGGCCCGAAAAACCATCCAAACTGAACCCGACCCCGAATGAACCGTTTACCAGCTCTACGAGTACATGTATGTGATACTGAACTTAATTGTCAACAAAGAGTTTGTATTGGAGCTAATGATTTTAGAACTTCAAATCCCTCTTTTAGTGTTGTGAACTTGTGATGCACGATAAGGGCAAAAATAGTATTTTAGAATCTTATTATGCCGGATGCAACACCCAAATTTTTAAATTCTCAAAAGTAAGACCTTAATCAGGGATGACAATTTGATCCGTTCCCGTCAGTTCTCGACCCGACCCGATCTGATAAGGGCGAGTTTTTATAATAAGAAAATCGTGTTCGGGTCGGGTTATTAGGGAAATAAAGTTGGGGCGGGTTCGGCTTTAGAGTGAAAATTATTCGACTCAACTTGATATATTTATTATATTTTTATATATTATATTTAATATTTTTATTAATTTTTTCTGAGTCAGGTCAGGTTTAGTCGAGTTTTTTATTAAAAAAATATCGGGGTTGGGTCAGGGTCGGGTTATGTTTTTTATTATGTCGGGTTGGAGATATAATATTTTAGAGTCGGGTAGGGGCGGCCAAAAACCCGCTCCGCCCCGTTGCCATCCCTAACCCTAACAGTAAACTCGCTGCACCACTACAGTGAGTTTCAAAATTATATAATTTTTTTATTCGAAGTCTCCTTAATTGTATGGCGAGATTTTTGAAAAAAAAATAGAACTCGATGTGGTGGTGCAGCGAGTTTACTGTAAGGGTCATACTTTTAAGAATTTATGATTTAAAGTGTTGCTTTGGGCATTATAAGATCCTAAATACTAATTATGGCCTTATCCCGACAATCATCCTATGTTAATTAATGTAATCAAGAATAATAAACTGAATGCGGAAGCGTACCTGAATTCATTGATTGATTGAAACTTTGGTATTGATCTTCCAAGGAGATAGGTTATCTCTTGAAGTAAATCTCTCTACGGGGAAAGAGAAAAAAACAAGTTAACCTATTTCTTGGGACCACTACCTCTTTATATAGTTGATTTATTAAATCAACTATTAAATATTTATAACTCTGCCCCTCATTGAATTATAAATATATCTTATGGTATCTACACTTTTATTTCCATGACATCTTAATACCTATGACACGCTTAACTTAATTGGTCACTTTATTTTGTGTCATACTTTATAATAGCAATATACATTTTTACATATGTGCCCACAATTGAGGATTTTAATCCAACATAGATTTCTGCTGAATCCTCTCTTCATTCCATTTACTTAATCCAAGTCATGCAAATAGCTATTTATTTTTGGGTAATTGTTCTATACACAAGCGCTTGTGAAAACTTTTTTACACAAGCGCCTTAGTTTTAGGGGTTAGGGACTTCGTTTAGGGTTTAAAATTTAGGGGTATAAGTATAGTAGTTTTGAATTTAGGGATCGTTGATAGAATTTTGAGTTTAGGGTTAAAATTCAGGGTTTATAGGTTAAAACTTAAATCCCCACCCATATTACCCTAAAACTAAACCCTAACCCTAAACCCTAAATTCTAACCATAATTCCTAAATTCTAAACATAAACCCTAAATTCTAAACCTTTACACTAAAACCCCTAAACTCTAAACCCTAAACACTAACCCTAAACCCTATAATTGAGGCGTTTGTGGAAATAAAAACTTTCCACAGCCAGTGTATAGGATATTAATCCTTTATTTTTTAGTTTTTTTTTTATCATTCCCCATATGAACTAAGAGTGTCAAATCACAGACTTATTATTCGGTTTGATCGCAATTGCAACTGCTATTTACATCTCTGAAAACAGAAAAGGACTTGTACTGTATGAACAGACATTGCTGAATGCTGATCAAGAACTCAAACTATCTTCATTCTTATTATGAAAGTTAAATGTGTTAATCCAAATGAAAGTTTCTTAAAGAGCTCCAAGGCCTTCCTCTGAATTAACCAAATCGGAAAGAACTGTGGCTCTGTCTGGGCTTTTGTGAAGCTTGCTTGTTCAGTATCCATAGCAAAAGTGGCATGTTGTTTCCCTCCAAGGCATATAGGAAAAAGACAAGGGGAAGATATGGTCAGATCAGCATCGATTTTGTTCAGCTGCATATCCGCCGGCTCCTCAGCAGCTGGAAACACAAGATTCATCGTTTTGTCAAACCTTGGACTTGTCGTCCTGACACAGAACCATTTGAAGTAACGTCTGTAGGAGCAAAGAGGAACCTAGACTTTTAGAACAGACGTTTCTTTCGTTATTGTTCAGTTGAGTTTGAACTAACTTCAACTTTGAAGTTTAGATTATAAAACTTGTAGGTTCTTATTAGCTTTGAACTTTAGTTTGAGCTTCTAAGTTTGCTAAGAAACCTGCAATTTCCAGGCCACACGTATGATATAAAAATGGCATCAGTGATAATTTATCCTTTTAAAAATGAGTTTGTCGAGAAAAAAACAACTTTTGGATTAAATCATTAGTCTAATGACAAAAACTTGTGTAGTTTAAGTTTTTTTTTTTAATTATCAAACTTGTGTAGTTTTAAGTTTAATATCATGATATTAGGTTTTAGAATGTGGTTACTTTCATGATTAATTTGATGTAATTACTTGTACGAAAAGAAATGAATCTGGACTCCAACTATTAAAATGACCATTCCCGACCCTTCGTATCGAAAAATCAATACACAATTAGCTCACTAATGTGGCAGACCTGCAGTATCCTAGATTGACGTGAAAGGCTATACAAAATAGAAACTTTTCAGTATGCTGAGTTGATGTGAAAGAATAAACTCGGAAGTTTTTTTGGTCATTCTTGCAGAACATAAGGCCAAGGGTATGTTTCTTTTCGTTTGCTGTTTTCTTTGTTTTTATGGTGGAGTAAGAACTGGAAGTGTTTGTTTAATTGTTAATGTAGGAAACCATTGAACCTACACTTCAACAGGGTTCCAATATGACTACTTCTCATCCACGTAGAGACAACAATAGTTCCATGTTTACGTCCAAAACTCCCCATTTTTTCAAAGTAATTCTTCAGGATACTATTCGAGACGGGGTACTTGTAAGTATTTCTTCTTTTCTCTCCATTTATTATTTCTACTTTGTAATCAGTTTTCTTCATGGAATTCCATTAATTTCCCACGTCTGTATACTGTCATTATCAGGGGATTCCTATAGGATTTGTTAGAAAATACGGAAATGATCTGCCAAATACCGTTAAGCTTGAGGTCCCAAGTGGTGCAATATGGAAGGTGGAACTTACAAAGAATAACGGGAGGGTGCGAATGCAGGAGGGTTGGCGAGAATTTGCAGAGCATTACTCACTGGAGTTTGGGTCTTTTGTGGTTTTTCGATACGAAGGGAATGGTCATTTTGGTGTATTGATTTTTGATAGAAGTGCTTCGGAGATAGAATATGCACATACTAGAACGGAAGATGATAATGATAACGTTTCAGCCGGTAGGAAAAGAAAAATGAAATCAGATTCGCTGTGTCCACTCCCTCAAAAGAAAATGAGAATTGGTTTGAAGTTGGAGGATTCATCATCACACATTAGCCTTGATGACCCCAACTCTGAGAAGATAGAGCTTGGGAATCTCAAGAAAAATGAAAATTCATGTAGTTCTAAAGGACAAGTTGCTGGTATGCATTCTATATTTCAATTTCAGCAGTGGATATGTTAAATGTCAGTTTTTTCCTTATATCTTCCTTTTGGTTTTGTTGCTTACTATGGCTCATCTACACCAGGAGTTGAAGTAAACTCAGCTGGTGGAAGTGTGGAAATGGAGGTTTTATGTTGTTGGCGAAAGTTGACGGACACTGAAAAGGCTCGCGCAATTCCGATAGCTAATGCTTTCAAGCGTACTGAAAATCCAGTTTTCTTGGTGTTCTTACGACCATCATCTCTTCGTTATCCTTATCAAATGGTAACATATAAAACAAGAACCTCCATAATCTCAACATCATCATTTTGCTGACCCAAAAATTTGAATTATTTACTCTTTGTTTGGACTGGAAACGTATCATATTCTGGTTTCTTTTTCCTTCTTGAATTCCAGCCTATACCATTAGACTTTGCCAGAAAGTTTTTGGAAGGGAACAAGGGTAATCTGACCATAAGCGATTCAGTTGGGAAAACCTGGCCTGTGAAGTACTATAGGGGTGCAGGAAATAAAACTCTGCATGCACAACTCTATAGTGGCTGGCAGGCATTTGTGGAAGATAATCAGCTTCATGTTGGTGACATATGTGCCTTTGAGCTAATTAAGCACCCTGAAATCTTAATGAAAGTGAGCATCTACTCGCTTGTAAAAGATGCAAGGGAGGCCTGCAGGCCAAGTTGTGAGTAGAACCTGTTTATATAGGTTATTGATTTAATATTGAGTTTGTTTATATGACAATCTATAGAGGTGCTTTTATTTCTTATTATCATTTCATTTTGCAACAGCTGATAAAAGTATAGCCAATCGAGTTAGAAACAGGAGCTTGGTCATTGATATCGAACTTGATCGTCGACAAACTCCATGTCCCTCCAGCTCCGAAGAATTTAAAGTCCCAAAGCTCAATAAACAAAAGAGCACGACTTTCCGATATTCAGCTAAAGAACTTGGGGGTCATAATCTGTCATTGATTGTATTTTTAACTGTTATGTGTCATTGATTCAGTGGACAATTTATTCATGTGAAAATATATGGAGATGTTTTACTGCTTGTTTTCATTGCAACAGCTCATAGAAGCGTAGCCGATCGAGTTAAAACCAGGAGATTGGTCAGTGATACTGAACCTAATTCAGCTGCTTATATTGCAAGTCGGTCTTCATCGAGATTAGGTGAGTATAGAAGTTAATTATACTAATCCTGGTAAAGTGCTTCATAAATTGATCCATGTACTAGCAAAGAAGAGGATGATATGTTTGTTGACCTCTTTGATGACATTTCAGTGAGTAGGAAAAGTAAAGAGAAATCACATTTGTCATGTCCTCTGCCTCCGAAGAAAATGAGAACTGATTCATCTAATCCAGCGGAACAACTAAATTGTATGTTTTCTTCATTTCAATTTTGGCAGTGGGTTACTTTTGAGATCCTCAAGATGCTCTAACCATTGTTTTCATTTGTAATTACAGCTGAGAGAAGTGTGAAACCAGAGGCATTGAGTTGTTCGCAACATTTGACAGCCACTGAAAAGGCACATGCTGTTCAGATAGCTAGTGCTTTCAAAAGTACTGTAAACCCAATTTGTATGGTGGTCATGCAACGATCATTCGTTAGCAATAAATGTGTAATGGTAACGTTTAAAACTAGAACTTGGCTAATCTCTAAATCATCATTTATCTTACTCGAAGTAGCTTAAAATCACGAACTTAGCATTTTCTTATCCGGTTTTATTTCCCCTTGAATTCCAGGGTATGCCATCTGACTTTGCTAGGGAATTTTTGACAATGCGAAAGTGTCATGTGACCTTGTGCAATTCAGCTGGGAAAACTTGGCCTGCGAAGTACCGTAGGAATGCAGACAGTAAAACTCTACAACCAGTGCTCTATTGTGGTTGGCAGGCATTTGTGGAAGATAATCATCTTGGTGTTGGTGATATGTGTGTCTTCGAGCTAATTAAGCACCCTGAGATCTTAATGAAAGTGACCATCTATCATGTAGTTGAAAATGCAAGCAAGGCCTGCAGGTCGTTGGGTGAGTAAAACTTGTTATATGTCATTGATCTACTGATCAAATTGTTTATTCAGCAATCTATGGAGATGCTTCATTGCTTCTTATCATCGTAACAGCTGGAGGGAGTATGGCCAAACGAGTTAAAACCAGGAGCTTGGTCAGTGATACTGAACCTACTTGTCAACAAAGTCCATGTTCTTCCGGCTCCAGAAAATTCAAAGATCCAACAGATTCCTACATTGAAATCTTGGATGACTCTCCACTAAACCAGAAAACAAGGAAGAAATTGACATCCCCATGTTTTCAGCCTTGTAATGTGATGAGAACTAACTCAAGTGGAAGCATTCAAGCTAAGGGGATTAAGCTCAAGAAAGAAAAGAAGAGCATGAATTCTCAATATATAAAAAAGGAACTTTGGGGTGATCTTTGTGTTTGAAATGTTTTGAGTTTGATGAAAGTAATGTTGTGCTTCCAAAGCTATTATCTCAACTGTTTCAATTTTAACAGGTGAACTCAAATACTCTGCAAAAGATGGTAGTGGAAGGATGTCACGTGGCCGGAGATGTCTGAAACCTGACCTTATGGGACAGAACAAGATAAAACCATCAACTCCGACTGAGAAACAAGGAGCTTGTATCGGAGCTAGTGATTTCACAACTTCAAATCCCTCTTTCAGTGTTGTGATGCGCCCCGCATATGTTAATTCTTGTACTCATCTGGTGAGATTTCTGTTGAATCTTCATTCCATTTACATAGTCCAAGTCTTGCAAATGGCCTTTTCCTTTTCTTCTTTTAATCATTCCCCATACTAACTGAGCATGTCAAGTCGCAGACTTACTCGGATTATTGCAAGTGGGAACTGTAATGAATATTGCAATTTGCAACTGCTATTTACATATGCAAAACACGTATAGAAAAGCAAAGGACTTGCATGAACATAAATGGCTGATTAAGAACTGAAACTATACCTTCATTCTTAATTTAGAATTTCACTTCTTTGTTTGTAGCACATACCGTGGGGATTTGCCGAGAGATATTTGGAGAACAATGGAGAAATCATCCTGAGAGTTCCAGATGGTAGGACTTGGACCGTGGTGTACGAAAGAATTACAGCCAATGAACATAGAAGAGCCAGGTTTCACAGTAGCAGTTGGAGACCATTTGTGATAGGCAATGAATTGAAGGTGGGAGATGTGTGTATCTTTGAGCTGATCAAACACAATGGAAACTTGCTGGAAGTTGTCATTCATCGCACGATCGAAATTAGTTGAAGAAAAAAGTCGAGTACTTCAATCATTTTGGAACTTTTTAATGATTTTGAGAACACTGAGCTTTGCATTTCTCATGTATCTATCCAATGATGGAGAATACACTGTTAGTAAAGCTTGTTTGAGGAAATTGCACCACCTACCTAATGTAATATTACCTGTTTATGCATGATATCAGGTGTAATCAAACACTCTGGCATTTATTGAATGAAGCACAGAAATCACATTATTTCATGGTTTTATCTCTTGTTTTTCTTCCAGCTCATTCTTCAATATTCAACACGGTACGGATGACAAGAATTTGCTAGGTATCACTCTCTCAATAATGGGCATTTCTTGGTTTTCAAATCCGAAGGGAATGACAGATTTTTGTTATTCAAATTGGACTTGAGTGTCACGTTAATCATGGAAGAAACTAAAGATGATAAATATTTGTGGAAAATATTTTCATGCATACACATTTATATAATTATATATATATGTAGTTTAGTCTAGAGTTTAGAAGTTTATGTGTTAGGGTTAAAAAGTTAGAATTTAAGAATAAATTTTTTATTTTATAATTTAAACGTGAACTGCTGTGTAAGTTGCTTGTAATCAAATGTTGTATTCAGAATAAAAAAATGTTTTTAGTTTCGTATAATTAATAGATTATCTGCACAGTCTATCCAAAACAATAAATGATTAAAAGCTAAATAAAAATATTGTTTATAAAATTAAAATATATAAAATGGCGGGAGGGAGCATGATGTATTAGCAGAACCTAGGAATAGGAATGACGTGAGGAAGAAGACAAAAGGAGCAGCTTTAAAGGCTATACAAAGTACACATTTTTTTGACCAAAAATAGAAACTTTTTTGGGTCATTAATCAATCCAGTTAAAGATATCTGGTTGAAGAAACTAAGAAGTTTTTTGGTCATTCTTTGGTGTTTCATTTTGCGGAACAGAAGGATCCGGCGTTGGAAGCTTGAAAATCTAACTTTTCCAAAACAGACGTTTAAGACCAGACTTAAGGTATTTAGCGGGGCTTTTCCGTTCAACCAAACTTAAAATCATTGTCTTTCGTCTCTAGGATTTATCTTTCTTATTCCTATATGCTGTGTTGCTATGGAAATGAGTATTTTTCATCAGAAAATTAGTATATTTGTAGGGAAATGATGCAGCTGGTTTTACTTTCTAAAGAAATTATGGAGGAGAAAGTTACTGATGCAGGTTTTTCAAGTGTTTGTTTAATTGTTCATGTAGGAAACCATTGAACTTACTCTTCCAATATGACTTCTCATCCTCCTAGAGACAACAATCATTCCACGTTTACGCCCAAAAATCCTCATTTTTTTAAAGTAATTCTTCAGAGTAGTATTCAAGACGGGATACTTGTAAGTATTTCTTCTATTTTTTTTCTCCCTTTTATATTTCTACTTTGTAATCAGTTTCCTTCCTGAAATTCTGTTATTTAACCGTCTCGTTATCAGGGGATGCCTCGAAAATTTGTAAGAAAATATGGAAACCAACTGCCAAATACCGTTAAGCTTGAGGTCCCAAATGGTGCAAAATGGCAGGTTGAACTTACAAAAAGTGATAACAGAGTGTGGTTGCAAAAGGGTTGGAAAGAATTTGCAGAGTATTACTCACTAGACTTTGGGTCTTTTGTGGTTTTTCAATACAAAGGGAAGGATCATTTTAATGTTTTAATTTTTGATAGAAATGCTTCTGAGATCAAATATCCTTATACCACTGATGATGTTAGTAGGAAAAGAAAATCAGATTTGTCAAGTCCACTCCCTCAAAAGAACACTAGAACTGATTCGATGTTAGAGGATTTATCTTCACACATTTGCCTTGATGACCCCAATTTCGGAAAGCTTAAGCTTCGTAATCTCAAGAAAAACGAAAACTTAGGAGGTTCTACAGAAAACGATGATGGTATGCTTTCTTTATTGCAATCTTAGCAGTGTTGTTTTAGAGAAGTTGGTTTCATTGTTTTCTTTTTCCTCCTCTTGATTTTGTTGGTCCATCAGGAGTTGGAGTAGTTTCAGCTCGTCAAAGTGTGAAAATGGAGGTTTTAAGCTGTTCACAAGTGTTGACGAACACTGAAAAGGCTCAGGCAATTCAGATAGCTAGTGCTTTTAAAAGTGCTGAAAATCCAGTTTTCATGGTGGTCATGCGGCCATCATCTGTTTGTTATGGATATAATATGGTAAGGCATAAAAGAAGAATCTTGATAACCTCAAAGTCTTCATTTTGCTGTTGAGCCAACAGTTATGAACTATACCCTTTGTTCGGAGGAAAAGGTTTCATATTCTGTTTCCTTTTTTTTTAACACTTCTTGAATTCCAGGTTATACCAATGGACTTTGCTATGAGATTTTTGCCAGGGCACACATGTAATCTGACCTTGTGCAATTCTGCTGGCAAAACATGGTCTGTGACGTACTATAGAAATGCAGAAAGTAAAAAATCGACTGTAAAACTCTATGGCGGCTGGCGGGCATTTGTGGAAGATAATCGTCTTAAAGTTGGTGACATCTGTGCCTTCGAGTTAATTAAGCATCCTGAAATCTGTTTGAAAGTGTTCATACATCCGGTTGTCAAAAATGCCAGCATGGCTTGCAGATCGCAGGGTAAGTAGGACCTGTTAGATAGGTCATTGATTAGTGATAATCTTTTTTCTTTAAATGTTTTAAAAGTTTGGTTAAGCAATGGTGTATTTCCAAAGCTATTCTTGAAAGTTTCAGTCTTAACAAGTGAATTCAAATATTCAGCAAAACATGGTAACGGAGGAGCATCAGATGCTTGGGGATGTCTGAAACCTGAGCTTACGGGAAAGATGCAACCAATGACTTCAACTGGGAAACAAAAAGCTGCTGATGTTGCATGTCGGTCTTCATCGAGATTAGGTGAGCACATAAGCTAAAAATATTAGTCTCTTATTCATAAACTTGATTTTTGAATTTTTATAATAGTGCTCCATAGGTTGATCCATTCACCAATGATGAAGAGGATGATTATGTTTCTACACCTTTTTGATGATGTTTCAGTGAGTAGGAAAAGTAAAGAGAAATCAAATTTTTCATGTCCTCTGCCTCGGAAGAAACTGAGAACTGATTCACCTAATGAACATGGACAAAATTTGAAGTTAGAGGTTTTATCTACTGGTATTAGCCCAGGTGACTCCAAGTGTAGGAACAATCTTCGAAATCTTAGGAAAGTTGAAATATCACCGGGACAACTTAATGGTATGCTCCCCCCCCCCAAATTCTGCAGTGAGTTAATTGACTTTTCAGGTTCTCAAATTGATTGGCCATGTAATTATTTCATTTTGTACTTACAGCTCAGGGAAGTGTGGAAACTGAGGCATTTAGTTGTGTGCAACAGCGGACAGCCATTAGAAAGGCTCAAGCTGTTCAGATAGCTAGTGCTAAAGGTACCAAAAACCCAGTTTTTGCGGTGGTCATGCAACCATCATACATAAACAGAATGGTAACTTATACAACTGAATCTCTAAATCATCATTTTTCTGAATCCAAGTAGTTTAAAATCACAAACTTATGCAGTCTATTCTGTGGTTTCTATTCCCTTTATTTCCAGTTTATACCATCCGACTTTGCTAGGAAATTTTTGACAGTGGACAAGAGTAATCTAATCTTATGCAACTCCGCTGGGAAAACTTGGCCTGTCAAGTACCGTTGCAATCCAGGATGTAAAGATCCGAAAGCATACATCTGTGGTGGTTGGCCGGCATTTGTGGCAGATAATGATCTTGGTCTTGGTGACATTTGTATCTTTGAGCTAATTAAGCACCCTGAAATATTAATGAAAGTGGTCATTTATCCGGTTGTCAAAAATACAAGCAAGGCCTGCAAGCCGCTGGGTGAGTAGAACATGTTATAGATCTTTGATTGAATGATCAGTTTGTGACAATCTTTGGAGATGCTTGATTGCTTCTTATCATTCTAACAGCTTTTGGGAGCATAGCTAGTCGAGTTAAAACCAGGAGCTTGGTCAGTGACACCAAACCTACTTGTCGGCAAAGTCCATGTCCCTCCAGCTCGAGAGAATCCAAATATCCGATAGACGCCTACGTTGAAATCTTGGATGACTCTCCACTGACATCCCCATGTTTTCAGCATGGTACTACGACGAGAACCAGTCGAAGTGGAAGCATTCAAGCTAAGGGGATTAAGCTTGAGAAACAAAAGAAGAGTATGAATTCTCAATATGTGACAAAATAACCTTGTGGTGATCTTCTTTGTGTTTAAAATGTTTTCGAGTTTGATGATTTTGAGAGCTATGAGCTTTGCATTTCTCCTGTATCTACCCAAGGATGGAGAATACACTGTTAGTAAAGTTTGTTAGAGGAAATTAGACCAGCTACCTAATGCCATATTTCCTATTTATGCATGAATGATTTCAGGTGTAATCAAACACTCGGGCATTCATTGAATGAAGCACTTGAAAATTACAGCATTTTATAGTTTTCTCTTATTTTTCTTCATCATTCTTCAAAATTCAAAACAGTACGGATGCCTTGGATAGAGTTTACAAGTAGTTATTATTACCAGCTCCAGAATCTTGATTATTATCATCAACATCACCATTAACCAAATAGCTCAAATTCTCATCTATGTATAGAATGGGGTCTTATCTGAATCTTTATATACGAGTTTATTTTTCTGGTGTAGTGTTTGTAAATGCTATATAGGCTGATCCTGTAACAGGGTTTTTTTTTTTGGCTTACTGTAAACAGTAGCAGGGTTTCCTGCTTTCTTGGATAATAAAGCAAATTTATCCATACAAAAAAAGAAGCTCAAATTCATCATACACAACAAACCAGAACCAGGCTCCATGGTTTCATCCTAGCCATGGCTACACTAACTCAAAGGTAATCGAAATGAAGTTTGTGAGTATATGAGAATTTTGCCTGTAAACTTGGAGTTTGCATTTTGATTTTACCCTTTTTGGCAAATGGGTGCAATATTTGATGCAAGGTAGTTTTTCTAACATTATGTAAATTTCTCAACCTGGTGCTTGAGTTGATGAGATCATCAAACTATATGGAAATACACACAAAAAAAGAAGCTCAAATTCATCATACACAACAAACCAGAACCAGGCTCCATGGTTTCATCCTAGCCATGGCTACACTAACTCAAAGGTAATCGAAATGAAGTTTGTGAGTATATGAGAATTTTGCCTGTAAACTTGGAGTTTGCATTTTGATTTTACCCTTTTTGGCAAATGGGTGCAATATTTGATGCAAGGTAGTTTTTCTAACATTATGTAAATTTCTCAACCTGGTGCTTGAGTTGATGAGATCATCAAACTATATGGAAATACACACAAAAAAAGAAGCTCAAATTCATCATACACAACAAACCAGAACCAGGCTTCATGGTTTCATCCTAGCCATGGCTACACTAACTCAAAGGTAATCGAAATGAAGTTTGTGAGTATATGAGAATTTTGCCTGTAAACTTGGAGTTTGCATTTTGATTTTACCCTTTTTGGCAAATGGGTGCAATATTTGATGCAAGGTAGTTTTTCTAACATTATGTAAATTTCTCAACCTGGTGCTTGAGTTGATGAGATCATCAAACTATATGGAAATACACACAAAAAAAGAAGCTCAAATTCATCATACACAACAAACCAGAACCAGGCTCCATGGTTTCATCCTAGCCATGGCTACACTAACTCAAAGGTAATCGAAATGAAGTTTGTGAGTATATGAGAATTTTGCCTGTAAACTTGGAGTTTGCATTTTGATTTTACCCTTTTTGGCAAATGGGTGCAATATTTGATGCAAGGTAGTTTTTCTAACATTATGTAAATTTCTCAACCTGGTGCTTGAGTTGATGAGATCATCAAACTATATGGAAATACAAATGAGTGTTGTTAATTTATTCCATCAATTTCAACTTTCTATCAATTTATTACTTTTTTTATGAGCTTTATTTTAGCTTTGATTTTACAAGTGTTTTTTCCCCTTAAGGGTGTTAAAAATCCTTGAATTTTTGAAAAATAAAAATTAATTAAATCTTTAATTTTTTTATACTCAATTAAGCATTTGCTTTAAGATTCAAGAAATTAAATCAATTAAGATTTTTAAATATTTTTGACCAAGTCTCGACAATATCTATTGGTGCAGTGCATCATGTTATATATAGTATTTTCACTTGATTTTTTTAAACTTATTTTATTTTATTTAAAAAATTCTATAAAAATTATAATTTTTAAAAAACATATATATATATATATTTAAAAATCAATAAATGTAATATGATTGAACTATAGTGTATCATGTGCTAGTGTTAATGGCTTATGGTAAGATTATAAAAATTGTATCTAATTTCAGTTTTAGCTATATTTTATGGTAAGATTGTAAAAATTGTCTCTAATTTTAGTTTATGGTTTATGGTTTAGGCCTTAGTGTTAATGGTTTAGGGTTATTGATTTTAGATTAATTTATATGGCTTAAAGGTTAACACTTTAGGTTTTTAGGGCTTAGTGTTAATGATTTAGGGTTTATGGTTTAGTTTAAGGTTATTGGTTCATGAGATTAATTTCTATGGCTTAAGGTTTATTGTTTAGGATTTATGGCTTAAGATTAAGTATAAGGAGAGAAAATAGTACATTAAAATTTTAAATTTAAAAATTAGTAGGGACAAAAGTTTTATTTAATTAATAGTTAAATGTAAAATGACATAAAATTTTATTATACCACAACTTTGACAAGAGCAACGACCTCTTCTATGATATGGTAAAAAAATAATAAAACATATTTTATTTTATTATTTGTTATATTGTTAAAAATAGATAATATTAAAAATAAATTATTCATTTATTTTACGTTAATTTTCGGATTAAAATCGGGTCGATATTCAGTTCAATTTATTTCGGATTTCGGATTATCATGTTCGGGTCAAAATCGAGTCTCGGTTCGAGTTTCGGCTCTCGGGTCAAGTTTGTCAGGTCTACTAGTAATATTTAAAATTTGATCAAAAGACTTAATTGTTCTAATTTTTTAGTTCAATGACTTAATTGATCAAAATTTTTGATGGGATAATTTAATTAGATGAATATTTTTTAAACTTAATCGATTAAAAAAATAAAAACTTTTTACCCCGTACTTTTTTTTATATTAATTTTCATGACAAAGGAAAAGGAGTAATGGCTAGAGCATGGAGTTGTCATACATGGCAGTCCTTGATGACGATGAAGAAGACAAATCGGTTGACAAAGCCACAAAGGCGATGTAAGTCTATTCTGAATTCTGAAATCTGAATCATAATGGCCCCCCTGAGATTTTAGGCTTATATTTTAATACAATAATAAAATTCACTCTTCCTCAAAATCTAAAATTACAAACCTTAAATTTTGATTATATATCCTAAAATTTTAATTATACACCATAAACCTCTAAATACAAGGATGATAAAATTAGATAATAAAATTAAAATTTTAAGGAATGGCAAAAAAAAAAAAAAACTGGCATTGACCCGTCTCGTTTTCATCCCTACCCTAAAACCTAAACATACATTAAACTAAATCATAAAATTAAAACCTATCTTGCAGAACCTGCGGTTGGAGAGCATTTAAGATAGGCAATGAATATAAGGGAAAAAATCTCTTGCAATGGATTAAATTATAAAATTAGTATAATTTTTATTTATTTAATGACGATTAGTATAGTTTAAAATAATTTAAAAATTAAATTACATTTAAAATCTAACACAGATTACAATTTAAAAAGGTTACTAAGCGTATTAAAAAAAAACCTAGCCACTATTGTTGTTAATCTCCCTGGAAGATCTCAACATCCAAAACCCAGCGATCCTTTGTTCTCCGGTGGCATATCGAAGATCAATTTTGGGATGCCTTTGGTCAGTTTTAATTTCCATCTTTAGATTATAGAATTTGTAGGTTCTGAATTGCTTCAAACTTTAGTTTGATCTTCACAGTACGTTTTCTTGAGTTATTTACTACTCTTTATGTTTCTTTCTTCTTTTTGTTCTTGAGAATTTTTTGAATCAAACATTGGATTAATGGGTTCATTCTTTCGTTGTTAGTTCTGAACAAAAAAAGAAAAGAAAGATCTTTCGTTGTTAGAATCCTACTGCGAACAGTGTTGTTTAACTGTATATTAGGTTCTTCTTTTTCAATTCAGTTGAAAGTAAACATAAAATGGAAAGTTTTTGAAACAATTTCTCTTCAATGAGAAGAAGCATATGTCTTGGTAGCTGGGAATTTATTTAGCAACACACCAAACAATTCTTGACCTTTGCACTGACGGCGTCTTGCTAATTTTTACAAGCAGAAGGAGAATAACAATTCCATGTTTAAACCAAAAACACCCCATTTCTTCAAGATCTTTTTAGAGGACACTAGTCGAGATAAGAAGCTTGTAAGCATTATTCTCTTCCCTCTAATATTTCTCATTTTTGGAGTGCATTTTTTTTGTTCTTTCTCACTAATTGTTTTCGATTTGCTTATTTTCTAACAGGGGATTCCTAAAAAATTTGTGAAAAAATATGGAAATGGGTTATCAAATTCAGTGTTATTAACCGTTCCGAGTGGTGATACATGGCATGTTGAGCTGACAAGATCCGATGGTGTTGTTTGGTTGCAAAATGGATGGCAAGAATTTGTTGAATTTTACTCTCTCAAAAATGGGTATTTCTTGGTTTTCAAATATGAAGGGAATGACACGTTTTTGATACTCATATTTGATATGAGTGCATCAGAGATTGAATATCCATGCAAGAGTCACATTGAAGATCACAAGAGTGGTGATCTAGTGTGCCTAAAGCCAGTCAAGGAAGAAGCTAAAGATGTTACTTGTGGTGAAATCACGCAGAAGACTCCTCCAAGCAAGGAAACCAGGAAGAAGAGATCACAAGCATCATGTTCTACACCTCGGAAGAAACGGAAAACAAATAAAAAGGACAAAAGTAAGTGCAGTTTTTATATTACTAAATCTGGCTATTTTATGATCCTTCATTGTGTTGATCTTCTGTGAGAGAACTCTTCCAGATGAAAACATTTGTGAAGATTTGTCTCGTGCTGAAGAAGACCTGCATGCTGAGGTTTCTGGAGATGCACTTGCATTTGGAGCTAAAGATGATTCTTGTGATGAGCTATTGCATGAGACCCCTCCATCCAAGGAAACTAGAAAGAAGAAATCACAAGCATCATCTTCTAATCCTCGGAAGAAACGGAAAACCGGTAAGAAAGACAAAAGTAAATGCAGTTTTTATATAACTAAATTTGGGCTATTTTGTGATCCTTCACCGTGGTAATCTTCTGTTGGAGAACACTTTCAGATGAAAACGATTCTGAAGATTTGTCAAACGGTGAAGAAGACCTGCAAACCAAGGTTCATGGAGATGCACTTGCATTTGGAGCCAGCGAATTATATGCTAATGCTCGTCTAAGAGCCAATGCCTTCAAATCAGAGAATCCATTTTTTCTGGTTACAATGCAGCCTTCGTACATTAATTCTGGTCGCAAAATGGTAAAAAAGCTTCAATGAAATCTGTAATACCATAATATTTTGAGAATGTTTTGTATTTGGGGAAAATATATAAAGTTGAGTTAAATTATGAGCACATTTCTTCTTTTATGCTGAGTTTTTTTTCTTTTCTATGATCACAGTGCATACCGAAGGACTTTACTCTAAAGTTCCTGAAAAAAACTGTTGGTGATTTAACCCTTTGCACTTCGGATGGGAAAACATGGTCTGCTCATTACCATCGCTACATAAGCAGAAACAAGTACACAAAAGCAATCATCCATATTGGTTGGAAGCCGTTCATGCAAGACAACAATTTGGAAGCTGGTGATGTCTGTGTCTTTGAGCTGATTTCCCAAACGGAAATCAAGTTGAAAGTAACTATTTACCGTGTTTGTCACAACACAAGCAGTTCATCCCCATCGGGTGAGTAATAATCTGTTAAAGTCATTTATTCTTTATTTGATCAAAGAACTTGCGTATTTTTTTATCCGACCTTCTCAATTTGGGATTCTTTATGTTTTTTTCTTCCCAAATGTCTACTGAATAAGCATTTAGTTACCATATGTCACGTCAAGGTTTGAATATACTCTCTTGTTGATACTCTTCAGATGGAATAAACTCTTTGGAAGATGGTGGTAATGTAAGCTCATCAACACTAGGAAGCACAAAGTCTAAGCATTGTAGCTTGAAGCGACCAATGACACACAATGAGAAAGCAATAGCAATTCTAAGAGCTGGTAGTTTTAGATCTAAAAACCCTTTTTTCAAGGTTGTAATGCAACCCAGATACCTGACGATTAGATGTAGCCTGGTAAGATTTCTACTACGAAAGTTTCAGACCCCTTCTTCAATTAACCTCCATTTGGTTACATAATTATCGTTTAAGCACTAAATAGCACGAAAGTTTGATACACATGTAAACTACTGGTGCTTTTGAAAAAAAATGACAAATCCGAGTAATACCATGTGAATATTTTCTTCTCAGTTATTTAATTTCTTGCCTTCCACCAGAGTGTACCATACAAATTTGTGAAGAGATATCTTGATGAAGAGAAGGACGAAGCCATCCTTCAAGTTGCCGATGGGAGAACTTGGATTGTCAAGTTTGCTGTTAAAGTAGTCACCGCTGGACAACATAAAGCTGAATTCTTCTCTACTTGGAGGACTTTTGCAGAGGACAATAACTTGGAAGTTGGTGATGTATGCGTTTTTGAGCTGATTAACCGCCATGAAAATTCATTCAAGGTCTCCATTTTTTCAGCAGCACCAGGAGCTTATTCTTCTCCATCATTTCAAGGTTAGCATGAACCTATTTCATTTATTGTTAAATTAAGGACAGATTCAATCTATACTAATTAGTGCATTTTCGATATACTCAGCTGATGATGCTAAAGCACGACACAATAAAAGCACCATCACAATTCAAATACACAAAATTTGCAAATTTTGTATTGATTAGTATAATTTTCTATATATTCAGCTGATGATGCTAAAGCCAGTCAAGATGCATCCAAAAGTTGCTTGGTACCTAGAAATGAAGCTGATGATGATTCTGGAAATTCTAGCCTTGCCGCCCAACTCACTACCATAGGTGATGCATGCAATGAGGCCCCTGAAGCTGAATTTCAAGATCCAGCTTCCCCGCCAATAGGATATCAAGAAAATCAAGAGGAAGTCAATCCTAGTAAGTATTTCTGCAATGTCGCTCTAAACCTGACAATAATAGATACAACACGAATAAGATATGAAAAAAATAACTGACAAGTAGATACAAAACATAATGCAACTATAAAAAAGAAGCACGAGCATGATTCAAATTAACGAACATGAAAATTGTGTATTGATTAGTATTTTTTTCGATATATTCAGCTAATGATGCCAAAGCCAGTCAAGTTGCGTCTAATGGTTGTTTGGTACCAAAAATTGAAGCTGATGGTGGTTTTGGCAATTGTTCTGCTGGAAATTCTAGTCCTGCTACCCAACTCACTACCATAGGATATCTAGAAAATCAAGAGCAAGTCAATCCTAGTAAGTATATCTGCAATTTCCTCTCTTTAAACCTGACAATGCTAGATACAACACAGACAAGACATGAAAATAATAACTAACAATAAGATACAAAACACAACAAGCATGGGCATGATTCAAATACATGAGCATGTCAAAATCTGTATTGATTACAATATTTTTTTCAATTTTTTCAGCTGGTGATGCTAAAGGCAGTCAAGTTGCGTCTAATGGTTGCTTGGTACCAAAAATTGAAGCTGGTGGTGATTTTGGCCATTGTTCTGCTGGAAATTCTAGCCCTGATGCCCAACTCGCTATCACAGGATATCAAGAAAATCAAGAGCAAGTCAATCATAGTAAGTATATCTGCAATTTTCTCGCTTTAAATTTGGCAATACTAGATACAACACAGGCAAGATATGAAAAAAAAACTAACAATAAGATACAAAACACAGCACGACAAGAAAAAGAAGCATGAGATTTGAAATACACCATGTCAAAATTCGTATTGATTAGTAACTTTTTTTCGATATATTCAGCCGATGATGCCAAAGCCAGTCAAGTTGCGTCTAATGGTTGTTTGGTACCAAAAATTGAAGCTGATGGTGATTTTGGCAATTGTTCTGCTAGAAATTCTAGTCCTGCTACCCAACTCACTACCACAGGATATCAAGAAAATCAGGAGCAAGTGAATCCTAGTAAGTATATCTGCAATTTCCTTGCTTTAAATCTGGCAATACTACATATGACATGAAAAAAAAAACTAACAGCAAGATACAATACAGGACAAGAAAAAGAAGCACAAACACAATTCAAATACATGAACATGTCAAAATCTTTATTGATTAGTATATTTTTCAAATTATTCAGCCGTTGATGCTAGAGCCAGTCAAGTTTCATCTAAAGATTGCTTGGTACCAAAAATTGAAGCTGCTGCTGATTTTGGCAATTGTTATGCTGGGAATTCTATCCCTGCTGCCCAATTCACTGCCATAGGATATCAAGAAACTAACGAGGAAGTCAAACCTAGTAAGTTTATCTCCAATGTCCTCAAAACACAATTGGTATATCTTCAAAAGTTATAGTAATACAAATTTATTTATATGTGATTATGACATAAGATTCGACACAAATACATGAATCGCAGATTGTTATACCTTGATAAAACTGAGATTAAGCTGGAGAACCCGAAATATTAATTAAAAATCACCATCCTTCAATGCAAGGGTATGATTTGTTATAACTATACATTGCACTATTAATGGCCTTTTGCCTTTGCAGCCATATCTACAAGGCCAAGAGAAACACAGGCTGAGCGTGCCAAGGGGAAATTACATCGGTCGCAAGCTAGTGGAACACTTAAAGCTCTTCAAAGAGCAAGTGGTTTCAAGTCTCAGAACCCATTTTTTACCATTAGCATGCAGCCATCCTATGTTTGTAATGAGTATAGATTGGTAAGTATTCATTAGAAAAACAGAAAATTAAGGTTCTAGATTGTAATTTACTGATCCCCCCCTTATGTTTATTGGCAGCCAATACCACTACACTTTTCCAGGAAGCACTTGACAAATGGGAGTGGCAATGTAATCCTTTGTGTGCCGCCAAACGGGAAGACTTGGTTGACAAAGTATCGTCGTCGTGAAGCAACAGAAACAAACCCGAGAGCCAAATTGGTTGATGGTTGGAAGACTTTTGTAGAAGATAATAACTTGGAAATTGGTGATGTTTGCGTCTTTGAGACGGGCGATTTAAAGGGCTATGAACTGTTATTGAATGTGGCTATTTACAAGGCCGAAAAAGATGAAACACAGCCCTGCTAAAGAGCTTTGTATATACATCTTTTTTGAAACGTAATTAACTCACCATTAATAAAAGTGGGTTTGCTGTTCCTTTGTCACCTTGGCCTCCGATTGTTTTGATTTCTTTTTGGCTACAAGTGTGCAAATGATTTGAAGGGTGTTGGGAAAAAATGCGTTCGATCTTTGGACAATAATTACTAGAAAAAATAAGTAAATACATACAAGGGCGGAGCTTACATAGGGGGCAATTGTCCTCCACCCCAATTTTTTTTTGAGAAAACTACACCGGCGGTCCCCAAACTATTACCATTTTCCTATTTTAGTCCCCAAACTATATTTTTGGCAAAATCGTCCTTTATGTTACATAGTTCTCTTGTTTTAGTCCCCGACGTTAAATAGCTAATGGTTTTGTTGACGTGACATTTTTTTAAGAGGAGAGAGAAATGATTAAAAAATATTTAAAAAATGTCACGTCAGCAAAACCGTTATCTATTTAACGTCGGGGGACCAAAACAGGAGAACTATGTAACAAAAGGGACGATTTTGTCAAAAAATATAGTTTAGGGACCGAAATAAGAAAACGGTAATAGTTTGGAGACCACCAGTGTAGTTTCTCTTTTTTTTTACTTAACTACAAAATAAGTACTTAAATCATGCCTTTTATTGTAATAAGTGTCCAAAGTATTTTTTTAGCTAGAATAGGTGTCTGAATTTTTTTTTGACTGAAATAAGTGCTTAAATTTTTATTTTTGGTTGAAATAGGTGCCCAATTAGGTGCTAAAATTGACTTTAAATAAGCCGAAAACAAAAATTTAGGCACCTATTTCAACCAAAAAAATATTTTAGACATCTATTAAAAAAAAGCATAATTTAGACACTTATTTTATAATTTAGTCATTTTTCCACATTTATCTCCATATTTAAATTTTATAGACATATTTAATTTTAAAAAAACAATTTATTTATAAATTTATTCTATATTTATATTTTATCCTCTAACCCCAAATCTTAATTTCGTCTCTGAAAATATAATTATATATTAATATAAAATAACCGTTCACACAAATTTTTTTCTTGTTTGACTATGGGAAATATATCGAGCAATATTAAGTAGGCAATGGTCCAATGGATAGTACATACTTAGATATTTACAAATATCTGATTTGGTTTTTGTAGGTTCAGATATTATGAATTTAGATAATATTTGGATCCAAAATTATAATCATCATTTACACCTGATTTAGAATAGATGCGATATTAACCTCAACTACTCATTACACAAATTTAGTTTTTTTTAATACCATATTCAAATTCAAATATCTAAATTTTTTTAGGATGAGTCTACCACGTGCGACGAACACCGATGAACACCACTAACGATGAACACTGATGAACACTATTAAATTAATTAATAAAGATTTAAAATTTTAAGGACCCATCATATAATTAATAATTGTTTTTAAAAATTCAATTAAATTAAGGGTAAACTATATATTTAGTACCTCGCCTATTTTCGTATTTCTATTGAACCCTCATTATTTAAATATTATTTCAATTTGACCATATTTTTTATAAAAAAATAATTTAACCCTTAACCCTCAACCTAAAACGCTAAACTATTAAACCTTAAACCCTTAAACTCTTAAACATATACCCTAAATCATATATCATTAAAAATAATTTCATCATCATCGATTCAATTCAATGAATTGTTAAATTATCCTAAAAAGTCAATTAAATCGTTTTTTATATATATCAAAATTAATTAAACTTGAATCTCCTAGAATTAATTAAACACCGTCACCTGCTCCAACATCCTCGCTGTCGCCACCCGTGACCTTGTCACCATGCTCAGTGGACCCTACTATAACATTTACCTTGGCCGCAAAGATTCACGGTTGTCATCGGCGTCTTCGATAGAAGGGAAGTTGCCTAAGCCCACCATGGGTATGTCACAACTCATCAATCTCTTTGCTTCGAGTGGGTTCACTGTTCAGGAAATGGTGGCCTTGAGCGGCGCACATACGATTGGGTTCTCTCATTGCTAAGAGTTCAGTTCAAACGCCGGCAATGACACCCATTACAATCCCATATTTGCTCAAGCATTGAAACAAGCTTGTGCAGATTATCCAAAGAACCCAACTTTATCTGTTCTTCATCTCAAATAAGATGATAGTGTTAATTCTAAGATATTCGAGTTTAATTAATTTTGATATATATAAAAAATAATTTAATTGAATTTTTTAGGAGAATTCAACAATTCATTGAATTGAATTGAATCGATGATGGGAAACTATTTTTAATGGTATATGGTTTAGGGTATAGGTTTATGAGTTTAAGGGTTTAAGGTTTAATAGTTTAGAGTTTTAGGTTGAGGGTTAAGGGTTAAATTATTTTTTTTATAAAGAATAGGGTCAAATTAAAACAATATTTAAATAATGAGGGTTCAATAGAAATACGAAAATAGGCGAGGTACTAATATATAGTTTATCCTTATTAAAAAAATAAAATTTTAATATATACAAAAAATAATTTAATTGAATTTTTAAAAATAATTATTAATTATATGCCGAGTCTTTAAAATTTTAGATCTTTATTAATTAATTTAATGGTGTTCATCAGTGTTCATCATTAGTGATGTTCATCGGTGTTCGTCGCACGTTGTAGAATTTTCCATCTTTTTATTATTATTATTAAATTCAAATTCAACTATTCATTATAAAATTTTATTTTTATTTTTTATTAAATGTAGTTTTTAGTAAATTTAAATATTTGACAGTTTAATCAATTCACTTCTAAATTTAAATGATAATACTCATATAAATGAATTCAGAATTCAGAATTCAGAATGATTTTAAAATTCATTTTCTTAAAAAATCATATATATCTAACCTGCTACTATCACCAATCAATATGTTCATTCAATGTCACTTTTAATAAATTTTAAAAAAATATATATATATATATCATCTCCTTGAAAGAAATTCCTCAATTTACTTTCATGGTTTTGGCTATAGTACATTATAAATATATTTAAAATAATTAAAAATAATAAATATTTATTAGAAATAAGTTAAATTAATTAATTGATGTGATTATAAATTTTACTAACCGTTAATTAATCAGTTTATTCATACAGGATACATATACATATAGATAAATCAAAATGAATTTCATTAAACAAGTACATATATTACAAAAAAATACTACTCAAATTTATTCAACAATCGGTACCCCTGATTTTCCAAATAAAATCTCCAGAATTGAACTTCTGGTTATTCCCAAGAACGTCAAACCTGCTTCATGGTTTGTTATTAATGTGATAAAGAGAAAATAGGTTAAAAGTTGTAAAGCTCCGGGCTAAGTCGAGGCTTGAGGAGCACATGAAGTGGAGTGGCTTTCACATTTGCCAAGCTGGGGCTCTCCGTCATGTCCACCGGCTTATTATCAGGCGTTTCCAATTCAAAGCAATGCAAGACGCTGGCCAGCGACAAATGAATTACTTGTAGAGCCAATGACACCCCGGAGCAGGCTCTGCGTCCGGCACCGAAAGGAAGGAGTTCGAAATTCTGACCCTTCAAATCAAGCTCCTTATGGGTTGTCAAAAATCTCTCCGGCTTGAACTCATTGGGATTGGTCCACACTCGGTGGTCGTGGTGGATCTGCCAAGCATTCAGCAGCAAACGCGTGCCCGGGGTTACATGGTAACCGTTGGAGAGGGTGCAATCCTCCATGGCTGCTCGAAGCGCCAGTATAGGGCTGGGTGGGTACAACCGGAGTGTTTCCTTCACAACTGCTTGCAGGTACACCAGGTTCTTTATATCTGACTCCTCCACGTGCCTGTCTTTTCCGACATAAGTGGCCAGTTCTTCTTTGGCCTTTCTCAAGGTGTGGGGGTTGTTAAGAAGCAAGGCCAGACCCCAAATCAGAGGGACCATGTTGGAGTCTGCTGCTCCTAAGATTAGATTCTGCCCAAAATCAAAACAGAAGCTTCTTATATCAGAAACTCTTCCAATTCCAATTCCAAATGCAATACTTTTTTAGCATAAATATTACTTACCAGGCAAGTTGCCTTGGTGATGGTATCGGCGTCGACATCGAAGCCATTGAGCTTAGCATCTTCAGTGACAGTGAGCATGACATCCATGAAATCCTGGTCTTCCTTTCGATCAACATCACTCAATCTCTTCCTTTTGTGCTCATCAAGCCAGCCTTGCACGAAAACATCCAACTCCGCAGCTATTCTTTTCATGGCTTTCTTGTGTCCTCCCACGTCCAACCACCCAAGAAACGGGATTGCATCAGACAACACGAACGCCCCAAAGAGGTGAAAGTATTCTTTGATGGATTTCTGGCATTGCCGTGCCTCTCCTTCATCCGCAGAATGGGCGGTAGCTCCATAGTATCTCTTCCCCACCACGATTCTGAAAGCCATATTGTGCGTCAAATCAGCAAACCACTGCTTCATGTCCACCAAAACACCGCTTTCATCAACGCCGCCTTTCGTCGTCCAGGTCTCGTACAAGTCTTTAATCCCAGTATGCACCTCCGAAGCTCGCATCCGCTTGAAGTTGGACATGTCGAGGCGGTGGTTGGAGAGAAGCTCGAGGGTGGTTATCTTACGCATCTCACGCCAGTACGATCCGTAAGGAGCGAAGCCGAACATGGCATAGTCATAACCGAGTAACTTGGAGGCAGATAGGCTTGGCCTGGTAGCGAAAGCCTTGTCATGGATGGTCAAAATCTCTTTGGCCATCTCCGAATTACCCACCACCAAAGCTTTATGGGATCCTAGTCTAAGGCTAAACACGGGTCCATACTTTTGAGACAAGGCATACAGTGTACGGTAAAGTATTTCCTTGCTGCTAAAGAGGTGGAGGTGGCCGATAACCGGCCAAGCGCCACCAGCTTCAGGCACACCGCCGCTCTTTTGCCTGGAACTGATAAGTTTCTTTGAGAAAGCATAGATGAGCAGGGCTATAAGGGTAGCAACGAGAATGGTGGGAAGTTGGAAAATGGTAGAATCCATATCCTGAAGCAGTCGTATATTAATTGCTGGAATGGATGTTTAGAATTTTGATCAAAACTGGAGAGAGGGAAATGCTTGGTGTTTGCTTTATTTCATTACTCGTCTATGTATATATAGGCGTGAAAGAGACATTAATAGTCTTGGAATTTTTGTTCTTTATTTTACCAAAGACATAATATAGATCTTTGATTTAAAAAATATATAAAATCAGTCAAATTGAGCTCATTTTGATTTGATCTTTTCAAAGGTTCTGAAACTTATGTATTATTGATATAGATGGTTATGAAAATTGATGTGTTGCAATATTTTTATGTACATATGGTTTTTTCTCTCTAATAATGAAAATAAAACAAAACATAAACTAATAAGTGGTGTTACTAAAAAAGATTATTGTTTTATCTTAAGTCTCTTTTTTTGTTGCGTTTACTATTTTAAAGCGAGTTTACCCATATTTTCTCGTCAAACAGGTACCGGTCTAGTTGTGAACGTGCGTTTGTCCATCATTACTCGTCTATGTATATATAGGCGTGAGAGAGACATTAGTTTTGGATTTTTTGTTCTTTATTTTACCAAAGACATAATATAGATCTTTGATTTAAAAAATATATAAAATCAGTCATATTGAGCTCATTTTGATTTTATCTTTTTTTCAAATTAGGTTTAGAATCTTGCATATTATTAATTCATGTGCTGTGATATTCATATACACTTTTTTAATGTCAACCGTGTAAATGCATAGAAGATAAAATTAATTAAATGTAAAAACTTTTTAAATTTAAGTTGTATACTAGTGCTAAACATGTATTAAGAAAAATTAACTAAAGTTTACACTACATGTCAATTTTAGAGTTTAAAGGATTAGAACATAAAATTTAAAATTTAATGTTTAAAGTTCGTAGTTTTATAGTATAGGATTAGTATTTTATAACTTTAAAATGAAAGAGTTGTAAAATTTATTTTTAAAAAAATTGTGTATCAAAATATAATATATATATTAATTATATTTAGATATATTAGATAAAATAAAATCCAAGACCCACATTACAATATTTATATGTGGTGAGACTTGAGTCGAAGTGCTCAAAACCCGAAATCTTACCTTTTGTCTAAATTATTTTGGTAACAATAAATTAAAGTATAGTATTTGGCAGATTGGCCAAGATGCTCATGTTTGTTCCCTCATGTATATTTTCTTAAGTTATGGGTTTTAGGCCTACTAGAAGCACACATTCCTTCTCCTAGAGTCTTTTATTTCCTCTCCTCTATGTATGATTAGAATTACAATTTTTTCAAAAAAATATAAATAATGTCAACAATCTCCAGATCATGTGGTTAAAAGCTCTCGGTTGACATCCTCCCCTCTCGTAGGTTGTGTGTTTAATATCCATTAGGAACAAATTTCTCTTTCCTCCTCCTAAGTAAAAACTGTTCAATAAAGAAGATATAAATAATAGTCAATTGAGTTTAAATTAGTTGGGTATCATAGATAGTGTAACGTATATAAAAATACGAGATTGAACATATTTAAATATTTATTAATTTTTAATTTAAAGATGGAAAAGATTACAATAAACTAGACAATATATATAAAAAGATATAGATAGAATCTATCCTTTTTGGCGTCTTTATCTATATTCTATATTAAAAATAAAGTTTAAAATTAGAATTTAGGGTTAAAATTTAAGGTTTAGAATGTGTGATTTAATCTTTAGATTTTAGGATTAAAAATTAGGATTAAAATTTAGAGTCTAGGATACGAGATTTAATCTTTAAAATTTAGGGTTAAAAATTAGGATTAAAATTTAAAATTTAAGATACGAGATTTAATCTTTAGATTTTAAGTTAAAAATTAGGATTAAAAATTAAATTTAGGACGCGAGATTTAATCTTTAGATCATAGAATTTCAAAAATAAAATTAAATTGTAGAGTTTATTTTTTTTAGCATTCAACATAAAAAGGAATAAAAAAAGAAAAAAAAATTGTTCATTAGCTGGTGTTGGTCCTTAGGTGATTCAGACAACTTTGAGCCAATCTTTAAATTCATGTTTTAATATGTTTATATTATGCTACTGCAATTAGCAATTTTTTTATCAATAAAACTTATATGGGCTGAGCAAAAAAAAAAGTGAACTTTTCAGGAAATTGTATAAATAAATCATTTTTTGAGTTGACTGAGTGTTTTTTGGTTGGATCGGTGAAGTTCAAGCCGCCGTGATACTTTCTCTGTCTTGGGTAAATGGGTTTAATTAATGAAATAGTATTCAACTCTTGTGTACCCTATTATTTGGAACTGCAACAAGACTTTCTATTTTGGAGACTCCATTTTTATTCATTCAGAGACCTACAAGGATGGGCATTAATTATATTTGTGTAATTAATTAATTCATCACAAATTGACATGGTTTTGAATAACATGTTCTGGAGTTCGTAAAATAAACTTATTATTTTATTACACAACATGTGGACAAGTTTGAACGATTAATAAAGTTTGGATTCCATTTAGGTGGTAGTTGTTATTGGCACCCGGTATTCAATCATTTATCAAATTGTGACTTTTTCAATGCATTTACTTATACTTTTGTTATAATTTTGGTTTCGATTCTTGTAGTTTAGGTTTCATATTATTTTTTTTTTTGAAATTTTGGGGCCTCATTAAAAACCCCTTAGCATGCTGCCAAGGGGAAAAGAGTGCCCAGGAACTTTATTGCTTATTTTGAAGAAGCAAATTACACACATTGAATATTACAAGCTTATTCCCGCCTACTAATGTTCTTTGCCACCCACAACATATTCGTATTTGGGTTTAACCCGTATCGAGCCAGGGTGTGCGCATCAGTATTGTTCTCCCTGTCTGTGAATGTTACTGTCCCATCTAATATTCGACACAACTTAGCACATTCCATAGTCAAGGAGTGGAACGTCCATGGTGCAGCAATAGGATTATAAATCTATATTGTCGCCAACTCACTATCGGACTCAATAATCAATTTGTGGCTAGCTTTCCATTTGGAGGCTGCGAACAACTCACCAGCTTCTTTTATGCTTAACATTTCTGCTCTGGTAGGATCAGAATTGTACGATTTTTTCTGAAAAGTCTTAAATATTTACAATGTTAATATATGTTTATATTTTTTTTCTTAATCTTCTGATAAGGCGGCGTACATATCTTACAAATAAAGTTGTTCGAATTCAAATTTCTTACGGTGAACATCATTCACTTTTCGATTTCATTATACAATTTTTATATACAATTTGATAATCTTACATATATATTGATGATATAGTATTTAGACCATCTTTAATTCCTTCAAAACCCTAAATATAAGATAATTACGAATTTAAATAAGCTCATAGTTATTGAAATGTTAGACGTTGGCTACTTTGTTATTTTCTTTGAATATGCTGGTGTGATTACAAGGTAGTATCTGTTCAATTTTTTTAGCTCTTTAATAATGCACACATATTGTGCTCGAACCCGAATCACCAGCATTAAATATATCATCTTTTACCAGTGGGACCCCTCCACGGTTTCCACAATTGATATCGACATTTCAGTAAAAATAAAAATACTTTTTTTTGAATTTTTTGATGATGGGTAGAAATGACATTATTGCTCCGTTACACTTGAATATATTTAGCCAAAAAAAAACTAAAAGAAACACAATAAAAAATTAAAGGACTAAAATAATTAAACCGAAGAAGTTGAGGGTTAAAAAATGCCTTTCTATTTGACGTATGTTAACCTAGTACCGTTGCTATTTTGTACCATATTGACTTTTTGAGCTTTTGTCAATTTATTTCTAAGAAGCTTACTATTTTTGATTTAATACAACTATACAATTTTAAAATTATATATATTGACTAAATAAATTTTATTTCAATTTTCCAAATATATATTATTATTAAATTCCATTTATAACCAAAAATCATTTTCATATTATTGGTGACCCTAAATCATTAATTAAACATTTAACGGCGACTTTTTAATAAATTTCTATATTTTATTCTAAATAAACACATGCCTTTTTTGGGTACGGTTTTGAATTTTCTTTTCATACCCTGGCTACTATATACATTCCTCAGAGTTTCGGCTTCATATTGTCATGCAATTTTTTCAAGGCTTAGTGGTAAATAAATCTTCAGTAAAAGAAATTAGAAGTTTAGAGTCACAAAAGATAAGAAAGGTTAAAGGTTAAAATATATTTTTCAAAATGAGAGTTAAAAATATCATTAAAATCTTATAATTTTTATTTTTTTGTATTTTAAATTTAGTAATATTGTTATACAAATTTGTTATTTTTCGTCCGAATCAGAAGGATTAACTTTTATTCAAAGCATGTCATGTATTCATATTTTTTAAAATGAATAATTAATTGTTAATTAAATTTCATTATATAATTATTATTTGTAATAAAGAATTGACTTTTTATATAAAGCCGAATTAATTTAATTTGTTTTATATAATTTGTCTCAATTTTAATTTTATATAAAACCTTAACTACAAAAACAGCAACCACAACATGAAAAAAAAATACATTATGCAAATGAAGAAGAAAAATGAATTATGTTTGAAGGTTTTTGTTAACATACGTTTGTAACATATAAAAGGTGTAACAAATCTATAAATGAATCGAAAATTAGAAATAACTAGTTTTATTTAAATGCAAAAATATTCAAAATCACATAAGGGTTTACGAACTTAAACTAAATATATAATTTTGATATTTATTTATAACCATTGACACAAAAAATTAGTGACTTGAGATCATACAAGTTAGCAACAAAACTTAAACAAAATATAGATGCAAACAAATTTGATTGCACCGGGAAACAAATTACAAAATAGGATCAAACTATTGAAAGAACATTGGCGATTGCAAATAAGAGTTGAGCATCGCGAGAAAATTATCTACTTGATCAGTCGAGGTGAAGTCAAACTAATTTTGGGGTGTGTGATGCACAAGGTCGTATTCTTGCCCTCTTCTCGGGTCCTCTTGACTCAAATGTAACGGAGTTACGGGCAATCGCCTTTGCGTTGGATTTTTTTGCAACTTCTAAATGGGCATCTCGTCCCCTAGTAGTGGAGTCGGATTTCAAAATTGCTCTAGCATTTGGAACGACGACCTTGGCGTTTGTGGGAGATTTTTGGTTTGATGGATCAAGCATGCCTCACTTTGGGGCCCGTTTGCTTTAATCACATTTTTCGTGAGGCGAATGGGCTAGCTGATGCGCTAGCAAAGAAAGGGGTGACGAGGGTATCTTTATTTCAGGCCTCTGTATGACTGTTTCTTTTGTAAAGGGTTTGTGTTCATTTGTTCGATTGTTTATCTTTTAGTCCACGTGTTGTACTCTTTTCCTCCGTTAGGCTTAGGAAGGTTTTTAATGAGGCGCACGTGTGACTCGCGTTGTATATTTTCCCTTTAATATACAGAGTTTTGCCGATCAAAAAAAAAAATTCTAGTCTTCTTGATATTGCCATTGTTTAAAAGATAAATAAAAATATAATTAAGGGCATATTAGAGACACATTAGTTGAGACATTGACAATGTGTCAATTCTCATTAATGTGTCCCTCCTCTCAACCGGTTACCCCAAACCATCTTGCCTAAGTAAACTACATTTCACACACTTGAAAACACAAGAAATTGAGAGGAAGTTAGAGCAGAACTCGGTGAAGAAGAAGAGAGGCACACATGGCATAGAATTTAGCTTAGGAAATTCAAGCAAAAATAAAAAATCTTAGAGGAGAAAGGATCGAAGAGGAACCTGTAGCTGGAGCAGCCTCGGATCATGAAAAAGGCCTTCGGATTTAAAATTAGCTCGACGATTGTGAGTGAAACGAACTTAGAGTTGAGATTAGAGTCTCAACTATCTTTTAATTTGATTTTAGTATATGTTAAGCATAAAATCGAACTAATTAAATGTTGGTAATTGATAAGGGGAGAAGGAATTAAAGGAAATTGGATTGGATGCATGTTGTTATGTGATTGTTTGTTATATGCTTGAATTGAAATTTTGATTATGCCATGTTTGATTTTGAATATGATTGGAGCCATATTGATTCGATTATGGATGCTTTCTTGATGCTGGATGTTAGAATTATTGAAATTAATCGTGTTAGGATGCTAAATAAATGGTATTGCTTGATATGATATGTGATCAATTGTTGATCTTACAAGCTATATGTGGTTGGTAAATTCGATTGGAATTTAAGCTATGAGATGTGAAATTGAGTTTATGTATATGCTAAATTATAGATATGCAAATTGTGATGCAATCTATTATATGCTTACATGTGATAGAATCTGACATTGGAATTGAGATTACAAGAAATTAATCGAAAGGATTAAGAAATTAATTCTGAAAATTTAATTGAAATAATTATACGATTGAAATTAAAGAGTAATTGGAAAAGCCCTTGGTGTGTATAGTCTGTTCAGGTAGTACGGCTAGCCTAGAGTCTTGAGCTCGATAAGAATCAGTATGTTAGTGTACTCGATATTTGTGGTACGTAAGTGTACCTTCTTGTTTAAGTCAGTGGACATTAAAATGATATGTGATACGTTGATATGAAATTGGTACTTGGGTACCTATTATATGGTGAACTTGATTCACAATTCAGTAATACGTGACTCAAATATCTAGCTTACTATACTATCCAAGGCATATGAATTAAAGTAAATAAAAAAAGAAATTCTTTGCACTTCGAAATTGAGATTTCTGATTTGGTGAATTTCTATGAATTGGATGGTAGCATGTAAATTATGAATTATTAAATTAATTGATTCTCTGCTACAATTTGCTGTTGCTTGTTATCTGAAATTGTTATTAATCAAATATGTGCAATCGAATCATGTTAATCGAATTGCATATGATGAATAAGGAAATTATAAAATTGATATTTAATCCATGATATTTATATGCAACATGAATATAAAAATAACCATTGATAGCTTTTAATGGTTCGATTATGATATGATTTGTATTTTAAGTTGTTTGTGTTCAATTGAAAAATTATAGATGCTTTGAATTGTTCAATTCGAATGATTATTGATGTTGTTAAATTGTGTGTTAAATTTTATTGAATGTATTGACCTATTCGAATGAAATAGAAAAAAATGTGGTGATTTAAGGCTTGGACTAATGTGTGGTCACTTGATTATTAAATGGAAATTGATTAGATTAAGGTTTTCTCACTAAGTACTAGAAATACTTACCACTCGAACCTTTCCTTTCTTCCCAAAAATTTTAGGTAGTAGCACTCTTGATTTATCTTCTGATATCCGATAGCTTGAAGATTAAGTATGCCTTTCTTTGTCTTTGTCATGTTTATGATGGGTGGCTTAACAATCAGCATGCTAGTGCAATTCGCCTTAATGGTCATGTTTATGAACTTTATAAGTTAGTTTCCCTCATTTTGTTATGTAATTAAGGGGTATATATTTTGGGGTATAGGTTGGCCCTTAGTATATGTTTTAGGGCATGATTCTTTTTGTTATATTTTGTATAGGCAACCGATAAGTTTAGTCGTTGATAGTTACCCCGAGGAAAATATTTTGTATAAGGGAAACGTTAAACACTATGGATGGTGACGGATATAAATATATATGTTGTTATGAATCTATTAGCCTTATAATTGAAAATGCTCTTAGATATTATGTTGGAATCGAATTGAGGTGTCTAAGGGGAGCATTCGAATGAATTGAATGAAATGAAAATGAATTATATGTATGATGTATTCGAATGTCTATTAAATTGAATTAGATTGTTATATGAATTACAAGATAAGTAAATGAAATTTAAATAGGCCCACCTAGCTATTGAACGAATTATGATAAAAATATATGTATGGTTTATAAGTAAAATGAATGGACTAAATTAGTTAAAATCATATGGTTGTATTCGGGAAAAAAATATCACACGCAAATTACTTTCCGCTACCTAATTGATCAATAAGTTAATACGAATCCGACAATATAACGCTCCTTGCCCCTAATCCGGGGTGAGAGGTGTTATATGTGTCATAAGGCATAGACATGCTACAAAATAGAAAAATGTGTCATAAAAGTAAAGTAAAACGCAACAAAATATGCGATAAAAAATAAATAAACAAAAAATTGAAATATAAATCACTTGTGGTTGACAATTAATACAAAAATTAATATCACCGTCGATTAAACATAAAAAAATAAGCGGCTATAGTTTGAAAGAAAACTGAAAAAGGCTTAGGGAGGATAAATTAGACAATTAATGATTGGAGTGACCAAATTTATTAATCGTTCAAACTTGTCCATATCTTGTGTAATGAAATGGTAAAGAAGTTTGTTTTACATGATCTAGAATATGTTATTGCAAACTATGGCAGTTTATGATGAGTTGATTTTTATTTGACAATAGCAATGAAATGTTATTAAAAAAATTATAAAAGATATTATAAATACAACGTATTTAGAATAGGAAAAAATAAAAATTAGTCCACCAGTATCTTATACAATCCAAAGATTTAGAGAAAAGGAAATACTTTCATAGAGGAGATTAGCATACTGTTAAAATCCAGAAGCCTTCCTGAATCTCCTTGTCTCTATGTAAACGAGACGCTTTACGGGGTGAAAAAAGAGTGGTAAGCGATCGAAACTACTAGGTAGATTGAGATCCGCTACCCAGGTCTGATTACATCAGCAAAAACTGTCAAGTGGGTTGGGATCTATCTTTCTATGACCACCGACAGAATTAAAATCGAAAACTAGCGCCGTGAAGATCTATTACGAGTACCAAACGACCGCTAAGGTATGCTCGTGCCACATAGGCAGAGAAAACCCGTGCCCACAAAGGCTATAATTCTTATTAAAATATGAAAAAATAAGAAAATAATGAACTAATGGTCGACAACCAATACTAAAATTAATTACCGACTATCAACTAGAAAAACATAATGAAAATAGATAATGAGTTGATTTATAACACAAATATAACACGTTTTATTTGAGAAAGAAGCATAACACAAGATGAGTATATACTATATAGAGATGTTAAAATCTATATATAATTTTATACATATTGATAATGACTTAAACACGTAATGATATTAAAAAAAAATAAAACCATTCAAGGCTAATATATTTTTATTAAGTAAGAAGATATTTATATATGTTAAGGTTTAAATTAATACAAAATAAGATAATTTAACTTACTTATTCCGTTTAAAACTAATATGATTCTTTTCTTTCCATCGATTTTCATTAAAAAATGATAATATCCTGATTTATCTCTCAACAAAAAATTTAAAATAGTCTCCAAAATTGAAAAGTCTTCTTGCAGTTCCAGGTAATAGGGTACACAAGAGTTGAATACTATTCCATCGCTCCATCAATAAAACTCATTTACCAAAGACAAGAAAATATTACAGTGGCTTCAACTTGACTAGTCCAATCAAAAATTGATTTATTTTTTTGAAACTTTAAATATATTCGATTCCATATATATATATATATATTAACCTAATAATAATTTCTATCAAATTAAACTCAATTTCCAACCAGCATGACGTGCATATTTGATTTTTTAAAACATGACAACGCTACAATTGTTCTGTTAAGAAAACTTGTAGTATTTCAAGATAATAGTTAAAGTGTTTTTTCTAATTTAATGATACTTTTTCCATCTCATTAAATTTGTTGTTTATTAAATTTTTTTTAAATTTTTTAACTTTAACTCATTATTATTTAAATTTTAATATTAATAAAATATAAAAAATATATATTTTAAAAACCTTCAATCAAGTAGTTTTAAAATATATATTTTATAAAATTTAATTATTTAAAATATTTAAAATAAATATAGTCAAAGTTCTAAAAAATCGACTTTTGAAAGTCAATAAGAGAAATTTGGTGGGACAAAAGAAAAAATGTGTTGCTTTATTTTATTTTTTAATAATTTTAGATTACAATGTAACAGCATAACATGTATACACCTTATAAACAAAATTGTTTGAACCTGAGTCTTATAAAATTGTTGTGGGCAAATAGTCATTGGGACTGAACTCTTGTTGATAAAAAACTAGAAAATATAATTGTGGGCAAACGACCGTTTAGGCAGAAAAAAAATGATGGATAAACGTACGTTCACAACTAGACTGATACTTGTTTGACGAAAAAATAGTGAGTAAACGTTCTCTAAAATACTAAACACAACATAAAACGAGGTCTAAGATAAAACAATAATCTTTTTTAGTAACACCACTTATTAGTTTCATGTTTTGTTTCATTTCATTTTTATTATTAGAGAGAGAAAACCTCAATGTATATAAAAAATAGGGTAAACTATCTGTTTGACCACCAAACTATTGTGAAAGTTTTAAAATGACCACCATAGAAAAAAACGCTCCATTTCACTACCCAAACTATTAAAATGGGATCATTTTGGCCACCTGTCGTTAATGGGCTAGCGGAAGGTGACGTGGCAGTTAAAAAATTAAAGGTATAATCACACATTTGGTCCTTATTATTTACACATTCTTTCAATTTAGTCCCTCTGAAGAAAAATCACCCAAATCCTACATAACTCTCCCATTCATCTTCTTCCCCACAACACCCAAAGCTATTGAAGAAAAATCAAAACCCACAAATCCACGAGAAACTAAGATGAATTAATCAGCAAACGGAAAAAGGGATTGGAGAACATTGCAACCAGATGGTGTTAGAGAACAAATACATACATTCATACAAGCATATGTGATGTACAACACTTAAACATAGTGTAGAGAAAAAATGGTAGTCAAAGTTTTTATAAACGGAAAAGTACTTTGTAGGAGACCCAGTGCTATACGAAGTAACATCAGCCTACCTGTAGGAGTGATCACCTGCTTTTCTGTAAAAGGCAGATGTCCCAGCCCATGTTCAACAACCTGGAAAAAAAAAGCCTTAGAGGAGTGAGAAACCTAATGATTTGAAGAAACCAGAACACAAATTAATCGCATCACTCACGAGACGAATCAACCGATCAGCATAAAAGACAAAGTCATGTTTCATTGTTTGAGAGTCACGAATGAGGGTATGCATGCCCTGTATCTGCATAAATAATATTAAAAGAATAATCATTTTCTTTTAACATATGGACATTAATATTTCCAAACAGTTAATTGGATCTCAATGCATGCAGAAAAATACTACACCCTTAGTTAATTCAAGAAAAAAAGGGATGTCACACCTGAAAAGTTGATTGAATGGCATATAGGTTTGGATAGATTTTACAGAGATCATGCTGGCCAAGCTTCGTCCTAATATGTTGCACAATCAAATCAATTGCTACATGATTATCTCCTCCTCGGGGAATGATTATATCTGCATACTTCTTTGTTGGAAGTATAAAGTCATCGAAAGCAGGCTTCACAAATTTTGAATACTGCATTAAAAATTAATTGCATGTAAATATCAGCTGAAAAGAAGCACCTCCAAATGAATACGAATATGAAATATTAGTAAATGTGATAGAAAAGATCTTATATTGTTGCATCACAGAATACTTGCATCATGTAAATTAAATCCAAGCTTTAGAACTGCAACAATTTAAAGCTGGATGACAAGCTTATTTAGTAGAGCCCCGGTTCTATTCCAGATACATGACACAACACCAATCCAAAATCTTAAGGCAAGTTTTTTTCTTTAAATGCCCAAGTTCTTTAATGCATATAGCGAAAGCACATTTTAGACCTGATCAAGGACAGCACCAATATCTCTGCCCTTCTCAACTGTATCACGTCTTATTCTTCTTGCCAGACGCACATCAGCATCTGCACTGAAATTTTTCCAATGTGAAGTATTGGCCCAACTCAGCAACATCAACAAAGAAATGCGAATGATATGTCCCCTAATACATGCAAGTTATTCCACCTAAAGTTCTCAGCAAACATACTATATAAGTTATCAATTGTTGTTTTATTAGCTGTAAGTTTAACTGCATCCACATCAAACAGCACAACAAACAAAACAGTCTGATATTTCAAGTAATACACACTGATAAAATTATGCACATTCAACCTAATCCGCTCCTAGCTACAGGGAGGGAGTCATGGATCTTTCAAAAGAACAGTGATATTGTGGGGCGAGATAACTCATTCTCATACTACAAACAATGATATTATAGCATCATTTTATTGCCTACAGCCAAATAAACATAGAATATATGCAAGAATAAAGTTTCATGCCAGACATGCAGCAAACAAATGTGATAAGCCAAAGGATAGAGGTAAAAGTTCAATTAAATAACCTGTATCAACAAATATTTTCATGTTCATCAACTGTTGGACTCGAGGGTCATGGAAAATAAGTATCCCTTCCAAAATTATAACATCTGAAGGATTAACCTGCAGAAAATTTTATGTCCGAAACAACAAATATGAGTGGAAATCTCATTGCTAAAGATCCTTTGCAGTGAAAAATATTCAAAAAGGCTGTGAAAAGATACTAAGCTTGATTGTTCGTCTTTAGTACAGGATTTGTGGGTTTTGATTTTTCTTCAATAGCTTTGGGTGTTGTGGGGAAGAAGATGAATGAGAGAGTTATGTAGGATTTGGGTGATTTTTCTTTAGAGGGACTAAATTGAAAGAATGTGTAAATAATAAGGACCAAATGTGTGATTATACCTTTAATTTTTTAACTGCCACGTCACCTTCCGTTAGCCCATTAACGGCAGGTGGCCAAAATGATCTCATTTTAATAGTTTGGGTAGTGAAATGAAGCGCTTTTTTCTATGGTGGTCATTTTAAAACTTTCACAATAGTTTGGTGGTCAAACAGATAATTTACCCTAAAAAATATTGCAACACATCAATTTTCATAACCATCTATATCAATAATACATAAGTTTCAGAACCTTTGAAAAGATCAAATCAAAATGAGCTCAATTTGACTGATTTTATATATTTTTTAAATCAAAGATCTATATTATGTCTTTGGTAAAATAAAGAACAAAAATTCCAAGACTATTAATGTCTCTTTCACGCCTATATATACATAGACGAGTAATGAAATAAAGCAAACACCAAGCATTTCCCTCTCTCCAGTTTTGATCAAAATTCTAAACATCCATTCCAGCAATTAATATACGACTGCTTCAGGATATGGATTCTACCATTTTCCAACTTCCCACCATTCTCGTTGCTACCCTTATAGCCCTGCTCATCTATGCTTTCTCAAAGAAACTTATCAGTTCCAGGCAAAAGAGCGGCGGTGTGCCTGAAGCTGGTGGCGCTTGGCCGGTTATCGGCCACCTCCACCTCTTTAGCAGCAAGGAAATACTTTACCGTACACTGTATGCCTTGTCTCAAAAGTATGGACCCGTGTTTAGCCTTAGACTAGGATCCCATAAAGCTTTGGTGGTGGGTAATTCGGAGATGGCCAAAGAGATTTTGACCATCCATGACAAGGCTTTCGCTACCAGGCCAAGCCTATCTGCCTCCAAGTTACTCGGTTATGACTATGCCATGTTCGGCTTCGCTCCTTACGGATCGTACTGGCGTGAGATGCGTAAGATAACCACCCTCGAGCTTCTCTCCAACCACCGCCTCGACATGTCCAACTTCAAGCGGATGCGAGCTTCGGAGGTGCATACTGGGATTAAAGACTTGTACGAGACCTGGACGACGAAAGGCGGCGTTGATGAAAGCGGTGTTTTGGTGGACATGAAGCAGTGGTTTGCTGATTTGACGCACAATATGGCTTTCAGAATCGTGGTGGGGAAGAGATACTATGGAGCTACCGCCCATTCTGCGGATGAAGGAGAGGCACGGCAATGCCAGAAATCCATCAAAGAATACTTTCACCTCTTTGGGGCGTTCGTGTTGTCTGATGCAATCCCGTTTCTTGGGTGGTTGGACGTGGGAGGACACAAGAAAGCCATGAAAAGAATAGCTGCGGAGTTGGATGTTTTCGTGCAAGGCTGGCTTGATGAGCACAAAAGGAAGAGATTGAGTGATGTTGATCGAAAGGAAGACCAGGATTTCATGGATGTCATGCTCACTGTCACTGAAGATGCTAAGCTCAATGGCTTCGATGTCGACGCCGATACCATCACCAAGGCAACTTGCCTGGTAAGTAATAATATTAATGCTAAAAAAGTATTGGATTTGGATTTGGATTTGGAAATGGAAGTGTTTCTGATGTAAGAAGCTTCTGTTTTGATTTTTGGCAGAATCTAATCTTAGGTGCAGCAGACTCCAACATGGTCCCTCTGATTTGGGGTCTGGCCTTGCTTCTTAACAACCCCCACACCTTGAGAAAGGCTAAAGAAGAACTGGCCACTTATGTCGGAAAAGACAGGCACGTGGAGGAGTCAGATATAAAGAACCTGGTGTACCTGCAAGCAGTTGTGAAGGAAACACTCCGGTTGTACCCACCCAGCCCTATACTGGCGCTTCGAGCAGCCATGGAGGATTGCACCCTCTCCAACGGTTACCATGTAACCCCGGGCACGCGTTTGCTGCTGAATGCTTGGCAGATCCACCACGACCACCGAGTGTGGACCAATCCCAATGAGTTCAAGCCGGAGAGATTTTTGACAACCCATAAGGAGCTTGATTTGAAGGGTCAGAATTTCGAACTCCTTCCTTTCGGTGCCGGACGCAGAGCCTGCTCCGGGGTGTCATTGGCTCTACAAGTAATTCATTTGTCGCTGGCCAGCGTCTTGCATTGCTTTGAATTGGAAACGCCTGATAATAAGCCGGTGGACATGACGGAGAGCCCCAGCTTGGCAAATGTGAAAGCCACTCCACTTCATGTGCTCCTCAAGCCTCGACTTAGCCCGGAGCTTTACAACTTTTAACCTATTTTCTCTTTATCACATTAATAACAAACCATGAAGCAGGTTTGACGTTCTTGGGAATAACCAGAAGTTCAATTCTGGAGATTTTATTTGGAAAATCAGGGGTACTGATTGTTGAATAAATTTGAGTAGTATTTTTTTTGTAATATATGTACTTGTTTAATGAAATTCATTTTGATTTATCTATATGTATATGTATTCTGAATGAATAAACCAAACATTGGGATTCTAAACCTGAAGGATCAAGTGTCACGCTAAAGAGAACTGAAATCTTTAAACGCATGGGTTATAATTGATCAAAAATAATAATAATAACATGTGCTAGTTTTAGTGGGATGAAGAGAATAATAATTATGTGATGAATGATATTAAAAATTATAATAATTTTTTTAAAGAAATAATAATCTGTTGACATGAGTTTGTTTAGTCAGTTGAGTACATATTATTATCTTGATGAGGAATAGAAATCCTCCACCTTTTTGGTGCTCCTATTTATGACCGCACACTAAAAATTAAGGTTAGAAGCTAAGGTTAAAGTTTAGGGAATTTAAGGTAGGGTGTAATTTTTAGAGTATAGGTGTAGCATTTAAGATTTACAATTTAGGGTTAAAGCTTAAATTTTAATTTTTTTAATGTCTGGAAATGTGCACTGATTGTCATTTTTTTACCTATTATGGCTTAAAATATAATTTAACTTTACATGAGTTTTCAGTTGGTTGAGTACTTATTAGAATCAAAGTTTGAATCTCACTAATGAAGGATTATTTTTTTACTATTAGGCGGGGATAAAGCCAAGAATTTATTTAAGGGTATTATTTTTTCGAATAATATTAAAGAAGAATTAATTATTTACACATATTTTCGTTTTTTATATATAAATTATATAAAGAATACATTTAAAAAAAAAAATTAGGGTGTCGGTTGATCAAGCCCACGCTATGAGGGAATGCATGCTTTACATGTATGAACAAACAAACAATGTTGTCTACATTATAATGTTGTCATGGACTTATACCCATTAGAAATTTTAAACATAATTAAATGTACCAGTTGAATTTATTAAGAATATAGGATGGAGACAAAGACTAGAGATGGCGGGGCAATGTATATATATTATTAAAGCGATAGTCAGACGACGTTGATATGTATATTCAAAGGCAGACGCAGACATTCAAAGTCGTATATGCATATTTCAATAGCCGACCGACGTAGTGAACTGTGAAACTGATATCATACGATTGCCGGATTGCGTTTAAATTTGGTCACTCCAATCATTAATTGTCTAATTAATCCTCCCTAAGCCTTTTTTCAGTTTTCTTTCAAACTATAGCCGCTTATTTTTCTTTCAAATTATAATCCGCGGCGACATTAATTTTTTATTGATTGTCAACCGCCGATAATTTATATTTTATTTATTTTTATTTAGTTATTTTTTTCTTCGCACATTTTGTTGCATTTTTCTCTGTTTTTATGGCACGTTTTATTTGTTTTTATAGCACCTCTATGTCTTATGGCATATTTTTATAGTTATTTTTGCAGGTTGTTGGTATTCGTACAGTGACTCTCACATCGCTTACCTTTGATTCATGTTTGTTGGTGGCCACGTAGAATTTGATCCCCTTTTGGGTTGTTTACCAATGTAATCTATAGCGAATCGTTGTTTTTTTAGAATATACGTGAAAGGTTATAGTTGATTTTAGAGATTTCTTCTAGTTCGTGTTTTGACAACTCCTCATGGACCCTTCCTACAATAGACTATAGAATTCTTTAGTGCAAAGAGTAATTGTCTGATCTGACTGGTGCATCACTTATCTTTTATTTTAGATTTATAATTTTCTTTTTTTGTTGTTTTTTAGGATGTTATAAAACCGAAATTATATTTATATTATGATTTTATTTTATTTTCAATAAACCTACATGGTTAATGTGTCAAGCAAAATTATTCCTCCCCAAAGTCATCGTATTCCTTTAGCCCAGGGGAAATTTTGGTGATCCAGATTGGTAGGGCCTATTTAAAATTTAAATTTAGATATTTAAACTAATTTTAAGAAACAAAATTTAATGAAATTTTTGGGAGACTTAATTAAAACTATTTAGAAAATTTTGAAATATAATAAAAAATTTAAAAAAAAATTAGAAGGGCCAAATTAAAATTTTTAATTTTTTTTAAAGACCAAATGTTAATTCCCTAAATTTTGGGAGCCGAAGCCCCTTGGGCTCTCACAAAGGTCGGCCCTTGCTTTAGGCCCCAAACTGTCAATCGCTACTTGCTGGGCAAGAATCGAAAATGTCAAAGTTGGTTTTTGAATAAAATCATAAACCTTAAATTTAATATCCTAACACATAAACTCAAACTCTAAACATTAAATTAAATTTCTAAACCCCAAATAATTTGTATTTTATTTGATTTTTTTATTCGAGTCGAATTGTTTGAGTTTCAGTTCAAATTCAATTGTATAGTACTAATTGGTTACTGTTTAAGCGGATTTTACAACTATATACGATATACATATATATTTATATTTCTTTATATTTTTTCATATACAATATACATATATCAAACAAAATGAAAATACTTAGCTCAAATTTTATTAAAAAGATCTCAAATCGAGTTAAATTTTTCTTACAAAGTACACATTTCTCCGTTAGAACTCATCACACTTGTTACCAATAGCTCAGATTATATCCACGTCTTCAACAGTTGATGTGTACCTACAACTATATGTTTTAACATAATTTCGATTAAATACAAATCTTCTACGTTTTAACGATAAATGTAGAAATTTAAGCCGGCGTACAATAGGATAAAATAATTTTTTAATTACGATCAATTAACAAATTTCTAAAAATTGTTTGGACTGTTATTTTTGGGAAAAGAAAAGTGAAATCCGAAAGCTGGGCTTGGGTCTTAGCTGGGACCTGTATATGAACTCAGCCCAATGACCATTCTTAAAAATTTGTTAAATTTGGAGGGTAAAATTGAACCAACAAAACAAAACCCTAAATCAGTTTTGGCCTATAAAAAAAAGCCAGCCGCTCTCTTTTCCCTATTGCAGTGTTCCTAATCTCTCAGAGAGATGCAAATCAACGTTTTATTTTTCTCCTTTCGTTTGCTAAACTTTCCTTACTCTTTTCTATTTAGCTCTTAATTAATCCTTTGTTTCATCAGTTATGGGTTTCTTAGTGATGATCGAAAACGTTGACGAGTCCGATATTTTCCATTCTTTCAAATCGTGACGACAATTCGAGGCATTTGTCTGAAAGAAATCCATTTTTTCTTTTCTTTTTATTTATTTAAACAACCAAGGTTTTTTCTTCCTTTTGTAAATGGATTGTGTGTGCTGGCATAATGAGGATGAATTTATGAAACATTATCTGATTATTATGATGATCAATAACCTCCTACTCATTCTGAATGCCTGCAAAAAATCTCAATTTTTTCTATTATTCTTCTGTTTTGAAGATAAATTTTATCATTTAATTATCATTAAAATTATATATAAAAAACAATGTTTTCTATGATAAAAAATGGAAAACTATACGTCAAAATATTACCTTTATCTTATCTTTGTCATACAACTAAATTATTTTCTCAAAATCATCCCCTCGTTAGATACATTTCTTGTTTTGCTCACTTTCTGTTAAAATTTATTGAAATTGTTGACTTGGCATTTTATTTTTTATTTTTTTGTTTATTTTTTATTTTCTTGTTTTAGTTCTTTCTTGGTTGGTCGAATAAAAAATATATAAATTATTAGGTATGATGAGAAGTAGAGGTGTTTAAAAATACCCTACCTTATTGACCTGGCCTTTTGACCCGTTGTTTTTAACCTTAAAAAACTGGGTAATTCTTTAAGTAAATATCTGATTGGTTCTTGAGTACTTGACCTGAGATTTTTTCTTGAGTTATTGGGTGGGTTTGGGCTCTTTTTTGTACTCGGGTATTTGATCTGAACCAGAATTTTTAATTAATTAATTTATTTAATTTTAAATTATATCTTTTATTTTAGGTTCTTTAATACTTTTACCTTAAAATTAATTTTAAATTTCTAATTTCTTTTTATGTTTGTATTTAGGTTTTAAATTTTCTAAAAATATTTGCATTAATTTATTAATAGAAGATTTAAAAGAAAAAAACGAAATTTATATATTTGGTGATATATTTTCGTGCATGCTTTAATAATCCTCAAATCAACATCTGATTGATATGGATTTTTTGTAAGATTTACTATTTCAAATTCTTTCGCATATTCGATTTGCCTTAGTACTTTTCACAGTTACATTGTATAGTTGCCCTAATGTCTTGTAGAAACAGTGTTTTTGTAGCAGTCTTATATGCTCTTTGAGTATATATATATATATATTTTAAAACTAACTTCAAATCATTAGTTTTTGTGTTTAAATTATATATGATGGATTTACTATATGCTTATTAAAATTTTTAAATTTGAAAATAAATAAAAATATGAATTGGCTACCTGATTCTTGATTTTGCGGGTATCCGTGTTTTTTAGGTATTCGATTAGCTTGTACCAGATAATTGCATGCCGAGACAAGAACAAAAAATTCAATACTCGAAAGACTGAGTAACCAGTACTTTCGGTACCTAAATAATGTAGGGTTTTTCTCTTTTTTCTTAGTGTCACTGCTCTCTCTCTTTGGTTTGAACATAGGCTCGCGGCGACAATAGCTTTTTGGCTATTTGTCGACCGCCGGTCACTCTCTTTCATTTATTTGTTCCGTTCTTTTGATTTTCAGTCTTTTTAATTCAATAAAATTTGTCTTTATAACTCGCTTTTTCTACTGTTTGGTATGTATTTCTGCTTTTTAGCATGATTTTCGGTCTCTTTGCACGTTTTCCCATTATTTATTTTCTATGGTGGTTGATTTGACGACGTCACAGCTAATCAAGATGACGATTATTTGTAATCGTTTTGATCTTCCCTGTTATGGGCCAACAAGGCCTATTAGCTCAGTTGGTTAGAGCGTTGTGCCAACAAGGCCTATTTGTAATCGTTTTTCTTTGTATAGTATGTTGTTTCATTCTTGCAATAACATTCGAACTTATTGTTCCAAAACTAGACTTACTCACCACACTACTGAAACTTGTACTAATCTTTGACCAACTACAGAGTATTCAAGGAAATCAAACAAACTTCCAAGATGCAGCCTTGCCAAACTACATAGTATTCAAGGAAATCATACTTATTGTTCTAAAACTAAACTTGATTTTTTTTCGGTGAATAATTGATTTAACTTTGTATTGTATAACCCACTTTTTTAAGGCTAAATAACGACCTCGTTTTTTACTTAACGGGGTGTTCAGAGTTATCGATAGAGTGGTATTTTCGAATCAGCGGTCATATTCAAGCGGTATGTTGTAACAAAGAACCACAAGGCCTATTATCTCAATTGGTTAGAGCGTCGTGCCAATAATGCGAAGGTCACAGGTTCGAATCTTGCATGGGCCAAATGTTTTCTTTCCTCAATTTTTGAAAATTTGAGTATGCCTTCCAACTTGAGGACTCTCTGCTCTCAGGTCAGGCGCAGTCCTTGAGGTGACGGTGTGTTCGATGCCAACCAAGTTAGCTGGTTTTGCCCCAAAGGATATAGCTAATTTTTTTGTTGTAATCCAATAAGAAACAATGAGATAATCGTTTCTCTTTGTATAGTATGTTGTTTCATTCTTACAATAACATTCGAACTTCTTGTTCCAAAACTAGACTTACTCACCACACTACTAAAAATTGTACTAATCTTTGACCAACTACAGAGTATTCAAGGAAATCAAACAAACTTCCAAGTTGCAGCCTTGCCAAACTACAGAGTATTCAAGGAAATCAAATTTCTTGTTCCAAAATTAGACTTGGTTTTTTCCGGTGAATAATTGATTTAACTTTGCATTGTATAATCCCTTTTTAGGGCTAAATAACGACCTCGTTTTTTACTTAACGGGGTGTTCAGAGTTAACGACAGAGTGATATTTTCGAATCAGCGGTCATATTCAAGCGGTATGTTTTAACAAAGAACCAATAAGGCCTATTAGCTCAGTTGGTTAGAGCGTCGTGCTAATAATGCAAAGGTCGCAGGTTTGAAACCTGCATGGGCCAAATGTTTTCTTTCCTCAATTTTTGAAGATTTGAGTATGCCTCCAACTTGAGGACTACCTGCTCTCAGGTCAGGCGCAGTCCTTGAGGTGACAAAGAACCAACAAGGCCTATTAGCTCAGTTGGTTAGAGCGTCGTGCTAATAACGCGAAGGTCATAGGTTCGAAACCTGCATGGGCTAAATATTTTCTTTCCTCAATTTTTGAAGATTTGAGTATGCCTTCCAACTTGAGGACTCTCTGCTCTCAGGTCAGGCGCAGTCCTTGAGGTGACGGTGTGTTCGACGCCAACCAAGTTAGCTGGTTTTGCCCCAAAGGATGTAGCTAATTTCTTTGTTGTAATCCAATAAGAACAATGAGATAATTGTTTTTCTTTGTATAGTATGTTGTTTCATTCTTACAATAACATTCGAACTTCTTGTTCTAAAACTAGACTTACTCACCACACTACTGAAACTTGTACTAATCTTTGACCAACTACAAAGTATTCAAGGAAATCAAACAAACTTCCAAGTTGCACCCTTGCCAAACTACAGAGTATTCAAGGAAATCAAACTTCTTGTTCCAAAACTAGACTTGGTTTTTTTCCGGTGAATAATTGATTTAACTTTGCATTGTATAATCCCTTTTTAGGGCTAAATAACGACCTCGTTTTTTTACTTAACGGGGTGTTCAGAGTTAACGACAGAGTGGTATTTTTGAATCAGCGGCCATATTCAAGCGGTATGTTGTAACAAAGAACTAATAAGGCCTATTAGTTCAGTTGGTTAGAGCGTCGTGCTAATAACGCAAAGGTTGCAGGTTTCAAACCTGCATGGACCAAATGTTTTCATTCCTCAAATTTTGAAGATTTGAGTTTGCCTTCCAACTTGAGGACTATCTGCTCTCAGGACAGGCGCAGTCCTTGAGGTGACAGTGTGTTCGATGCCAACCAAGTTAGCTGGTTTTGCCCCAAAGGATGTAGCTAATTTCTTTGTTGTAATCCAACAAGAAACAATGAGATAATCGTTTCTCTTTGTATAGTATGTTGTTTCATTCTTACAATAACATTCGAACTTCTTGTTCCAAAACTAGACTTACTCACCACACTACTGAAACTTGTACTAATCTTTGACCAACTACAGAGTATTCAAGGAAATCAAACAAACTTCCAAGTTGCAGCCTTGCCAAACTACATAGTATTCAAGGAAATCAAACTTCTTGTTTCAAAACTAGACTTGATTTTTTTTCGGTGAATAATTGATTTAACTTTGCATTGTATAACCCATTTTTTAAGGCTAAATAACGACCTCGTTTTTTACTTAACGGGGTGTTCAGAGTTAACGACAGAGTGGTATTTTCGAATCAGCGGCCATATTCAAGCGGTATGTTGTAACAAAAAACCAACAATGCTTATTAGCTCAGTTAGTTAGAGCGTCGTGCTAATAACGCGAAGGTCGCAGGTTTGAAACCTGCATGGGCCAAATGTTTTCTTTCCTCAATTTTTGAAGATTTGAGTATGCCTTCCAACTTGAGGACTCTCTGCTCTCAGGTCAGGCGCAGTCCTTGAGGTGACGGTGTGTTCGATGCCAACCAAGTTAGCTGGTTTTGCCCCAAAGGATGTAGCTAATTTCTTTGTTGTAATCCAATAAGAACAATGAGATAATCGTTTTTCTTTGTATAGTATGTTGTTTCATTCTTACAATAACATTCGAACTTCTTGTTCCAAAACTAGACTTACTCACCACACTACTGAAACTTGTACTAATCTTTGACCAACTACAAAGTATTCAAGGAAATCAAACAAACTTCCAAGTTGCACCCTTGCCAAACTACAGAGTATTCAAGGAAATCAAACTTCTTGTTCCAAAACTAGACTTGGTTTTTTCCCGGTGAATAATTGATTTAACTTTGCATTGTATAACCCTTTTTTTAGGGCTAAATAACGACCTCGTTTTTTACTTAACGGGGTGTTCAGAGTTAACGACAGAGTGATATTTTCGAATCAGCGGTCATATTCAAGCGGTATGTTGTAACAAAGAACCAACAAGGTTTATTAGCTTAGTTGGTTAGAGCGTTGTGCTAATAATGCGAAGGTCGCAGGTTCGAAACTTCCATAGGCCAAATGTTTTCTTTCTTCAATTTTTGAAGATTTGAGTATGCCTTCCAACTTGAGGACTCTCTGCTCTCAGGTTAGGCGCAGTCCTTGAGGTGACGGTGTGTTCGATGCCAACCAAGTTAGCTGGTTTGCCCCAAAGGATGTAGCTAATTTATTTGTTGTAATCCAATAAGAAACAATGAGATAATCGTTTCTCTTTGTATAGTATGTTGTTTCATTCTTACAATAACATTCGAACTTCTTGTTCCAAAACTAGACTTACTCACCACACTACTGAAACTTACCTCGTTTTTTTCTTAACGGGGTGTTCAAAGTTAACGACAGAGTAGTATTTTCGAATCACCGGTCATAATTAAGCGGTATGTGGTGTGGTTTTTTTTTAATATGATCTCAGGCTCTTTGGCATGGAAATTAAACTGGTTATGTATTGGTATGGATTCATACAGTTTTGCTTTATAAACCGTCCAAAGCTTATTGGGCATGAAAAAAATGAACTTATTATAATAGGACGTGTAAATTTTAAATTTTTAAAAAACTATTTGGGCGTGAAATTATATCATTAATAGAAAACATCTAAATTGCATAATAATTTAAGATTTTTTGAGTTGCGACAGCTCTTTGGTTCATTCATGATAATCAAAATAAGGTTGTTTTAAATTAATTAAGATTTTGAATTCAAAACTTTGAAAATGTAGTTGCGTTACAGACTTACGCGAAAATTTTATCATTGTTGTAGTTCTTCCTAACTTGAAGAGATTATTCTATGTTTAAACCATTATACAAGTTCATATATTTGGTTGGACTGAAACAAACATAGATAAATTCTTTGTTCGAACAAATTCGAGCTCAAACAAACATAGATAAATTATTAATTGGCCTATTAATCAAGAATGTTTATGTTGTTCCATTTAATACAAGTTTGAGTCTTGACATTTACCATTTAGAACGTAAAATGTTCTCTATTTAATATAAACTGACTCATAATATTAAAAACTTGTCCAAACTTAAACCTTGGACAGAATTAGGTCAAAGATGCAAAAGAGAACCAAAAACCCAATCCAAAATGTTCCTAATTAGCTTATCTAGCTGAAATCTATTATTATCCACATGTTCTTAAGTACGGATTAGACGTGATATCAACCAAAAACATGAATCTATAACATAAAACAAAAGTTTTCCTATTGGTGCATGCCATTAATGCATTTTTTTTAAAGGATCATTGTGTGTGCAATGAACCCATTCATGGAATCATAATCCTTTGCAATTTTAAATCAATACCCAATAATTTGATTTGCTTGTAGAGAAGAGTTTGATGTTGAAACATTATCATTTTGACCATGGAATATCAGTCCCCCTTAGGCCCTACCAAATGTGCTTGCCAACCTTATAATATGCGTTTCGGACAAGGAAGGAACCTTCATGGCAATGCCAATGCCTACCTTTTTCTATGATCCCATATGCATATATGATTGAATCAAAGATACTAAATCGCATTACAAAAATGTACAAGATTTAGTTGGTTTTAAATTTATGTGTTGGCTTGTAATTAGTGGGGAAGGAGGTGTTTTGGAGCTTATAGTTATGAATATAATGTGTTTATATGTCGGTTGGTGGGGTTTAATCTCTTGTTTGCCAACTAATTTTGCTTTTATAATCTAATGGATTAAGCAAAAAACATGTACAAAAGAATGATGGAAATCAAATCCTTGTCGATTATTGAACGTTTTTTTGTGGACATTGTTTTTTATTTATTTTTGGAAACTTCAAACGTAATCTCTCAAAAATTGTTTTGCTTTATTAGGATTTTTTTTTATGAAAGCTAAAGTGATTATAAGTAGTATATGTTCTAAATATACTCTCAACCATTTGACAATGAAGGCTCAATCACCCTACTGCAGCTGTTGGTGCTCGAACATGTGACCTCTAGAAACACCAACCGTTCCCTTAACCATTGAGGCAAGTTAGTTCGTGCTGCTTTATTAGGATTTTGGATGGTCATTAATATATATATATATATATATATATATATATATATATATTAATATTGAAAACAAGATTTAATTAAATGTAAAATGGATATTTATCCAAACACTTATTCTTATCCAATGTCTATGATAGGTTAATTAGTTAACTAATCGCAAATGCTAAATGTACTTTTAATTTGGATTATTATTAGGTGATTGAGTTTAATTTGAATAGTAGTACCTACCTAACAAGTGTCCCAATGGAAAAACGTATGATGTTCATCTTAAGAGACACGGGTTTAAATCGCTTTATTATACTCATTGTGAAAGAGTTAAGAATATCTATGAACAAATACTACATTGTAATCACCTTCAGACTAATCAAAAATAATAATTTAAATCGTATGTTGTTGGTATAATATATAGAATGGCATAAAACATTACTTAAATGTTTAATATCCTTTGATTTAGGATAAGAATGATATGGATAGTATAAACATTTATCAAATTGTATGTTTAAAAATCACATATATTATTAGGAGACTTTTTAATTCATGAACTAGAATGAAATGATGACAAACGTTTCATTTATTATTTTCTACATTTTAAAAATATTTAAAGTACATTTCAAATAATTTTAATCATGCTTGTGAAAAAATTGCACCAACATTATACCAATTAATAATCACTTTCCATCCAATATTTTAGTAATAGAAGTGTTGAAAATTGATTATTCGTGTTTTTGGGTATTATAGTGGCCCATGACTCGGTTCATAAATATCGTGTCTCCGTAAGTCGAGTACCCGTAATTTCAAGATAATTGAAAATGATAAATTTTTTTTAATTTTTAAATTCTACCATAGTATATCATCATCATTCAATTATTTATAAACTGTAAATATACGTTACATATATACTTGAAAATGTTATATCAAAACTTTAAATCTGTACTTATTTATACTTCAACATTATAACGCTATCTTTGAAGAAAAAACAATAACATATGATACATACAAGAGACCAATTAAAATAATTATTGTAATATTTATTTACATGTCTGCAGCTTTCAAGGGAACAATCAAAAGATATTTTAGATTAGAATAGTTAGGTTAATATATGTTGTTTTCTTCATACTTATATGTTTCATTTAAAATTGAGACATTAATGATATATAATATACACATCAAACAAGTGTAAAATATTTGATGACGAGAGTATTTTAATTTTTAAATTTTAACTAAAGAAAATCTTATTAATATTCTAACAAAATTAAAATAAAAATCTGGGTCGGGTACTCGTTCAATTTAAAAATTATGGCTCGAGTCCGACCCGCAAACTTGTGAAATTTAGCAGATTGCGTACCATATCTGAATTTTTAAAATAAAAAATATCGAGCCTTTTTGTATAGAAACAACGGATCAAGCATTTCATGTCAAATATTTTTGAACCCTTAATATTTAGTGATTGATTTTAAAAAGTTGGATTTGGATCATCTTTTATAAATTAAAAATAAACACCATGAAGCTTCATAGGAAGGATACACACTAGTACATATGTTCTCATTCCTCAATTATTAAAATTTATTTTATAAATAGATCAAGATCTTCTTAACTTGAACTTTAGAGTACATATTTCTCGGTCAACAAATTCAAAATAAATAAAGCCATATGTTTTTTTTAATACATGAAGTATGGATTAGCTTCACCTGTTTTGTAATATGGATTCTAGACTTTATCATTAAGATTTTGACTTTAGGTTAATTAGTTTTCTTTTTCGAGATACAATGTTTATATTTTAATGTTTTTCAAATCTTATTTCACTCATAAACTAAACATGTTTAAAACAATCAAATCTATATCTTTGTATATATTATAGCAAGAACATACGGGTTAAATTTATCTTAATTTGTATAATTTAATCAATGTAACAACAAGAGACTGATGAATGAGCATACAAACATCATAGGGTATGATAAGTGTTGAGTGTCAAGATATTTATATGATCTTATTTTATATGAATTTAAATTTAAATATTTAATTTTAAAATATAATTGTTTATATACTTAATAAAAGAATCTAAACGTACATTTTTTAATAAAACAAGGGTAAAACAAATCATCAGTAGAGTCGCGGGCAACGGTAAAAACGAATTTCTCTCAAGAATTTGTAGTTAATAACAGAAGTTAAAACAAGTCATAAAAATATTGAGCGGTGGCCGGCGGGAAACATCGAAATGAATGATAAATAGCAGGTGGTGAAAAGTGGTAGCTTTGGAGTATATCCCAAACACAGCACGAGCACCAACAGATCGAAGCAGATCAGCTGACGCCATCAATTGTCTGAATTTGTTTGCCCGAGGGATTTTTGTCCCACGTGTCTTTTCTCATGCCATGCAACCCTCTGCTTCTATGGCAGAATCTTGTACTGCCACGTTTTTTTCCTTTCTTTTTCCTCTTTATTTCTCCAAATATCCCTCTTTTTCCATGTAATTACGCTTCGGTCACAAAAAACCGTTCACCATCACCAACACAACAGATAAAAATATTAACTCTTTTCGATACATTTATTTATGTCTCAACATTAAAAATAAATTTAATATTGAGCGTAAAAACATAAATAAGAGTAAAAAAAAGTTCCATCTCAAACACAAAGACTATTCCAAAAAGGTTAAGTTAGGCTAGGCTACCCTGTTTCAAATTCAATGCCCTATTTGCCCATTTTCGCACACCCCTGGGGTAAAATATGATATGCCAGCTATGCTGTGCGTCGGTTCCATTAGGCATTAATAACTGAAAATCAATATAAATTGTTTGAATTCGAATCATTTAAATAAAGCATGAAAAAAATGAAATGAGATGTACAGTGAAAGTAGCCCCTGTCAGTGTAATATCGTCTTGAAACGAGGGTTGATGTGTTTAAAGACACTGATCCATTCCTCAGTCACTTATACAACCTGTCACCACCAACTTACAGGCTGGCAACCCCTACCAACTGTTCCCACAAAAAATGCTTATTACCACATCACGACGAAATCCTACGTGGCACCTCTGTCCAAAATCCGACTTCCCTCCCTTGTATATAAACTCCCCCAAGCCCCATCTTCCGCTTGCTCCATTCACCAACAAGTTCAAGTTCAAGCTCATTCAAAGCTTTAAAGAAAAAAAAAACATAAGCTTTTAGTTCCAGTAAGAAAAAAAACAACACTAAACTCCACGAATCTGGACAATGGGTATTTGTAGTTCTTGCGATTCGAATCATGCAGCCACGGCCAAGCTGATTCTCCACGACGGAAGATTGCAAGAGTTCGCTTACCCTGTCAAGGTTTCTTACGTTCTACAGATGAACCCCACGTGTTTCATCTGCAACTCCGATGAAATGGACTTCGACGACGTCGTGTCGGCCGTCGGAGAAGACGAGGAGCTTCAACCCGGTCAACTTTACTTTGCCTTGCCGTTATGTTGGCTTAAACATCCTTTGCAGCCTGAACAAATGGCTGCATTGGCTGTTAAAGCTAGCTCCGCTTTGATGAAAAGTAATAACGGTGGTGAAAAATGTGGGTGCAGATGTAAAACCGTTGCTCCTTTCCCAGTTTCAGAGGAGTCTCATCGCCGGAGAGTTGCCTCCGCCGGCGGTGCGAAGGGTGGGAGGGGAGGGAGGAGAAAGTTCTCTACGTTGAGTGCTATTCCGGAATAGAGAAGGGTTATTTTGGGAAATGGAGTGGTATGTTTGTAAATAATTAATGATGTTGAGGACTTGTTAGTCTAATCGTTGGTAGGGATGGGAGGTGATTCGACCGTCATGGTGGATGTTCATGTGATTACCTTAAAGTTTAAAATTCTAGTATGCGTCTTTACATTATCATTTGCCCATGTGAGGGTCGTGTTACAGTTTTACCCCTATTTGGGTCAAAAATGAATTTTACACTTTTATAATTATATATTTCCTTTTACCTGCATTATTATAAAAACATTTGATTTAATACAAACTTATCAAATCGACATTTAAATTTATTTCTTCAAATTTGATAATATAGGCGTGTGAGCAACTAGTAAAATGGAATAGAATAGAGATGGGTAAGATTTTGTTCCCAAATGTTCCGATTGATGCCGGTGAAAACGACTCATGAGTCATGGCTATATTTTGTAGTTTTGGTCCTTTTTGGATCTAAATTTAAAAATAAGTTATAAATAAATATATTTATTAAAATTGATGTCATATAATTGTTTGAAGTATTTATTTATCTATTTTTAGAATTTAGATCAATTATAAGTATTATATTGCTTTTGAGTGTGAAGAATACTTGCAATTAAGAATGACAAGTGTTTAGTACTACGCCCAACGGCGTTAAATGAAAATGATGTTTTAATCACGAGCTTAGATAAGACGTAATAGTTTCTTTTGTTTTAAAGGTAAATTATGTTATAACTGAATTATATTTTTAAATTTATTTTTATCACTAAAATTTTAAAATATTAAATTTACTTCATGGAATTTAAACATTAAATATTTTTAATCACTTTTCGTTTACTTTCGCCCTAACTTCGTTCACCGTTTACCTGTCACCGTCAACGGTCGTCAATAGTGGTCCTTATGTTACAAATTTCACTAGACACTTTATTTCGGTCCATTTAGTCCAAATTCAACCTCCATTTTACCAGAAAATACCTCGAACTTCACTAATTGGACAAAAAAAAACTTTCAATTTTTCTTTTGTAGATCTTTCTCTTTCGCCATTGGATGAAGCTACCTTTTCGGTGTTTACTTTTCTCGTGCCAATAAAACGATTTAGTGTTTGGATTGTCAAAAAATTCTCCGTTCGCTGATAAATGTACCATCCAAAAATTACTAGAGGATTGATAAAAAACGTTTAATGTCTAAATTTTAGTGAGTAAATTGAACGTTTTAAATTTCTAGTGATCAAAATAAATTTGACAATAAAATTCAATGATATTTTACGTAATTTACTCTTACTTTAATTAGGATGCCAAATAGTTTTTAAATTTTTAATCAGTGTCTGTCGTCAATGAAATGTATAAGATTAGTCACTAAGCTTGTTTCGACTGGTTCCTTAAAAAATAAATGTTTTTTATTCAATTGATTAATGAATAGTAATATTATTAAAGATTATAAATTTAATTTACTCAAAAAATTTATGAATCCAAGTAAATTTTAAATCGTTTATTCTCAATCTATTAAACTCTAATACAACCTTTATTTCGTCGAAAAATACCTCAAAATCCACTATTATAATTAAATCAACTCTTCAGTGGCGATTTCTAGAATTTGAATTTGTATTCTCATCCTAGTAGCATTGAGAGGGCAATTTACATTTTAGATCACTAAATTTAACATCCATTTTTATTTACATCACAAATTTTTAATCAAATAATACCACTCACCTTTGATTATTTATAAATTAAGTCACTTATATTGAAGACATTCAATAATTCTAGTAAAAATATTGTAATTAACCATCAAATAATAATAAATTGATAATTTTAATCAGTTTCTGTAAATTATTTTTGAAACATTCCATTTATATAAATTCAATGGAAAATAACTAAATTTCTTATAAATCCTAATAAAAAAAATATTCAAATTACTAATTAAACATTATTTATTTATAATATGTGAAAAATATGTTAAATAAATGTGTCAATTAAGTTTTTTTTTCATTAGAATTATTTAATAGTTTCAATATAAGTGATTTAATTTATAAATAATCAAAATTAAATAATGTAATTTGATTAAATTAAAGATTTGTGATGTAAATGAAAGTAGATGTCAAGTTTAGTGATTTAAAATGTAAATAACCCAACATTGAGACTGTTATCACCTTGACCAACGGATTATGAAATAAATGCTCAAAAATCAAAATTAACCTTTTTAGATACACATGGCATCGTAACAATAAATGATAATAGTGCAGGCTTTCCCTTTCATGTCATTTTTCCAACACTTTCTTTTGTTCTTCCTCCAAAGTCCAAACATTGGAAACTTGTATAGCTGTAAACCTGTCTTCTTTATTCTGGTTGGAAATGGGGCAGACTCCATATCCTCACCAGACATCCACTTCAACTTGTTGTACTGAAAACCCTTCCCTTCAATTATTGAATCGGAATTTAAACCCTAATCAATTGTTCCCAACAAACACATTAACCTGTTTGGTTGCTAAGAAAATTACCATGCATGGGAACGAACAAGTGGGGAAAATAAAATCACACTTTTCAACACCAGACTCATATTGGCGGGACCATGGCCAACAAACACCCAAAGCTTCCATCATTTCACACAAGTTGGTGGTCCTCAGCTTCTCGTGAGTTGGTCCAAATTAAGATGGAGTTGCATTCAATTATGTCTTTAATTAAGGCATATACATAAACATTGTACCATGTCGTTTTAGAACCAGAAGAGCAAACATTAACGAGATCAAAGGGTACTAATCGTCTTCTAAATTGCGACCAACTGTCTTGAATTGGAGACAATGAGGAGGTGTTTTGCTCAAATAAATATTCATGCCTTCAAGGACTCAACTACCTTGATCATAGAGCCATTGTTGGATTTGGATACAGCTGTTTCTCAATTGAATTTTGGATGGAGAATTTAATATTTTATCCACAAAATCACACGGCCGTCGATGAATTAATATGTTTCATCCATAGATCGGATTTTAATTCGATTGGTTCATATAATTATTTTTTAAGTATCTAAAGGTGATTACAAGGTAGCATTTATTCATACATATTATTAATGGATGAAAATTCTCTACCCCATTTCGGTAACCTTACATATGCCCTCACGCTCAAAATTAACTTTAGGGTTTAGGGTAGGGGTTGCGGTTGCGGTTAGGGTTTATAGAATTTAGGACATGGTGTATTTTTTAGGGTTTAGGATTTAGGGTTAGAGCTTAAAATTTAATTTTGTAGTATTTTTTAGCGTTGGAACATATGTAGGGGCACCGAAAAGGGGCAGATGAATTTTATCCATTATTAATTATTTGACAATACACATACACCTTGTAGACAAAACGACTTGAACCTGCGTCTCTTAAGATAAACATCATCCGCTTTTACAGTGTCCCTCTAACTCATATAATTATTTTTAAAAGAGAACAATAATCTAAATTTACATTTCAAACATTTTTATTCATTTTTTTTCTTCAGAATGCATATACTTTGATGAAACTCTGACCATAATTCTTTTTTTATAAATGAGTGTATGTGGATGAAATTTTAGAAGTAACTCCTTTTCTTTTTTTCAAGAGCACACCAGCGAAGATTTTTTATATATGTATCTATAACATGATATTTAAAAAAAGTGATATAAGTTTAAAAAATAATTACGATAAGAAAGTTTAACACCTACCATTTGACTACATTCACTTTTAATAAAATATAAAATAGCGTCTAAAATTTTAACAACACAGCGTAAATTTTAAAATTTCGTCTCTGCAAGTGTGTGTATCTTGACGAAAGTTCGAGAATGTAAGTATATAATTAGGTAATATTGGATGCCCTACAACCATTCTAGTTGGGGTATATTCACTTATTTTCTTTTTGGTTTTAGGGCAGATCTCTAGGGACTTTATTAACCTATGAAATAGTAGATACATGGCTCCCTCTCTTGCTCAAAATAGTTAAATGTTCAACTAAAAACATTGCTTATATGTCTACGTACAATGATAGAAGTATGAAACCCAAGGTGGTCCAAACTTATGCATCTAAGAGAGGTCATAATGTGGAGCTTCTAAAGCATGGTTACTAATTCACATTTGAACTGTCATAATGGAGTTGACAAAGTTTATCTAATCAAACCGAAGTAATTATAATCATTAAAACTATGGGTTAAATCTAGATTAATTTTTATTTAAGAGTTCGAGTAGAAAAGTCGACTGAGTTTTGAAAAATTGTATCCCGTCCATTTTGTAAGTTTGTAACACTCTCATAATAGTGCATTATCTGTGTTTCGATTACGACAAGAACGTGCCGGAATTTGAGGTTAGAGACAATAAATTTTGGCGATAATATGACATAGAGGATGGATCTAAACAAGCATTGAAATTGACAAGAAATAAGAAAACAAATGGAAGTGGGGATGTGGGGAGAAGATTAGTAGAGAATCATTTGAACAAATGTTGATGGGAATGGGGGCAATTTTGATTGTCTGTCTTGTTACCGATGTTCTATTATTGCGCCCCATAATCAGCATGGGCCCTTTCATGCTCAAACATTTCAGTTCGGGTCGGACTAGATTAGGCCATGTATTATTAAGTTGATTAATTTATTGGTCCTATATTTAATTTTAACGTCAATAGGTAAACTTGTGAATAGGGGTACTTCGAGCGAGTCAATTGCGAGTTAGTAGTGTTCGACTCGTATTTAGTAAAAAATATTGTTGCTCGATTTGACTCGTTTTTCGTTAAGCTCAATAAATTTTTGCTTGACCCGTGCTCGTTAAAAAATCTCGTTGCTCGACTCAACTCGTTAAGCTCGCCAAAATTTTTACCTTATTATTTTAATATAGATAAAATCTTGTGATACTATTAGAGCTTAATATAAACATAGAAATTCAGAAGAAGAAAAAATGTGAGGTCTAAGAAGATAAATAAACAAACATATCATGACCGAGTTAGAGATGAAGTTGATATTTGATGGTGAGAATCTTTTTATTTTTCTCAACAGTCTTTTTATTTTCGGGGTTTTAACTTCAACTCGTATTTTTTTATTTGAGAAGTGAAAACTGAAGACTTTTTTTTTTTCTATTTTGTACATAAAGTAATAATAAAAGAAAAAGAAAAAGACTTCATTGAAAAAAAAGAAAACTCATTATTATAATTTAATTTCTTATTAATACTCGAGAAATACAAAAGGTTTAGGAAATTTATAACAAAAATTTTGTAAGGTAACCACCAAAAAATCATAAAAGACTTTATAAGAAAATAACGAGCTGCTCAAAAACTTATCGAGTCGAGTTGGGTCTTGCTCGACTTGACTCGCTAAGATCTCGAGTCGAGCTCGGTTTCGAGTCGAGTTAACTCGAGTCGAGCGTTAACCGAGTTTTGCCGGGTCGAGCTCGAGTTGTTTGCGAGCTGCTCAACTTAATAAGCACTCCTACTTGTGAATAATTTATTAATCGTACATTAAATTGACTAGATAAAAAATTAATTCGATTTGACTCGATCGAACGTTCACTCTATATAATGTATTTTGTTGTTTTTCATTATATAAACACATTGCTTTTCTTTCTTTCCTGAAAATATATGAAAATTATTCTAACTCACTTACAACTAATAAATAATTTCGATTTACCAACGGGGTATTGCTTAAGCAAGTTTCAAATTTGAGCATTTGTGTATGCATAAAATTTTTGTTGAAAGAATTACAGACCAAAATCAAATTTACGGTGCAAATTGTTCAGAATTAATCGGAACAATACACTGCAAATAAAAAACAACAAATAAATAATAAATAATACCAATTCACATGTGTAACTTTCAATTCGTTATATAGGGAAACACCACAGAAATTAGAAATCTAGGCTTTGTGGTATGGCCAATTTAATGGATCTCATTTTCCATTAGGAAAATAGCCCTAGAGAAACCTTGCTTGGACTTCAAGGCAACAATAATTTAAGGATCATATAAAGTAAGTAATTGGTCCAAATCATAATTAATTTTTTATTTGATTTCTAGAATTTCCTCTTTTAAAAGGCTATTAATTATTCACACTTTCATATCAACTTTTCATTCTTGTCAATATTTACTATATAAGATAATAATTAAATGGACCGCATTTTGCCTTTTCTATACTTCCCTTTTCCTCCTTTTGTCAAACAAGATATGAACATAGTGGACAGTGGGCATATATAATCCTTTTCAAACTGTGCACTACTTTCGTTATTGAGCATGTAAATTGTAATGTTTACTTGTTAGATGGGGGGATTCAAAATTGACCGTCAAAACTTTTTTTCACCAAATAAATACAAATAATTATAAATCCGAAATTTATACACACAATTATATTAAGGATAAATATTTTATACACATGCGATAGAAACTGAAAGTTGCCACAAGCGCCTTAATTTTAGGGTATAGAGAGTTAGTTTAGGGTATAAGGTTTAAGGGTTTAGGTGTAGGAGGTTAGAATTTAGGGATAGTTGTTTTAATTTAAGGTTTAGGGTTATATTTTAGGGTTTATTGGTTAAAACCTAAATCCTCATTATGTTACCCTAAAAACTAAACCCTAACCTATAAACCCGTGTGATGATGAACATCTACCTTTGCCACATGACACAAGAGGATGAGCCCAGTGTATATGATATTAATCCTTATATTAATAGTACATTTTAATATAATATTAATTATTAAGGTTTAATATAAAAAATAATACGAGATTAAAAGAAATATAACGAAAAATTGTAGATGTTAAGATTCGAATAAATCAAGAAGTAAATTAGTCTACGTACGTAATTAAGGGTTTGCAATCTTGGGGTGTGAACCTAAGACATAGGTGTGGCGCACAAAACTACAAAAATAAAGCCGGTGAGTGGCTCTTTAAGTCAAATGTGACTTTAAAGTGCATAATAATGTGACTTTTGTGGCTTGTAATTCTTTACTTTCGAGAAAGGAAAGAAAGGGTCTCTAAATTCTAAAAGTTAAATTCATGTTTTTACTCTTTAGTTTGGGCATTGAGATTTAAGCACAACGGTCCAATTGGCTTGAACATGGAGATCGTAGAAACGCGTCTGTCCCTTAATCTTGAGGGATATTGTAGAAACGCGTCTGTCCCTTAATCTTGAGCTTGATAAAAAAGAGCTCTATTGGGAACAGCGTGCTCGGTCCAATTGGCTTGAACATGGAGATCGTAATACTTCCTTTTTCCATAAGACGGCCACGGTGAAGAGGAAGAGGAACATGGTAATAAAATTGAGGGATGAAGATGATAAGGAGGTTACGGATGAAGTGTTGATGGGAGCTGTCGCAAGAAATTATTTTTCCTCGCTTTTTATGTCACAGGGGGTGAGGAATTGTGAAAGGATACTGAATGGAATTGGATGTTGCATCACGGATCAGATGAACGCAGATTTAAACAGGGAGTACACTCATGCGGAGGTCTTCGCGGCTGTCAGGTCGATGAGCCCTTTAAAGGCGGCTGGGGAGGACGGATTGGGGGCTCTGTTTTACCAGCGTTTTTGGAACATTGTGGGCAAGGATGTGGCCTCTTATTGTATCCAAGTTTTAAATGGTAATATCCCTCTAAACCCCATCAACCACACAAGAATTGTTTTGATTCCAAAAATTGATGATCCAACGTGCATGGCCCATTTCCGACCGATTAGCCTGTGTAACGTGCTCTATAAAATAATCTCGAAGGTCTTGGTTAACCGTATGCAGTCTGTTCTGCCGTTTTGCATTGATGAGGCACAGAGTGCCTTTGTTCCGGGTCGGCTTATTACAGATAACATTTTAGCTGCGTTCGAGATTGTTCATTCTCTTCGAAACAAAAGACATGGGAAAGAAGGCTATTTTGCCCTCAAGTTAGACATGAGCAAAGCATATGATAGGGTGGAATGGGGTTTTATTGCGAGGGTGATGCAAAAGATGGGTTTTGCGAATAACTGGATTGATCTCATTATTCATTGTATCTCATCGGTCTCTTATTCGGTTGTGATGAACGGCTCGGTAGGAGAGGGTTTTACTCCATCAAGAGGATTACGGCAAGGGGACCCATTGAGTCCCTATCTTTTTCTTATTTGTAGTGAGGGTCTTAGTTCTCTTCTTCGACAAGTAGAAGATGGGGTGGGTGTACGGATTGTACGAAGTGCTCCGAAAGTGAGTCATTTGTTTTTTGCAGATGATAGTTTGATTTTTGGAAAGGCTTCATCGAGAGGGGCTGCAGTTCTGCAGGAATTACTTTCGGTCTATGCGGGTTGTTCAGGACAGCTCATCAACTTTGACAAGTCAGGTATTTTTTTCAGCAGTAACACGGAAGATGGGTGTAAAGATGCTGTTCGTAGAATTCTGGGTATCAATCAGGGTTTCAATCCGGAAAAATACTTGGGCCTGCCCATTTGTGTTGGGCGGAACAAAAGGCAAGCCTTTATGGGTTTACGAGACAAGACTGTTAAGTGGATATCGAATTGGAGTACTCGTTTTCTGTCTCAAGGAGGTAAGGAGGTTATGATCAAAGCCGTCCTACAGGCTATCCCGGTGTATGCCATGAGCTGCTTCCTCCTCCCTAAAACTTTTTGCAAGGAGTTGGAGGGTTTAATAGCTAGTTTCTGGTGGCGTAACTCAAAGGAAAAAAGGGGTATTCACTGGTGTGTTTGGAAAGATCTATGCTCGTTAAAGGAGTTCGGGGGGCTTGGCTTCAGGGATTTATGTAAGTTCAATGTGGCCCTTCTTGCGAAGCAAGGCTGGAGAATGTTGACGAACGCCTCTTCTTTAGTCAGTAGAATTTTCCGGGCAAAGTATTTTCCAACATCTGACTTCCTACATGCCAATCTTGGCTCGAGTCCTTCTCTAATCTGGAGAAGCGTATGGAGTGCCAAGGGTTTGTTAGAAAAGGGGCTAAGATGGAAGGTGGGCTCTGGGAATCTTATCTCGGTGTGGAATGACTTTTGGCTGCCGGGTCCGATCCGAAGGTTAGTGTCCTCTCCGAAAGTAGATGGTATAAATTGGGTTGTAGATTTAATGGATACTCGAGCTGGTTTCTGGAATATAGAGAAAGTTCAGAATTTTTTTCAGATGGGGAAGCAAAGGAGATTTTAAGTATTCCTCTACCTACTGAGCATCAGTTGGATTCGTTAGTGTGGTGTGGTGAACACACTGGAAACTATTCCACTCGTAGCGGGTATAGAATGCTACTGGATCCAGTTCAGAGTACCTCTAATGATAGCTCTCTGTTTCGGAAAATTTGGAGTTCGAAATGCCCCGCTAAAATGAATATGCAGTGCTGGAAATTTCTTCGAAATTTTGTTCCTACAAAGTCGAATCTATGTTTTAAGAAAGTTGCTACTGACTCCTTATGCCGTAGGTGCAACCAAGGGGTAGAAGACGTTATTCATGTGTTATGTGACTGTCTCTACGCAAAGCAGGTATGGGCTATTCTATCCCTAAAGGAGCCGGTTAATGCAGATCAATTATGTTTCACAGAGTGGCTAGAGGCTATGTTCAACGAAAATGATAATAAAAAAAACCAGGAGATTATTATTACACTTTATGCTCTCTGGCATGCCCGTAATAAATTTGTCTTTGAGGGATTAGATACGAAACCAGAGGAAATTATCACTTACGCTCAGGGCTATTGCTTGGATCTGTCAGTGTTGCGGACACGTTTGGAGGCAGTGAAAAGCCTTACTCCCGTCCGATGGCGTCCGCCGCTTCCCTCTATGGTTAAAGTTAATGTGGATGCCTGTTTTCAAAAAGGCCCTAAATTAGCGCACATCGGTGTTTTAATTCGAGATAATGAAGGTTTCGTGCTGGGCGCAAAATGTAACAGGGTTGATTTTACCTCTACGAGCTTTGCAGCAGAGGCGTCGGCGGTGGTCCAGGGTCTTCATTTCGCTTATGAGCTGGGGTTTAGCCGAATCACACTCGAAAGCGACTCGCTAACCATCGTCAGAAAATTGCAAAACAATGAAGAAGATAGATCGGATATTAGCTGGTTAATTAGCAACGCAAAGATGTTGGGGAAAAAATTTCAGATCTGCGATTTTTCTTTCATTTCAAGAAATGGGAACAAACCCGCACATGCAATGGCACGGGTTGGGCTTACCTTCTCATCGGAGAGAGTCTGGGTGGAGGAGGCCCCAGATTCAGTCGAGCGACTCGCGGCTGAAGATAGGCGGTGGATCGATCCACCGTGAGGGCTCCGTTCTTTTGGATTTTTTGTGTTTGAAGGGTTTGGTCATTGCGGTTTTCATCACTGACCCTTCTCCCTCCATTGTGTTCACATGCAAAGCTTTGGTTATCGCCGGAAGGGGTGGATATGGAGGTTGCTGGACTAGCTGGTTTCTCTTTGTTGTTTCTTTTTGTTTTTCCGTTTCTATGTACGTGATGCATTTACTTTTTGTTTTTGGGGTCGGTTGGGTTTTCCACCGCCCGTTTTGTTGTCTTTATTTCGTTTGAGTTTCCCAATAAAAGCTAGCTGGCATGTTATCAGTCAAAAAAAAAAAAGATTTAAGCACAACGGTTCAATATAAACCTAAAAATTGACTCTTTTATGACCCATCATTTTCACTTTGAGAAATGTTTGATATAAGAAAAAAACTATATAATATATGAAGAAAAAATCCATCATCAATAAATTGAATACTAATTTTATGTACATCATTTGTATTGAAAACTATATACTAAAATATTGCATATCCAGACAGGAAGAATTGATGATATAAAAATCTACTATATATATTATATGATTGTAATCAATACCGCAATCAAACCCTTTTTCTAGACTTTCCTGAAACACCCAAGAAAAAAAGAAAGTTGTTAAGAGAAAGCTAAATGGGCGCCTGTTTATCCTCAACTTCAAGCTCAAAATCAGCCAAAACTGTCGGAGGAGGAGGATCGAGTGTGTTCAAACGCTCGTCGGCAGCAGCCAAGGTGGTTGACGTGGAGGGTCGTGTTCAGGAGTTGAGGCAATCAGTCCAGGCCAAGAACATAGTTGCTCAGAATCCCGGTCATTTCCTTTGCAGCTCCGAGTCGATGTCTATTGGCACTTGCGTGCCGCATGTGCCTGATGAAGAGGAGCTTCAACCGGGACAGATTTACTTCTTGTTGCCACTCTCCCAATCCGACAAACCCCTTTCCTTGCCGGACTTGTGTTCCCTCGCCATTAAAGCTAGCGCTGGCCTTGACACTCGAAGTGTGGACCTTTCCTCGTCTAACTCGAAACTCATCCTTAGGTGATCGAGCTGGTAAGATCTACATGTTCTTCTGCCAGATTCATTCTGGGAATTTTTTTGGCAAATGGTTTTGCACCCTTTTTTTCATTATATGTGATTAATATTATATGATTTAGATTGTAAAAGTCAACGTTTTTGGATTGGCGTTTTCACTTTAGGAAAGTAGCCATCCATCTAACTTTGTTAGCCAATTGATCAAACTTGAATTCTCAATCCTCACCTGCCATTTTGGTTGCTTTTGTATTGTCTTTTCATCATTTGTTTGGGGACAGATTATTGAATTCAAGCTTAATATTATAAACTCAAATGAATATGGTTTGGACAACAGTCTCAACATAGTTTTCAGAGCCAATCCAATTAATGCACCAACGTTTTGCAGTAACTGTTGGAATTCAATAAAAAGGAATTCATTAGGGTGTTGGGAATTTTAATGTTTAACGTAACATATCAGAGATTATGATATGCTTAACATATTTTCTGTCATCCTTAGAAGGAACTGCAAAGATAACTCGGATTCGAATTATTGACCTATTTAATGTCATGAATGTACGAACCGATCGGATCGAACTCAAAGTTTCCTCAACCCTATCAGTAATCACTCATCAGAATGTGTAGGGGACAACGTAACTAAGATTCAAGAGCTACAGCTTTGGTCGGACTCGGACCTCTCAAGTGGCGTGAGCAACTAGCCAATGCCAGCAGGCCTCCTTGCTAAGTGCCAAGGAACAAAATGGGTTCTCAGTTTGCAGACCTGACAGATCACATGTATGGAGCAAACCAGCTATTGGGTTTAGTGGAGCAGCAGTGACCCATCCATGGATTGTTGAAACTTCTGAGAGGTTGATACAATCAGCTTGAGAATGTTTTTTCTGGTACAATATTTTTTTTCCTTTTACAATTTGGGTATTAAAGAGGACTTTGTTAAGCATGATGAACCATGAAAATAACCATGCAAGTTTGGTTCCATGATATTTTTAACTTTGAAAACAACCCGGAATTTGATTCATTAAATCAGGTGATGGCTTTGAGCAACTGAAATGGAAAGTACTGTCAGCTAAATCTGAAGCACTCGGCTGACAGAACAGACCCCGTGCCAAGAGCAAAGATGTGCAGTGTGCTCAACATGATTGAGTCCAACTCTCTACATTTCACCCACATGGCCAGATTTTTTAAGTCAAATTATGAAATGGGTTCACGTGCTGGTGCAGGAGACCAACTAAACTTTAGGTCAAGCATATTTAGAGTCAGATGCTCAAGTTGTGTAACTTGTGTTGATTTTGGACTGACCGAGTTACCGAGCTATGCATGAACAAATGGATGCTTGAAATGGTTTTTAAGGAATATAGCTCACACCAAAACTGTATACAAACCTTAATGCACATTGCATAACACAGCATAATAACAATTATGACACAAAATATACCCTATTTCTACTTTGTACAGGGAAAAATGTGAAATTTTACAAAATGGAAAATGCTTGCAAACTGCATCATGCCCAAGCTCCATGCCATCGATGCATATACGGGCAATCATCTTACTAGTTCTTTAGATATTAGATACCTGAAGGTGAAATTGTGAGGAATCCATTCGATGCCCTTGCGGGATTTGCTTACCAGACATTTTCTAATGCTCTTGTGAAGGGATTCGGGCAAAGATTGTTGGACCATTTCGATGATACCAGCTGGACATAAGCTTGACTCCTTTGCAAATGATTCTACGATCTTTGGTAACAGAATTTTCACGTCCTTGCGGACACCGAATGAGGCTCTGATGTACTCTTGTTTTGCAGTTTCCAGCTCGTGAAGTACTTTCTTCGGTGTGTAGGCACGGACCTAAAAAATTAATAAATATGATAAGGCAGATAATTTATATAAAGTTAACACCAAGGAAAACTTCAAGCCCACTGGTTCCTAACCAATCCTATCATTGGTGCTAATAGTAGGCGGGGGGAACTTGGATCAAAGATGATATAGTACCGCAGGATCGGAATGGTTTCCCGAACAGAGAGCAAAGTGTAGAAGTGGTTCTGGATGTTCAATTGCATATGCCTGCCTTCTGTCTCCAGTTTTAAACTTTGTCCTCGAAGAAACTAATAATCGAAGCCACTACAAGCAGGAGAAACCTTTGTCAACTCCACCTTAAAAGATTAGTTAAATCGAGCTCACTGGGAATACTTCCATTGTGTCTGATTCAAAATAGACAAATTCCATCTGCCTTTCTTTTTCTTTATCTTTATAACAAAGAAAAAGGCCAAGTGGAAATGTTGTTCATGGATACAAGTTTCTCAAGAAGTCATTTGGAGTAGAGTATTTTCTCTACAAGATCAACATTTTTAAGTAATTATTGATTCGAAATCAAGGACACGAAAGATGAAGCTTGAGACCTACCTGTCCAGGACGAGACATGCGGCATCCAAGGATGGAACTCTGTATTGTATCTGCACTGATGGTGTGACCCCCAATGTTATATGCAGCCTGTATAGTACAACTATAAGATGATACATACCAGTCTAGTTTCACTATTCAAGAGAAGCAGAAATGAAGACAAGTTAGCTTACCCTCAAAAATAGAAAGAATCTCTTCACATTATTTTGTGGAATACCATAAGCCAAGAATGCCTACATTATAGAAGAAAAGGAATGGCCAAGTATTATAGCAAAATTGGAGCCAAATCTGTAACAGAAGATTCTTTTCATTGATGAGAATACATACATGCATCACTAAAGAATTGTGTATGTTTATCCAAAATGCTAGCTTCTCTTCATGTCTCAACTTCCTCGGATCAACTTTTTCTAGTCGAGAGACAAGAGACCTATAACAGAAAAATAATTTGATAAACACATGATTAGATGCAAGAGGAGCAGAGATCAAATGTTTGCTTGTGACGATTGCATGTTAGGAGACCCACCTGAAATTTTGTAGCAAGTTTTCAACATCGGCCAATTTTTTACTATCTCTTAAAATCCATGGCACTTCAAGCATTGTGCTATATGGTCCGCTAAACTCTTTGAGTCCTTCTACGTGGAAAGGGTTATCTAACCGTGTGTCGAAAGATGAATTATTTCTGAACCCTGGACTCCACATGTCATGCTGATCTTGTGGGGAAAAAGCACTAGCTGATGACATGGATGAATTGGGAGATGAAGAGCTGTTTTGGATCAATGGTGGGTCTGCAAGCTTGCAATATATAAAAGACATACACTTGATCATATCCTCTGAAAGCTTGTTTGGTGTGTCTGGGACATGATCAGAAATTTGAGTGCCAAGATACTCAGCCAGACTGGTTATATTCGATGCATTCTGAGCGAACTGTAGAGAACCAAGCAAAAGTTAAAACCACAAGTTCCTCAATGTGTCATACATGAGAGATTATTCTCCCATAAAGATAGACAACATAAGTATAGCTCATCATATTTCCAGAAACAATAAATTACTAACATGTAACATGACCAACAATTAATAAAAAATGTTAAGTACAAGAAATACAAATATTGAGAAGATTACAAGGTAAAAGTAAGTTACCTCCAGCATGGACAAAGGTTGTGACTGACAGGCACGTACAGCTTTATCAGCCAAAGACTTATCCGGAGGAGATGTCCAACTTGGAAATACTGAGCGCTGTGATAGAGTGGAATGACAGCGATGAACACCAGAATCTAATAGCTTTTCTCCTACAATGCCAATAGGCTCCTTCCATGAATTCTCAGGGTAACCACACTGTGCAGCTGATTTTTCAAGTTTTGATGCATCATTAGGTCTCGAGAACTCCAAAAATCTCCCTCTCAAGGTATCTACTGGTGTTTTTAACCTTTCATCCGGAGGAAATGGCCAACTCGAAAATAATGAACGCTGTGATAGTGAGGAATGACAGCGGTGAACACCGGAATCTAATAGTTTTTCTCCTACAATGTCAATTGGCTCCTTCCAAGAATTCTGACGGTGACCAGAATGTACAGCTGAATTTTCAAGTTTTGATGCATCATCAGGTCTCGAAAACTCCAAAAGTCTCCCACTTGGAGTATCAACTGGTGTTTTTAACATTTCATACCTTTTACTTGAGGTATCTACTGGTGTTTTTAACCTTTCATCCAGAGGAGAATCCCAACTTGGAAATACTGAACGCTGTGATAGTGAAGAATGAGAGCGATGAACACCGGCATCTAATAGTTTTTCTCCTCCAATGCCAATACGTTCCTTCCATGAATTCTCACGGTAACCAGACCATACAGCCGAGTATTCAATTTTTGATGCATCATCAGGTCTCAAAAACTCCAAAAACCTTTTACTTGGGGTATCTACTGGCGTTTTTAACATTTCATACCTTTTAGTTGGGGTATCTATTGGTGTTTTTAACCTTTCATCACTTTTACTTGGGCTATTCACTGGTGTTTTTAACCTTTCATCACTTCTACTTGGGCTATTCACTGGTGTTTTTAACCTTTCAACCCTTTTAGACGGTGAAATTGAAGACACTTTTAGATCAAAGGCTTTCCTATACAAGGAGAGAAGGTACTGTTCCAGATATACAACTTCCAATTCTAAAACAGCAATTTCCTTGATTAGTTCCGTAGCCGGCTGCAGAGAAGAAGTGACAAAGGTCAAGAGGGAGACATGAAGAATGTATAAAGAAAGAGCAAAAGTAAAGACAAGAAGCAAAATTCTAAGAATCAAAGAGGGGAAATTCGCATAAATGATAATTCAATTGTCCATTGAGACTAGAAGAAGCAAGCCATGAAGAAGAATAAAAACAGAACAATTCCTAGAGAAATAAGAACTTAGAGGAGTTACCTTAGACGCGGACACTGATGTTTCACTTGTATCTTCATGGGAGGAGGTTCTATAACCCAATGCTTTTTCTACAGCACGGCGAATCTCGAATTGATCTTTTAATCTTTTCTCAAGCTGCAAAATCTGCACAAAAGATGTTTAAATTCACATGAGCAACAGAACTTCAAAACTTATGAGCTGCAGCCTAATCTTGGGTCACAAAAGACCTGAACAGGCCAATGACTAAAGTGATAATAAAACAGATTCAGTTCCACACCTCTTGCTTCAAAGAGCTTTGGACCTCAGATCTTGGGGTGGGAGATTGCTTCTGGGTTTTGACAGAGTTCTTCAAGTGCCCCATATCCTGGAACCATATACATAAATCAATCAGCCACTTGTCCAATGGAGAAGTATTCTTTAGCAATAATTCTTTAACCTTCTACGGTTATACCCCAGTTTTTTCATGCATAAATACAATATTTTATTCAGCTCCATCTAGATTTATATGGAATAATTCAATTATATGATTCCCACTTTGAACCTCCTGTTATAAACTATCATATGTAGCAATAAAGAGGAAAAAGGGGGAGAAAAGAAAAAGAAAGAAACATGGGGAAGAGCAGGGAAAAAGAGATCCTTGTAATAATTTATATGGCTGGCACTTTACTACGCCTTTACATTGGATGCATGGGAAAAGTAGTCATTAGTCAAAAAACAATAAGATAATCAGATCATTAGCTTACAAATTACTTTTTAGAGGAAAAGAATTACCATCTTTACACGATTCGATTCTTCAAGAGAATTATCCAAGCCATCTTCTCCATCTCTTTGCTTATGAGGAAAGCTGCTATGTGACAAAAACAAGCACCAAGAATCAATAGACAAAACTCAAGCAAAGTTTATAACTTTTCCCCCCTCAATTCATCAACCTGTATCAGTGATCCACTTAGCTATCATTTTCATCAAACCAAGTCAAAAACGGTTTTCAAATTACCTGTAACTCACCAACGACTTATTAATGGCAAATGCTGCTTAAAATAAAGGATAGTCATTTAATGTTTAGCAAAGAAAGGAAACATTTGATGGCAAAACCCAAATTTCAAGCAGTTCCATGATTTCAAGAAATTCCCTTTGAAACTCCATCTGGACCACTAAATGCATTTAATGAAGAACCAAAACTAAAAGAATGGACATGGAGCCAAATTAATACGGTTTTCCACTTCTATGTAAATGCTTAAAGTTCTAGGTTTTTTCTTTTAAGTAAACCCCATTTCAGAACTCGTTTAGAGAAGAAGTTTAACATTTTATCCAACAAAGGTGATAGCAAACAAACTAAACAAAAGATTTTTGAACAGTCACCTCTTGGAACGCTTATGTCCTGAAGATGTCACTTTCAATCCCAGCATTTCGCTTTCTCCGCTGCCTTGAAACCCCATCACTGAGAAAATAGTATCAGAGAGTTAAATTGTTTATATCTGAGCAGAGATAGCAGAAAAAGGAACAAAGTAGAGACCTTTACCAATTAGGCTCCAAAAGAGAGGAGGAAAAAAACACAAGGGAACACCAGAGAATTTTGAGGAAGACAAAAGAACAAATGGGTTCTCAGACTCAGAGACCCTTGATTACATACCAAAACTAAGCTTGTCTTCTTGCATTTTCATGGGAACTAACCAAAATGCAGAAAGTAATCATTTTGCTGCTAAAAAACAGCCTGAAACTTAGCAGAGCTTTTGCATAAAAACCCACAAATACGGCTACAAGAAAAGATGAAACTTTTTTGGCTTTTGACCTGTGTTTCTTTCTCTTTCCCTTGAGGAGAGCTCTCCCTTTCTTTCCTTTTTTTTCTTTACATTAAAAGATGTAAAACCAGCTCGTGGGCATCAAGGGAAGAAGAAAGCTTTGTTTTTGACACTACCCCTTAAACGTCAATTGTCAAATGTCCAAAAGTAGACACTGTTCTTCAATCAACCGACTACCACAGGTCTCTAAAGTAGACAAATTGAAGAAAGATAAATAATGGCTACCACTGTTTAGAACTTTAGAGCTTAGGGAAACGAATATTTAAGTCTTCACAATCATTTATTTATTGATACCTCCATTAGTCAATCTTCACATTCTTGTTGTTTTCCATTGTTGAGAAGCAAGTGAGAGAGTTGTTGACCATCCCCACTTCCCTGTCTCATGCAGTATTATACTTCAATCCAAGGGCGGAGCCACCTTTTAAATATAAAAAATTAAAAATTAAGTACAAATGACACCTTTTTAATGAATAAAATGACACTCCTTTATAAATAATTAATCCTCTTTAAATATCGTTAAAAAAATAACACATCTTAAATATATTTCTAGTTCCGCCCCTGCTTCAATCCATTCAGTTTCATACATGTTAAACATAGGAATAGTATCAAAATTTTCTTTTAATCACCCAAGATTTATTTTATTGGTAAGCAAATCTCTAACATGTCACAACTC